>CAJNDT010000447.1:627317-817126 GCA_905221615.1 Symbiodinium sp. CCMP2592
GCCGCGCGGCACCCCCAGCGCGCCGCGCGCGGCACCCCCAGCGCGCGCCGCGCGGCACCCCCAGCGCGCGCCGCGCGGCACCCCCAGCGCGCGCCGCGCGGCACCCCCAGCGCGCGCCGCGCGGCACTCCCAGCGCGCGCCGCGCGGCACCCGAACAACGCGCCGCGCGGCACACGAACAACGCGCCGCGCGGCACTCCGAGCACGCGCCGCGCGGCACTGCCAGCGCGCGCCGCGCGGCAGTTCCACCGCACGCCACGCGGCACCGCTGTTGCGCGCGAGCCCCTCACGCTGGCACTCCCTATCGCATGCTGTGTGCCACTCGCGTCGCGCGCTGCGGGGCCTTCCCAGCACTCGCCGCGTGGCACTTACTTTCGACTCGTGCGGCAAAGCACTTCCGCAGTGCGACTGCCGCGGCGTGCCGCTTGCGCGGGATTTTATTTATTTGCCCGGCACATGGCAAACGATCTGTTTAATATGTGGCACCCCTGCGCACTGCCCACGTTCCATGCGCGGCCCGTTCCTCAAGTCCACGCCCATACCACGCGCCGCACGTGCCCGGCATGCGTGCGCTTAACTTCCCAGTGCGTAACACTCCCGAAACGCGCCGCCCAACGCACGCCACGCACAGTATCCATGCAGCGCTCTGGCCGGGATTAATAGCACCGCTGTCTGTTATGTATATATATATATATATATATATATATTTTATTATTATTATTATATATAGTTTTACCGAACACGTTTTCCGCTAAGTTCCTTTCCCCGACTCGACACTCGGGCCTGGGAAGTCCTGCATCCACACGCTGTCTTCGTGCAAGCCTCAGCATGAGCATGACATGAAGCAGTGTTTCTGCACCGACTTTGTGCCCATAACACAACTTTGACCCCCTCACTAACTCTTGACGTTAACCGTTCAAGCAAGCTCGTGAAGTTGGAGTCCATTTGAGTCAACTCTGAGTCTCCCACAGGCAGAAGACAGCAAGCTAGGTGAGCTTCCTGCCGTGGGACACTGAAGCTAGCAACTGCTGCTGGCTACCCCACGCTGGATTTTCGACGTAATCTTGCTTGCGATAACTTCAGCCAGACGCCGCATCAGTTTAGGCTTTCTTTGCTGCATTGCTAATCTGACTTTTCACTCCACTCACATCACCAGGGACAGACCCAGAAACCTTCAGGTCTTGAAGTCTAGCATCTGAATTTGACAATGTACGTGAACCGAACAGTTGGCACTTGGTAGTCCCTGCCTGCCATGCAAACCAACAGCATAGCAAAGGCTGCAAGCCTCTCAGATGTCTGACTCTCACTCACTGACGCTGGCCCAAAATTCTACACCTCGCATCAACTGACTGTGAACTTCGGATCAGGTGACACACAGAGTTCGCCCCGCCGACCTGCCTGCTCTGACGAATCTGGCCAGGTTCCGCCGACCGGCTCTGGCCCATGTAGCCAGGTTCCGAAGCCTGGCACGCACCAAGATATCACTGCTAGCAACCGCAGTTGCTAATTCTTGCCGTAGTACGACTCAGCTTCCCAGCCGGTGTTCTTACGACCTCACGGCCGGCGTCCGATGGACGTCTTGCAAGCACGGCCCGACCTCCCGGTCGTCGACCCGGCTCGCTCAAATCTTACTCCCCGGGCACGACCTCACAGTCGGCCCATTTACTCCTATCAAAAATACATCATGCTATGGTTTGAAAACGAGGCTCCTGCACGCTCAACCACTGAAGACTTCGCAACTGCACACAACATGCCAGGAACTGAGCGAAACAGACGTGTTTTGTACCGCTGAGGGTCAAGCTGTAGCGCGGACGGATGCCGCGTAACACTATCGCTGCTTCCCATGCTGTCTCCTAACCAAGCCGCTTGCAAGCGGCCACCAAACAAGCCCACCCTTCCGAGACATGCTGCCGACACTCTTGGCCAAGAATTGCTCTCCGCAGACCGAAGTGGTGCTCGCTTACGTGGAATATCTAAGGGCCAAGCCGGTAAAAGCTCGCAGACCGCTCTGGCTCCAAACCTGCACGGCAAAGAGAATCCAGCGTGAATGAATCCAAACTTCGAACGCAAACGGTGCATGTGCACGGAAGGTCAGAGCTTGCTTTATTTATCAGCTCGCTGCGCAAGTTGCGGGCGCTGGACTTCCTGTCAGACTCGTGACTCTTGCTTGGAGGCCGCATGGCAGAGCTGGAACTGGAATAAAATTACAGATTGGGGAACCCATGACTTCATTGATGCGGTATTTTATTTTCTTGTCCGGCCTGCCTATGGCATCATCTTGCCTGAGACTCACAGCCAGATCTTGCCCGGCACGCGGCAAGACTGCTTCATTGAAATCTATCTATGACGGGAAGCCGGGAAGAGACTCTGTCGACGTTCTTGGAAGACACTCAGGTCTCTCGCGGGGGCAAGCGCTGCACGGAGCAATTCACTTAAGAGTTCTTCCTTCAGTCAACTTAACTAACATTCTCCATTACATCATGTCATACAGAACTACAAATCAGCTCGATAAAAACTTCCGCCGCACTCCGTGCAGAAAAGATCTTGCCGCGAGGCCCGTCGCACGGGCTAAAAGATCTTGCAAGTCTGACAGCAGCTAGTACCAGCCGGGACGCCGGACACAGCTCATCATATTGTAACCGAGCGTTTCAAAAGCGTCCTCATGTTCTGGCGGTTCAGCTGGAGTCACTGCCATCGCCTTATTACTAATGGTGCACTTGCTTCATGAGAACGTATGATGCAATACCCACTCGGGCTTCTGGCGGCCCGTCCTGCTGTGGCTCCAGGTCCCTGTCATAATCGAAGACGTCGTCGGGACCGTCTGGCTCGACCTCGTTGTCAGCTGTCTAAGCAACTTACTTACTTAGGCTACAGGCTACAGGGGTCCGGCACCTCGTCGGCGGCCAAGCGAATCTTGCCCTTCTCCGCCATGGCAGTCTCTCGCTCATCAACACCGTAGGAGGCTGCCTCTAACAGCTTCTTCCGCTGATCTTCTGTCGGGTGCCCGTCTCCTCCCTCATGTGGCTCTGGCGGTTGCGTCTTCTGGCTGCGTCTCGCCTTGGCAGCGGCTGCCATGTCATGCAGCTCTTGCGCCCGAATCTGCATGATGTCCTTATCTCACGGAAATAAGGAAAACATGTACCACTTAAAACAAAATTGTCTTGCCATGTCATGTCTGACATGAATTTGTTTGCTGCCGGGTGCCTCTGAGTTGGGTCTCTCATACGCCCTGCGACCAGGTTCCATTACCCACAATTGCCAGGCTTCTTTGATTTCAATTGCAGGTTCGGTCGGTGTCTTGCTGGACATCGGCGACTCTGTGTTGGACTCATCGCATTCTGCTTCGTTTCTACCTGCATGCACTGCTGCTTGAAACTTCTTATTGGTTGCTGCCGGGATTCTGGTGACCCTCCGTCGCCTCGAGGCTCCTCAAGCAATGGCTAGCCATAAAGAGGTGCACGCTGCTCTCTATCCAAGTAAGTGAGTCAAACGACCACTGCTTCTTTTGGACCAAGACTCATGCTGGGCTTCGTCTTCCTTCTTCTCGGAAGTGCCACCTCCGTGAGCCTTGCCAGTGCCGGACGTCGTGTCCTCGGACTGACAAAAACAGTTAAAGTTATGAACTATTATTTATATATGTTTATATTATGTTATATAATTATATTATATTATGTATATACACATATATATATATATATATATATATAGATAGATTATATATACATAATATATATATATATATATATATATATATATATATCTTTTATAATATGTATTATATATATATAGATGTAAGTACGTATGTATGTATTATTAAATATTATGTATTACATCTGAGAAACTGCAACTGTAAGCAAAGAATCATGCTGGACTTCTCCATCTCCCCCGGAGGAGCCACCTTGCTGACTCTTGCCAGTGCTGGTTTCCGCCTCCTCGGAGTGAAAAAGTTGCAGGCCTAGCCAATGAAATATGCAACTTACAGCAGACAATGCTTGAGGATATAGCATGAGACGGAGCGTCATGCTTTCCTGCTTCGCCCCCTGAGGCTCTCTCCTTGGCGTTACACGGCTAACACTTAAACCCTGGCTCTGGATATCATCATCTTGCGTACCCAGCGTCAGCATGCAGGCCACTCTGTTGGCCTGAATTCCCGTCCTCGGAGATGGGCTGTTGCTTCTTAGGTTTACGTTTTACGTGCCACACCGTTTTGGAGAGCTCTGGAATCCTTTCGAAGATTCGGCTGAGCCCTGACGATCCTAGCTTTCATCCTCGGAGTGACATGCCGAATTGCAATTAAACGTGTTCTGATGCTGTTCTTGTAGCTTCCTGGCGTCCTACCGCAGACTCAGTCATGTGAGCCCTGACCAGACCAGGTTTCTGTCCAAGGTACAAGGGATGCCGAAGTTGAAAGGCTGACTTGTATTTTGGCCAACAACTGCTATTCGGAGCATGTTCTACTGAGCTCTTGAAACAAACGTAAGCAGTATTGTATAGAATATCCTCATGCATCTTCAGGCTACCGAAGAAGATGGAGCTCTAGCTGGCGCAGTTCTTTCGGATTAACTGTCTGGCTCTGTAGCGGAACACTCCTGCCTGCTCTTGGAAACGATTCACGTTGGCCTCCTTTGCCGACTCGTGACGAGCCGTGCTGACGATTTCCGGGCTGGCAACTTACCAATAACGACCTTCCTAACCAGAAACTATCATCGTGACTGAGCCCGTGCGGACGAAGGAAGAATCTGAGAATCAGTAAGTAATAAATAGTAAGTATGATTTCTGCAGTTTTGAAATTTAGTTCCAGGACTGAACCTAATACCTGCTCTTGCGAGCCAAGAATCATCATTTTGGGGCTGCTCCTGCTCAAAGTCGTGCCACTTGCTTTCCTCGGAACATTAATAATTAACAATGATTGATTGTGTTGGTATTAAATATTGTTAAGTAGTTGCTTTCCGAATATTCATGAAACCTTGCCCCTGTGTACCAACCAAGAATCATCATAGCCTGGCCCTTGTCCCCACGAGCTCTGGCTCCAGTCTTGCTGGCTCCAGCCTTGCTGGCTCCAGCCTTGCTGGCTCCAGTCTTGCTGGCTCCAGTCTCGCTGGCTCCAGTCTTGCTGGCTCCAGTCTTGCTGGCTCCAGTTTTGATGCTGCCGGGAGTTGCACCAACCGCTGTCGGCCTGAGAATGAAATCATCTTGAATCAAGACACACTCAGCACTAGTTGATTGCTCATCTTGTGTGTGTGTGGTAGAAGTCAGACAACGTCATTCGTCGTGCTAAATCAATCTGCTCCAGAAGCAGTATCCTGACCCAAGTTTATTGCTTGCACCGGCAACAGGGATATGTGGCAAGCTTACTCCCGTTGACTCTCAATTGTCAATCCTGCAAGTTTGAACCAAGAATCCGCTTCCCAAGATTCATGGTAGCCTGGTAACTAACTAATTAAATTAGAATATACATACTAAGTGTCAATGTTAGCGATTGTAGATGTCCGAGTCATATTCAGGACCAAGAATCCGGGTCCTGCCTTGCCTGTGAGGGAGGGTAGTAGCTCTGAGATCCAGCCTCGCCAATACTTGGCAAGTATATGATATGATGACTGCTACATTAATTATATTGTGCTACATCGTCGAAATGAAGTCTTCCTCTCGCGGCACCCCATGCAAGGAATCAACCACATTTTAAATTTACATCACATCCAATCTAATCTACGAGAACAAACCTGCGACATCTGGCCGGCACCTTTCGAACCCATTCTCACTTGCTCTTGCCGACAAGAATCGTCTTCGTGCGGCTTCTGACGCCCGTCGCCGGTGGTTGCATCCTCGGAAAAATATAATTAACAACAAAATCAAGCTCATCTTGGACGTCTGACATGTGGTGTTCTGACCTGCCCTTGCCGTCAAAGAGTCCTGGTGCCCGTGGCACACATCGTGCGGGGTTTCGTCCTCGGTTTAGACACGGTGCGATTCATTATTAATATATTTATTAACTGGCACTGACTGATGGCGCGGCAAATCTGAGTTTGGACACGCACATGGACCCTATACTTACCTGGTTTTGCTTCCTGGTCTCAAGTGTTAGTTAACTCATTATTAATGTACTCTGTACGTATTACACGCTGAAGCTGCGAGATGTGACGCACACCGGATTCTAGCTGCTCTTGCCGTCAAAGAAACCTGGTGTCCGTGCTCTTGCCCATCCTCATCGCACGGCACTTCGTCCTCAGAAACCGGCAATATAAGGGATTAAGTAGTTTTATATATAATAATGCCGCAGTGTAACTTCTGAAAAAAACTGACTGTCTGTGGACATGCGGCTGTTGCAGACAAAAACTCGTGTTCTTGCTCTGGCTGCTCCTCCTCGTGGTCCTCAAGGCCCACGGCTGTGTCCTCCGAATAGATAATTACTCACAAGGTTGTATATCTGACTTTGGACATATTAATGGCAGAAACCCTACTAGTCGTACCTGGTTCTGCCTCCTAGCCTTATTAAATTAAGGTTACACGCTAAAGCTGCGAAATGTGGCGTGCACCGTATTCTGACCTGCTCTTCCAAAGAGTCCTGCTGTTCGTGCCCGTCGCCCTGGTGCTCTTGCCCACCGCCCTGGTGTTCCTCCTGCTCATCGACCGGCATTTCGCCCTCGGGTTACGGCAACCGTTGAAGTTAAGGTGCTGAAACAGACCTGGACATGTGGCTCTTGCCGACCAAGACTCTTGGTGTTCTTGAGGGCCGGTTGCTGCGCCCTCGGAATAGCAGTGTCTCAAGTATGGCAAATCTGACCTTGGACATGTGGCGCACCCCCTGTTTTAACCTGCTTTTGCCTGCCAAGACTCGCCAGCCTCTTCTTCATCTGCTGGCCACTCTTCCTCGAGCCAGCGTTCTGAGCTGATGCTACTGTGCCAGCTGTTGACACTGTCATCAGCATCCTGAGTCGATATTTGCTTGGCCTTCCAAAACTAGCTCCGTCGAAATGTCTGTAGACCGGGGCGGGTGTTGTTTGTTCCTCAGAATCTAATCTAAGTCTAAGTTGTTGTCTCTCGCTGGTGTAGCAAGCAAATCTGTTGGTTGCCGGCCAAGACTCGCCGTTGTCTTGATTTTCATCTTGCCAAGGTTTTTCAATATTATGATTTCAACACCAGACCGACTGCTATATCCGGCCGTACACATCTGAGAAACTGCAACGAGTCTCCTCGTCTGGCCCCACGATGTGGTCCTGCAGGTTGATGCGAGGCTGAAACTCTTTGCGAGACAAACAGAATCACTGTCCTCAGTTGGAGGTCGGGCTTTGCCAGGCTGATAGCTGCCCCAGGCATCATAGCTTAGATCGTCCTTATAGCACGGTTGTTCAGAGCATGAGGCTCCAATGGACCATGTGTTTGTTGCCTGAGGAGGGAGCCATGGTCGGGAACTCTTGCTCTGAGGGCGTCTCTGGCTCCTGTACAGAGAGCAAATGGCTTCAGTGTAAACGAAAATTGCTCTGAATCCAGCCCAGCTGCGGTTGGCTCGTCTGGCACGGGTGGAGGACTTGCCTTCGGCTGTGCCGTCTTTTTTGGCGGAGGTTCTTTCATCTGAACCGCCTGATCAGGAATCGCCAACGCACAGCAATTCATCAATCTATGTTTCACAAGTCGCCTTGGCAGGGCCCGGCACCACCGCCGAACACTGCTTTACCTGAGCCGCAAGGGTTACTCGTTCAAATTGGAACTCATGACATTGTCGTGATTCGATTGGATTGTGCATTGCAGCGCAGGTCGCCTTGCTCCTGGATGTGGGCGGCTGTGCCTCGTGGATGGGGGCGGTGGTTGTGGCGACAACTGCGCAGTACCCACAAGTAATTAATGACATTTCTTTCGCGTCTGAAAAATCATTATCTAATGCAAACGAAGTTGAATTCATTGTTGTTTATTACTTACTGCCTCTATTCACATAATAAGTACTGATGGTCAGAAGTATTTATTTACAACATTTATTCAACTAAATAAGTCAAATCAAACCTAATGTAAATTACTTATCTTTGAAAACCACTGTACTGTTGATATTTGCATTATCGTAATATTTTTTGTTAATTGCCATTCTCAGGCAAAACTTACATTGCAACGTAAGGCAGCGGTGAAAATAATAACAATAATAAAGTAAATAAATAAATGAACAAATAAATAAATAAACATATATATATATATATATATATACATATATATATATATGATACTAATAAAATATTAATATATTAATATATATATATATATATTTATTTATATAATATATATATATATATATATATACATATATTATATATTAAAAAAATAATACTAATTTTTAATACTAATACTAATAATTATTAAATTATAATGATAATATACTGATAATAATATTATCATGCCAAGTCACGTCGGCCTTGTCTTGCTGGCCTGGAAAAATGTCCAACAACGGTGGTGATGCCTGATCAGAGATGAGTTCTTGCAGCCACTGTTCAGTCGCTGCCGTCGCAGCGGCCGGCCAATTAATGCACATGCACTGCAAGGCATTTGCGGTAGTTGTTCGGAACACTACAACACTACAACTAGACAGAATTCAACAAGAATTTTCCTGGATTCATTGACCACCGATCCACAAACTCCCATGCGGTAATTGCATTACAAGTCGCGACGTTGGCGCCAGGAGTGATAGTAGGGGCCTCGTCATCAGCAGCGGCGATCAGTGACTAGTGCTGACTGACTGAATTACCCTCGCAGTGAATAATGAGATTAGAAGCCTCATGAGTGAACGGCGGCGGGGCTTTTATTCTTTGCGCCTGATGCAACAACGGCCAGAATTACACTCGACCAACCCAGCCACTCAAACACTCTCACTCAAATTGCAGTTGTGAGCAGTGCAAGTCGCCTCTGGCTCTGGCGACGTTGTCCCCTGAGCAGCAGCACCGAAGCACGCAGTACTCAAATGAGAAACCGGTTTTCTTGCAAAGCAAGTCGCCGCCTGTTCCTCGGGAGCGGCGGTACGGGCCAGTTGTGGCTGTGACTGTATCACTGCCTGAACAGGTGCCACAGAAGAGCTCACACTCCCTCACGCTGCTGGGTTCTGGATTGCATGTTGTCTCGGCTTTTCCCGTCCCAGGCTGATCTGATGGAGTCTGAGAAGCACTCACCGAATAAGAAACTCTGGTTTCTTGCAGAGCAAGTCGCCTTATTCTTGGGAGCGGCGGCTTTCTTCGCGGCGGGCGGCTGTGACGGCGCCTGAACAAGTGCCGCCATCACAGAAGAGCTCACACAGACACGCCGACACACTATTAATCTTTTAAGTCGTCTCGGCCTTTCCCGTGCCAGGCTGATCTGATGGCGCCTGAGCAGCAACAACGACAAGCACTCACCGAATAAGAAACTCGGGTTTCTTGCGGAGCAAGCAAGTCGCCTTGCCCTTGGGAGTGGCGGCTTTCTGCGCGGCGAGCGGCTGTGATGGCGCCTGAACAAGTGCCGCCGTCACAAAAGAGCTCATCCAGACGACGTGCTACAAAATAATTGTTGCCGCACAAGTCGTCTCGGCCTTTCCCGTGCCAGGCTGATCTGACGGCCCCTGAGCAGCAACGATGATCAATAGCAGGCACTCACCAAGCAAAATCTTGCAATGCAAGTCACCTTGTCATTGTCCTTAGGAGTGGTGGGCTGCTTTGGTCTTGCCTTTGCAGCGACAAGATTGTCATTGTCAGAATCGAGGAACACCAATAATTAATACTGTACTTGCAGACCAAGTGGCTGCGTCTTGCTCTGACGACGCCTGAGCAGCGGCACTGGAGAAGTTTGGCTGCTGGGACACCACGTGAACAGTGAAGTGAACAGTGGGGGCAATTTCCACAAATTGCATTGCAAGTTGCCTTGGCCTTCGCTTCCGCAGCCTGGTCTTGCGGCACCTGAATGGGGGGATGCTATAAATTGTTGCCAATGAGTCATTCTCTGACACACCAACACTGAAGAATATTGCCGCAGCCAGCTAGCTTCAATCACTGCCCTCAGGCGCCTGTGCATTCGAACCGTAACCCCAGGGGGGACGACCCGCAGGCGGAGGTGGCTTCTTGCGGTACGGGTTTTCTTGCAAATAGCTCGGTTCCAGATCCGTCTGGACCGGCTTGTCCTCCTTCGGGACCCTGTACCACTCTGACTTGTCGTAGTTCCACTGCTGCGGGTGCCCCGCCACTTGGATCGCACAGGGTCAAAGCAAATCTGCAACGTTATGCGCATACACACACAGAGATCGGACTGACTGACGTGACTGTCTGACTGGCTGACTGGACACCACTACCATGTCTCTCTTGCGAAGAAGCTGCTGAGGAGGTAGTTTTTCTCATGCGCCCAGGCCACGCAAAATCTGAACACGTCTGGATAGACGTGTGCCTTGTTGAAGGCGAGCCAGTGGCCTCGCAGCAATCAGTCAAGTCTGACTCTCACACTGCAGCCTGAAAAAACCTTACTGGCTAGATGAATCACGCTAAGTCTCGGAGCAACTTGTGCGTGAGCTCCTTGGCGAACGCCTTCGCGCGCTTCTGGCAAGGGTGGGATCTTACCGCCAAGACCGCCTGGGATTGCGCAAGAAACATTCTCGCTTGAATTGCAATACAACTTTTTCAGCTCTTGCAGCCAAGGAACGGCCCACGCCGGCATATCTATCTGGAGTTGAAGCATCACCCATGCCAGATCCGGACTCAAAAACAGCAGCTCTTGCGTCACGAACTTATCGCACTCTTGCGCCGATTTGTAGTCTGGCAGTGGCCAACTGCTTGTCGGCCGGGTCGCTCGTGGGAGCTCATCCCAGTCTCAGTACGCAGGGAGAGAACGGTCGAGTCTTACAAATGTAGCAATCTGATATGTTGCAGTCGAGTTGCAGACCTCTAGCGCCTTCAAGAGCAGCCGGCCTTGTTCTCCATAAGGCGGCTTGAGGCCACCCAGGCAGTTGGCCAGTGTCTTGCGCCAGCGCCAGACCACGTCTGGCACCTTCTTCTTGGGCTCTGGCTCTTCGGCCATGGCAGCGCGGGCGACTCTTCTTGCCCGCGGCTTCTGACACCCATTCACTTTCTTGCTTGAGATCAAAAATTCAAGGCCCACATGTCGCTCAAGACTCATGCATGCATCCAGAAACTCAAAGCTGACTGACTACTGCTTCTATGTGCAGGGCTGGCCTCCAAGTCGTCTCTTGCCGAGGATGTCTGTCACCTTGGGACAGTGACCGAAGAGCGGGGCTAATAAATGATTTGAAGCTGTCCCGCACCCTGCAGCCTGCGGCCTTGCCCGGTTCTGGCCTGCATGTCGGTGCCGAGCCAGCAGCGGCCCGAAGTGAAGAAGCTCCTGGAGTGGGTCGCTTGGCTTATTGGGCATGCTGCTTATGCTTCTTCGCTCTTGCTGATTGGGCCAACCAGAAAGACTCTAGCTCATGGACGTTTAACAGCCTGGCAAGTGGCTTCTTTTTCCAGCTGCTGTCTGGAGATGTCTGGCGATCAGCAAAGCAGAGAAAATGAAAAGGACACCGGATGGAACCAAGGCGATGTCGTCACACGCGCCATAATTTTTAAACAAAACCATGTAGCATGAACCTTGGCTTGTCTTACTAACTATCTCAGCTAGCCTCGATTCTTGCGGTGTCCTTCTTGAATTGAATCTTACTTCTTGCGACTCGACCCATCTCGTAGTCTCCGCATGTGCGTGCTGATGCTGCTCGAGGTCAGGGAAGGACTGGGAGTTCTTCTTGAGGACTTGCTCTTCTTCTCCTTCTTCTCCTTCTTCTCCTTCTTCTCCTTCTTCGTCTTCCTGTCCGAGCGCTGCTTCTTGCCCCTTTTCTTGCCGCCCTTCATCTCCTCCGTCTCCGTCTCTAGCTCCGCCGGCTTCTCCTTCTTCTCTGGCGCCGGTGATGGGGCTCGTTTTCTTATTATCGGATCGAACGGACTCGTCTGGCTGACTGGCCTCTTCTGGCCAGCAGCGTTAAATGCAGCCTCCAGCATTGTCTTCGCCTTCGCCAGCTCTTCCCGGTCTCTGTCCTCTTGCAGACTCACCTGATCAGGGAACTGTGCTCAAACTCGAGGACGACCACGAGTAAGTACTAGTACTAGTACGACTACTAATACTACTACGACGACGACGACGACTACTACTACTACTGCTACTTCGTGCGGCTGCTGGCATTTACTCGGAGGTTTTTCTTTGACATGTCCAGGCCTGCTGAGCCCGAATTTCGTTCTTGGCACCGCGTTTTGCCTCTTCCATCCTGCACTGCTCGGCATTGAAATAGTTCTTTTGCGAGTCAGACCTTGGGCGGAGTTGGGCAACGACAACTGTTGCTTTTTATCAGCTTCTTACAGCAGAAACGATTGCTAGCTGTAGCGCAACTGTGTGTATAAAACAAATATGTGTAGAGTTGTAGTACTAGTACTAGTACTAGAAGGAGCTACTACTGCTGCTGCTACTACTACTACTACTACTACTACTACTACTACTACTACTACTACTACTACTACTACTACTACTACTACTACTACTACTACTACTACTACTACTACTACTACTACTACTACTACTACTACTACTACTACTACTACTACTACTACTACTACTACTACGTACTACTACTACTACTACTACTACTACTACTACTACTACTACTACTACTACTACTACTACTACTACTACTACTACTACTACTACTACTACTACTACTACTACTACTACTACTACTACTACTACTACTACTACTACTACTACTACTACTACTACTACTACTACTACTACTACTTACTACTACTACTACTACTACTACTACTACTACTACTACTACTACTACTACTACTACTACTACTACTACTACTACTACTACTACTACTACTACTACTACTACTACTGCTACTTAAAGCTACTACTGCTACTGCTACTGCTACTTTAACTACAACTACAACAACAACTAACTAAATCTACTACTAGTGCTAGTACTAGTACTAGTCCTACTACTACCACTCCATGATGCTACTGATTGAAATTACACATACCGAACCATCACACACATGCAAATTGCGGTTGAGTAGCAGCATTGCTGTCGTAACCTTGAGCAGCGAAGCCATCTGCTCAACCACTTCTTGCCCTTGAACAACCGGCAACGGCAGCGGTGGCGGCGGCAGCAACGGATTCGCCAGCGGCGGCATCGGAAAGCCGAATGGCACGTTCAACGGGTTCAGAGGCTGGCTCACGGGCGCTGGCTCTTGCTGCGGTCTTGCTCTGTGCTGCAGCGGCTGTTGCCGAGGGTTGAGCGGCTGCTGCTGTTGCTGCGGCGGGGCTCTCTGCTGCAGCGGCTCTTGCCGAGGGTTGAGCGGCTGGTTCACGCGTGCGGGCTCTTGCTGCGATGTTCTCTGCTGTTCTTGCTGCAGGGCTCTCTGCTGCAGTGGCTGTTGCTGAGGGTTGAGCGGCTGCTGCTCTTGCTGCGGCGGGGCTCTCTGCTGCAGCGGCTCTTGCCGAGGGTTGAGCGGCTGGTTCACGGGCGCGGGCTGCTCTTGCTGTGATGTTCTCTGCTGTAGCGGCTGTTGCTGACGGTTGAGCGGCGGCTGGCTCACGGGTGCCGGCTGCTCTTGCTGCGGCGGGGCTCCCTGCTGCAGCTGCTGTCGCAACGGCTGCCACCGCGGTGGCGGCATTTCTGGGACCTGCGGCGGTGCTGCTAGAAGCCCTTGCTGAGTTTGTGCAGCTGAAGTTTGTGGGGCTGGTTGCTGTTGCCGTGGCTGTGCCACTTGCTGCGGCCGCTGCGAGGAGGGGGGGGGAGTCTGAGGAGTTGGCGGGGCTTGTTGGACCTGCTGCTCTTGCTGTTGCTGTGCTGGCTCAGTTATTTGCATTGGCCGTCCTTTTGGCCGCGGAGTTAGCGGGGCTTGGGCTTGGTGCTGCAGCCCTGCTGGTGGTGGGCTTGCTGCGGCTGTGGCTGGACTTGCTCGTGGCATTGGCATTTCTGGTCTTGCTGAATGCCTTGGGTTTAAAAGGCTCTCAGGTGGTCTCCTTGGACTTGCTGCGGCTGTGGCTTGACTTGCTTGTGGCTTCAGTGCTTGTTCTGGCTGCGGCCTTGCTGGGGGGCCAAAGCTGACGGGTGGTCCAATTGGCTGGCGGGGCAATGCCGCAGGCTCTGGCTCAGGCAGAGGCTGGGAAGGCATGTTCACCTGTGCTGGCGAAGTTGATTGTGGCTCCACGGGCTCTGGTCTGTCCTCTGGTCTGCTTGGCTCTGCTTTACATCTGGCCACGAGTGGTCTGCTTGGCTCTGCTTTACATCTGGCCACGACCACTTGAGGAGCCTTGGCTTTGTTGAGGACCTCTTGCCGTGCAGCTCGTTGCCTGCAATATAACTCTTGCGTGCCAACTACCTGAGTCCAGCCATGGATGTGACGACTGAATAATATAATACTAATCTTTAACAAGTAAGTCTTAAAGGTTAGTTTTATTATCAAGATGCCAAGTCACGCCAAACCGTTTAAGCGTGTGTCGGAGTACGGCGCCTTCCCCCTTTTTTTTCTTCTTCTTCTTCTTGCTCCGGTCCTCGTCGCCCCCCTGCTGCTCGGGCCAGTGCCGGTGTTCATTCCACTGCGTGGCACGGTCATTCCACTGCTGATCTTGCCACTGCTCATCTTGCCACTCATTCCACCGCCACTGCTCATCTTGCCACTCATTCCACCGCCACTGGTCATCTTGCCACTCATTCCACCGCGTGGCACGGTCATTCCACTGCTGATCTTGCCACTGGTCAGCCATGGAAGCGGAGCTACTACGTGTCAGTGTCTACTCGTCTTCACTCACTCTACGTTGTAAAAAATATAATTAATTAATTATGCTTCTGAGTCTGACTGAGACAACCTGGTCAACTGCGGACGCACTGTTCTTGCTGACTCAATTCAACCTTGACGCAAATCTGACAAATGGTCAACAACCGCTGATTCGATTATTGATCTGATCAAAAGCCCACTGCAGAAAACCAAACCACCCGGGTCTCCTCCTGCTAGAAATCTGGCACGACGAGGCATGCGGAGGTCTGGCCTCGGTAGTCAATCTGGCAATTCACTTAGCATGAATTTTGTATATTATTATTAATTGATTTGAATTTTGTATATTGATTGATTGCCTTGGGCAAGTCTCTAACTAATGTCTAACATTTTTTACAAATGTTCTTGCCTGTTTGGAGATTGGTCCCGGTTTAGGGCTCGGAGTTGGGTCTGAGGTCAGGCAGAGTTCAAGTCTGATGGCTTCGGGCAGCTAGCAAATCGGAATCTTGCGCGGGAGAGGGTGGTTCGGTTTACACTTACGACTTACATTCAAAGCTTGCGGAAGCTCCGTATTTATCAGGGGGCGTTCGTCATCGGTTCTTACGCTCTCGGCAGGGTTAGGTCTTGCCCTGAAATTCCCACATCAAGAAACACATCACAGTCTTATTATACACTGTAACACTGACTACTCAACCCAACAACCATCAACCAATGGCCAATAATATCAGTTCAATACGACGTAACTAGTTGCTTGCTGGAAGAATAATCTTACTCTGCATTGACCCTCCTTTCTAATCTTGCGACCGCCCGGTCGGCATCCTATGGACGTCTGTTGATCTTACACCTTACTCCCTACCGTCTCTCCATATAGTGACTTTGCTATCTCTTACTCGTACGACCTCACGGCCGGCGTCCAAATGGACGTCTTGCTAATTCTTGCCGTATTACGACTCGGCTTCCCAGCCGCTGTTCTTACGACCTCACGGCCGGCGTCCGATGGACGTCTTGCAAAAACGGGCGCGACCTCCCGGTCGACCCGGCTAGCGTAAATCTTACTCCTAGACCCGGGCACGACCTCACGGTCGGCCCATTAACTCCTAACCCGAATCCTTAGGCGCTCACCCGGAAACCCTCACTGAGTACTTTGCCCGGGCTCCCAGCATCACCATGATCTTGTCCAAGACGTGAATGCTCTCTTGCTTGGGCTGGGCTTGCGGCTTCAGGAGGGCTGCATGGTGGGGTTGGTTTCTTTTCTTTCGGGTCTTTGGGAATAGGGTTCTTACAATGGACTCGGGCCAAACCCTGCAAGACTCGCAAACCCCAAACCCTCCCAACTGCAGCGAAGCCGAAGTCTTGCCCTGACTGAACCTTCCCCCCTTCCCAAAACAAAAAGACACAGCAGCACGCATGATTATGATGACGATGATGATGGTGAGTATCTATATGTGTTCATATTTGTTGTTGCTATTAACTACATTCTTTATGCTGCTAACAGTTAGTAACAATGTAATTGCCTAAGCCTCTGGCTACACTATTGTCAAGTTTGTTCTTTCGACTCAACTGTTGTTTATTCTTTCTGGTTACAAGCAGAGGGATGATCGTGATATTATTGTACTCAATCTTGCTGAAACCTGCTGATTATAAAATAGTACTATTGTTCTTGTTAGCCAGTATTCAGTGTTACAACAGGCAAAACCACGAATAATCTAGCTAAGTCAAAGTGTGTATTTAATTATTCATCACTTATACGGCAGTATGTTTTGATTAGTGTTGACATCATATCATACACAAGTTCATAAAGCTGCTTAATTATTATACAGAACCACTCAAAGAAAATAGATGCATATCCAGGACACACATGTTCTGCGTCCAAATTAAGCAATCAGGAAACTGAGTTTTTTTATTATTGATACTATTAGAATATGAATTGGGATCGTACCGGTGATAGGCAGGCCCCTGTGAGAAATAGTGTGCTGATGATGAGTTATTTAAAAATTATTGTTTAAATTGTTACCACTAGCGATAGTATCACAAATTGAATAATAAGAAATAGCTAACAAACAATATACTTTATTGACAATGGCCTGTATGGACATTGATTATCAATTAGTAACTCTGAACAGCACACTAACAAGTATTCTGCAAGTTAATTGTTCATGACAGGGTTCCCATATTATTCATCTATGACTAAGAATACAAGCCATTCAGGCTTCGAATGCAAATCTATTATACTATGAGCCATTCGTGATAAGGTTAAAGTATGCACATTATTGCTAATACTTTTTAGTTTATTAGTTTTTCACATTCATTGTAATTTCACCTTTGTATTTTTTGAATATAAATATTACTAAAATTATTAATATGAGACTTAATAAATATTTGTATTTAATACATCATTAATAATACTAGTATTAGTAATATTTAATTACTAATTTAATTAGTGTATTAGTATTATTAGTTCTGTTGTTACAAATTATATTGAAATATCAGTATCATAAGTACTAGTATTTAAATAAATTTAATATAATAATAATTTATGTAACATTAGTATTAGGATTTTATTAGTATTAGTATTAAACAAATTAGTATTAGCATTAATATTAGTATTAGTAGTTATTATTAGTAGTATTATTATATTAGTATTAGTATTATTAGTATTATATTAGTATTCGTATTATTGATATTAATATTAATATTAATTATAATTAAATGAATATTAATTAGTTATTATTAGTATTATTAGTATTAATTAATATTAATAATATTAGAATTTAATAATAAAGGTTCGAAGGAGGGGAGGTGTTCGGCGAGGGTTCGGCGAACGCCGGCGGGGTTCGACGAACTTCGGGCGAAGGGTCGGGTCTTGCCTTTCCAAAGTGTTGCCCCCTTCTGTGTTGCCCTGACAATCGCAACACATCATCCGGGGCACAGCACGCGGATACCCTCCAGGTATTGCTCCACCTTAGCTGCAGCTACAGGCATCTCCAAGATGGCCTACGTTGGAGCAGAACTGGCCCCGCAAAGCCTTCCAGCTCTATGTCTCCCTCATCTCTCTCACACTTCTCCTTCAGGAGAGTTTTCGCAGCTTCCGAAGAAGATGCTCGACATTGGCCGAAAACCCGAGTCCCTCATCCCTGAACCCTAATCCCTTTTTGCAGCAGGCCTCGTTGTCCAGCAGCCCGGTACAGCAAGATCCCCCTGACCCTCATCCCCAGACCTTTTCCCCCATAATCCCCAGACCCTAATCCCTAAACCCTAAACCCTCATCCCTAAACCCTAAACCCTAATCCCTAAACCCTAATCCCCCCCCAGGATCGGATGCAGTGGAGCTGCCAAGAGAAGTCTGCGATCGCTCTCGACCATGGCCAGGCCTAGAAGCTGGGGGCCCTTTAGTTCAGGGGTTTAGGGGTTCAGGGTTTTAGGGGTAGGGTTTAGTATATATATATATATATATATATTTAGTTCAGGAGTTTCAGCAGCGCTCACTCTCGGACAAACCACAGCGAGGATTCCAGTTCAGGAGTTTAGGGGTTTAGGGTTTTAGGGGTAGAGTTTAGGGTTAAGTATATATTTAGTTCAGGGTTTCGGAGTTTCTTTGGGTTTCAGGAGTTTAGGGGTCTAGGGTTTTAGGGGTAGGGTTTAGGGTTTAGTATATATTTAGTGTATGAAGGGTTTAGGAGTTTAGGGGTGGGGTTTAGGGTTAGTGTTGCGGGAGTTTAAGGTTTATGTAGGAGTTTAGGGTTCAGGGCTTAAGCCTTTACGAGATTACAAATAGGTAGGGTTTAGGTTTAGTGTTGTAGCAGCTGAAGATTTTATGTAGTCACACTCGGACTTGCCTCGGCGAGGTTCCTGGTACGGCGACAGCACTTTGTTTGGCGTCGTTGCTTGAAAGCTTGAGGGTCTATTATGGTTTGTGTTCTTGAAGCGACGGGAGAGTTGCGATTCTTCTGCAGTGCAGGGCCGATACACCCTACCAAGTCCTGACAAGCTTTAACTTTGAAGCCCTGAACAAAGCTCGAATCGGGAACTTTAATGTAGAACCAGCATAGGTCATTGTAGGTTAGGTCATTTGCACCTGAAGAAAATACCCATGAATTCCCGTTTTGGCAGAATTCCAGCGTGCTTGGGATTGGGCGCCGTTTCCGAGACACCTGTCCCCCGACGCGCTTGGAGAAGTACATGGTACCTGAGTCTTTTAGGGCTTCCAGGGTCGCTGGTTTAATAGGATTTGGGGCTTTCTGGTGTGTAAGCTTCAAAGTCAGCTGTTACAGGATCATAACTTCAGAAGAGATGGGCTTTCAGTGCTCGGCAAGGTTCGGCTGAAGTTCAGCCGGTAAGAGATGTCGTCTCAGCTACACCGCTGAACTTTATCCTTGACGACCACATGTCGTCGAGTCTGTTTGAAAAAGCAGTGTCTGCTGTATCAAATTTGACACCACTCAGTCACCAAGTCCGCCCCAGAAGAACAGGCGTACTGCCTTAAAGATGCCTTCCAAATGCCAGCGACAGCTTTTCAAGGCGTCAAGCCAGTGACAAGTCTGTCGCGACAAATTGTTTAAGCACAGCATCATACCAACAGAATACAAACCTAACTATGAAACTAACTACACATCGGACGAATTCGACAGCTGTCGAAGCAGTTTGCAACAGCAGTCGAACACACGTTGGCAATGGTTCTGCCCGAATCGTGCGCGACTTGCGACCGACACCTCCGAAAACACCCATAGCCAGGCGCCGGCATCATTCGGGTAGGGGCCTCAAAGATTATATAGAACAGGGCTTAGGGCTCCTTTACAGTATAATTACAATAAGGAACCCTAAGGAGATGTATGACCTCGTGCATCTGCATCACCACCAGCAGGATAGGAATCATCAGCGCCGTCTCATTGCCACCGTCATGGAGCACCCTGCTAAGGGAGCATTCTAATTAACTGCCACTGGGTTTTGGCATGTACTACAGTGTCGTTATACATAATAAGGACAATACCAGAAAGAATATGGAAGGCTTGCCAGGTTGCTCAGGGAGGTGACCACACAAACCACCGCTGGCACCTCGGCTCAGCCATGCAAAGTCTCGAGAAAGAGTGCCATGGTTGACGTGATCCGTTAGCGGGCTTATAGGGGCATGTTCGGGTTCTATGAGGGGGATGCCTGGAGCCATAGGCAAGAGAGAGAGAGAGAGAGTGTGGATATATTGTCAACAGGTGAGGGGGAGGAGACTGGTGTTACGACCCCACTGAAACCTCGCAGGCGACTTAGAGCCCCTGGAATCTGACCATACCGTAGGAAAGTGAGAGTGAAGGGTGAGAGTGAGCGACAGATGCAAGAGAGACGGGGGAGGGTGCGCTCAAGATTTAAAGGGTTTCAGGAAAGGCCCAAACCAGAGCCTCTTTCCCTCTGAAGGCTGTTCACATAAAAGTGTTCTTCTTGTGCTTGCTACATGTATGGTGCTTACTACAGCAAGCAGCGACCTCGAAGCTTTCCGGGCAAACCCCAAACCTTAACATCCGTCAACCCCGAACCCTAAAACCTTGAACTCGGAAGCCCGCCGATGGCTTTCGGACAGACGCGTGGCCACCCCGAGCTGCACCACCAAGAGGGCCGGCAGCACCGGAGTCTCAGTGGCCGGCTTAGGGTGTTTAGGGCCCGATCAGGGTGTTGGGAAAGTCTGGGGTTTAGGCGGGTTTCTGCGCTCTCACTCGGGCGAGGCGTGGCTCATGCTGCTTAGGCGGGCGCAGGGCACAAGAAAGCGCAGTCACTACAGTCCAAGGCAGTCTGACCAACTACCGAGGTTCTGGGTCCTGGGTCGAGGTTAGATTCATCTCATGATGTCGGGGCCTGAATAATTGGAATAGGATATTTGGGCCCAACATAATACAAAAATATTACAGAACCCCCAAAATAGTAATAGTAATTATCTAGGCCCCTATATAGTAGACTCTGAGGGCCTGGCTAGCACGAAGGCGTGCGGCATCATGTTCATGAAGGTCTGGTGGGGCTTTTCCTCAGTCCAGACTCCAGACAAGCACGTTTCGAGTTTAGGGGCTTAGGGTTTAGGAGAACATCCTGCGGAGACGCCGTATGCCGGAGGCCGAAGTCAAGCACAGTGGCTCGGAACCCACAAAAAATTGTGAAGGGAAATGCGGCACAAGGGAGACACGTCGAAAGCTGAACCTGGTCGCCAAAACATGTGCAAACTCAAACTACCAGTCTACCTCTGGACTCTGTAAAACGGGTTCAGGGACATCTTGACCTTGCAAGGGTCTTCGGTCAAGTCTCAGAAGTTATTTGGAAAGCCCAGAGGCGCCCACCCATCAATATTGTAATACTAATATTAGTACGCGTAAAACAAATAATAAAGAAGAAGAAGAACACAGATAATTTACAAGGTACAGACGGTTTTTTGTGAGATCATGAAGCAACATCGCGATGACAGGCGTCTGCGTCGATGGACATCAGGTTCGTCGGGTTCTGCATGCTGCCCACAGCATCCGAAGGCATCTTCAGGCAGTGGCTGTAAGTCAGCCTGATCTCGACGACACTGTGAGGTCACAAAAGTGTGTAATGCCTCCTTCTGCTTTCTTGGGCTCTGTGGGCGTTGACTACCTTTCGTCTTTAATAGGGGGTGTTTGTTGCATCGTTTGAACTGCACATCCCGAGACATCGGTAGCAACTGCCGTTCTCTTGCTACTGACCCCTTCCATCTTCACCTCAAGCATGGCATGCTGTCGCTTCTGGTGCCCAGGACATGCTCTTTGTCCTCCGTCGGTTCAGTAATACACAATGACTAGTAACAGCAACTATCATCATCGTCATATCCCTCATCATCTTGAACCACCTTCTGAGAAACAAGATCAGTCCTGCGCATGCGTATCACACGACTCGAGTGGCTAAGCTGTGAGCACCAAGCAGGATGTGAGCTCTTACAGGCATCTGAGGGAAGTGCCGCTGAATGCCAATCCGCATGGTAAGCCCAGCGGTGTGGCCCTGAGCCGCGTGTTTTCGAACTCTCAGCTAGCTTCTTGGAGGAAGTTGTTGACGATTATGCCGATGATGGTGGTAAAGCTGCTGATTCTGGAAGTGATGTTGGCGCTGAGAGTGATAATGCCGATGGTGCTCAATATAAGATAAGTATTATAATGAGGAAGCCCCGAAAACAGTCTAGGTAATTATTTAAGTCCCGCTATTATTTCGTGCCATGGAAAGGAGTTTGGGCCGGCCTGGAATTGCGAGGTCCCGACACCAATCGCGACGGCGACCTTTTGCCAGCTTGTGACTTGCTTTGTTTTGAACCCCGGTTGTGAATTGATTTTTTATAAACACAATTTTTTGATGCAATCGTTTCTGTAAGGATGCCCAATCTCGCTGTAGTAGGGTCGAGGCACTGAAAGGCTGAAAGCGCATTGCACACTGGAGTCACTGGGGCATTGTGGGGATGCCGGCTAGCAAAGTCAAGCCCTTCTCAAGGAGATCTCGAGTCGCACCAACTGCAGAACGAAGCATCGGATCAGGTGACCTTTAACCCTTTTAGGGTGCTAGAAGGGGTAGTATAAGGGATTCTATATATAGGTAAGAGGTCCAGGTTGGGGTTCCCTGTCCACTGTGGGTTAACTCTTTCTCCTCTGCGTACCATGACGACCACGACAACTCCTACCGCTACTACCACTATTAAGAAGAAGAATAACCAGAAAGAGAATAGCAATAAACCTGACTACCAATACTCACACTCATGCTAAGGCGGATACTGCAGGAAGGCCCTCCAAAGCGAAGAAAACCCAGAACAAACCGGTGTGCAAAACCTTCACACGAAGTATGCACCACTAGAATCGAATGCCGGTTACTTGTTATTCCTTGATGTCATGCGATTTCTTTGCATTCGGGCTGAAGCCGTAAACCCAATTTAGTGAACCAAGTTGGGGATTGGCTCGCTCAACTTCGAATGCATCCATAGAAACATGTACAATGGCATGCACAAGCAAACAAACACATGCAGCAGTCATACATGCGTGGACATATCTGTAGATAAGTATGCAGCGACTTTAAAGCACACTTCCTTATCCCTCCACTGCTGCGAGGCGACCGGTTCTAGCGGCTTGGGCTCTGCTGCTCTTGATATGAAGTAACCAGTCCCTAGATCAAAAGAAATTTAAGGGCCTCAATAATTAGAATAGGGTTTTGGAGTTTTGAGGTTTATTATACCATACTATACTACTGATCATAAGGGTCCCTGGATTTAAATTTACGCGGAACCAGCGGCCTCAAGTCTAAGCAGCACTCGGCACTCGGACGCAGCCCTTTCTCCGGCACTGCTCGGGTCCAAACCGAGGCTCATTGAGCGGAGAGGTGCAGTGTTTCCACTGCAAGAGGAGGTCCACGGAGGCACCGGTTGACACGAACAATCTATGCTTCAGTTACGGGTTTAGGGTTTAGAGTTTAGACTCAAAAAGTGACTGAGGAAGGCTCTGCCATGAAGCTTCGCTGCCGGCATACCCTGCAAGTCCGTGCTTCAAAAGAGTTTAGAAGTCAGAAGTATTTCGTAGAAAGGGTACCTAATTCCAAGAAGTGCCACATGGGTTGCAGGAAACCGGGCGGTCTCTGTCTTCTCCGTTCTTGAAATGTGGGAAGTGTCAGTGTTAGGGCTTCAAGCTTGAGGGCTCATGCATCTGCTTGAAGTCTGGAGATTTTTTGCCTGCATGGCTGAGTACACGAAGCAGGGAGGTAGGTATTGAAAATCAAGCTTCTGCTTGGCATCAAGACGGAGACGAGCAAGTGGGGGCACACGGCTTGCTGGAGGGTCCACTTTCCCAAATCCTGGAAATCTTTTAAGACAGTCCTTCAAGTCCTTAAGGCCTGACTAACAGAAATGCATCGCTCGGCTCAAACCACTGCGGCGAGATGGCTCATGTCCCGGTGGTTCCCCCAAAACTGGAGATCTACTTTGAAATCATTGAGACGGCTCCTAGTCCCTGGTTCTTCAGTAAGGAAGGGGGGAATGGATCCCTATGACAGTCCCTATATATTCCCCAGTAATAATTTCCATAATCCATTCCCCCATTCCCTACTAAGAACGAGACAGCCTAGTCCTACATCACATCCGGCTGACCGATCGGCAGCAGGACAAGTTGTGCCCACAGCACTCTGCGAACCCAGAAATACTGCCATGCCGCTACTCTGTTCTCCTCGGTCTGAGCGGGTTGGTGTTTGTACCGAAATATCGTGCGGAAATGAAACTCCCATCGTACAGCATCAATCCTGTTGGCCCTTGCTAGTGAGCAATTCCCAGTTTGAGTCCGCGGTCACTCGGTGAAGTAAATTAGTCGTCCTGACTGTGGCCGTAGTTGTCTTCTTACAACAAGTACAAGCAAGTAGCAGTGGTAGTGGTAGCAGAATTGTCGTCGTCGTGATAGTGGCAGCAGCAGCAGTAGCAGTAGTAGCAGCAGCAGTATCGGGGCCTACCGGGAGCAATGGCAGAGGCAGCAGCAGGCGCAGTCACAAGGGCAGTGGCAGCAGCAAAAGAAACAC
Organism: Symbiodinium sp. CCMP2592; assembly: GCA_905221615.1. Taxonomy (NCBI): domain Eukaryota; class Dinophyceae; order Suessiales; family Symbiodiniaceae; genus Symbiodinium; species Symbiodinium sp. CCMP2592. The sequence continues at coordinate 651,598 of CAJNDT010000447.1, forward strand.
ATACGCTAGAAGTGATAGTCCTGATACTGATGACGCTTACCCCTAGACGAGCCTGATGACCTTTTGCATGAGCCTGATGACCTAAACCAACCATCCTTCTAGCCCGGGTAACCAAGACAGTACCACAGTACAGTCCAAGCATGTCCAATCCTAAGGCAGTCAACCAGCAGCTTTACTTACAATCACACAGCATCCCTTTCTTTCTGCCTCTCACAACCAGCTCACCAACTGCTCTGGTTTTGGGCCGCTGGTGCGCCCCAGTCATCTGGATTGCCTCCATTGTTAGCGGCCAGGGTGCTGGGCACGGTCTGTTGGCGACTGAGCATGGTAATGTGCCACACGTGACGGAAGAACAGACAGGGTCATGTCAGTAACGCACTGTTGGATACTCACGAAACACCAGCGCGCGTGCTTCAGAAGTTCCTCCAGATTGACCCTCATGTCGTCTCGATGCTCAAAGTCGACTCCGAGGGCGCCGCCTCCCGCCGCCGGTGCATTCCAGGCTGCAGCATCGCGAGTCATGTCGTCCCAATTGCCTTCTGTTGTGATGCTGTCAAGCGCGCGTGCGCGTCTGTGTGAGAGAGAGTGAGAGTGAAAGAGATAAACAAAAAGCGAGCGAGCGAAAAATACATATATATATATATATATATATATATATTAAGTTAAATTAAATTAAATTAAATTATATTATATTATGTTATATTATATTATATATGGTCTATTTATATACATTTTCATATATCATATAATACATGTGTCAATATATATATATATATATATATATATATATATATATATATATACATATATATATATATACACACACATATAAAGATACCGGAAAGGATCCTCGAAAGCCCAAATGCACAGATGCCATGGATAGACAGATCCATAAATGGGTGGGTAGCTAAGTAGGTGGGTGGGTGGATGGTGATCAATGGAAAGAGATGGACGGAAAGAAAGACAGACGTATAGGTAGGAAGGCAGTTGGGCAGATGGTTCGCTAGCTGACTGTCACCCAGCCAGATAGATCATCGGTCGGTAGGTGTAGATATTTATATATATATATATATACATACATATATACAGTAGAAGTAGAAGCTAGAAAGTTGGAACATCATTATCCTCATGCCCTGAAGGTGCACTAATCCTCCTCAAGCCACATTCCAACTTTCTGGCTTCTACTATAGACAGAGAAAGACAGATCAGCTCGAACAAATAGAATAGGAGAGCAGTGCGACAGGATGGATAGAGAGGCTGTGTGCATGAGTGTGCGCGCGTTTGCGGTTGGAATTTGGAACCCTCGTCGACAAGAGTCGGAATCATCAGAATTCAGGCGAAGCAGAAAGGGAGAGCCGAGAGAGAGAGAGAGAGAGAGCGAGAGCGAGAGCGAGAGCGAGAGCGAGAGCGAGAGCGAGAGCGAGAGAGAGAGAGAGAGAGAGAGAGAGAGAAAGAGAAAGAGAAAGAGAAAGAGAAAGAGAAAGAGAGCGAGGGGATAGTGAGCGACTGAGCGAAGGAGGAGTGTGAGAGTGTGTGTGGGTGTTTGTTTGTCTCTCTCTGCGTCTGTGTGCGTGTGCGTATGTATATGTATCAGTATGTGTCTTAGAGAAACAAGCTGCACATAAGGTGATGACTTCCCCCAATAAGAACACTGAAACAAAGCCTCAAGCAAAGAAAAAGACGCAGAGGACTCCTCCTCTCCTTCTGTCTCCGCCTGAAAATCTTTCCTCTCCTGAGCCGTTCCCTCTAAAACAGGGGCCTCAATAATTAGAATAGGGCTTTGGGGTCCATTATTATACTATGATTATAGTAAGGAACCCCCAAAATCATGTAGGTACATATCAAGGCTCCTTTACTAATATGTGAGAAAGATGCCACCACCACCAGCACCTTCCCAGGCAGCCGGAGGTGCCCACTCCTGCTGATCTTGGTCTTTAGGGGCTACGGTGAAATACGGGTTTCTATCGGGGTACCCGTTGAGGTGTCTTGTCATAATAAAGCATCCTACTATTTGGGACAGTATTTCGGTCTAAGTTGAGAAAACTAGTTGCTCTATCCATGCCGTTGGGCTACGAACTTGTAGTAGCATCTGGTGCGGAAACGCGGGATCCGAGATGCAGCCTGAAAGGAATTCTAAAATGCAAGATGCTTCTAACATCGGCTGTAAAGGATCTACATAAGGATCTCTCCGATACTTTGCGTGTAGCTCGAGCCTGGAGTTTCCCGTCTCTCACATCCCCTCCGATCCTGCTGGGGGCCGTAGTTCTGAGACACGGACATGTGATGCTCGGGCTCGTCGTCCTGCATCACCTCCTCACAAGAAGCTAGACTAGAGTGACTAGAGAAGCGGGGCGAGCAGCTGAAAATGCAGCTTCATAGAAATCCTGTCGAGCAGGATCCCAATCTCTGACAGTGTCCTGGCTTGTGTCTTGCCTCGATTGGGTGGTTCCTCACTGTTCAGAAGGTTGAGATGCCCCGCAACCCTCAGGACACAGACCTCAAAATGCTTGCGCCAACTGCTCGTTTGCGGGTATTTCACAAATCTGCTGTGGCCGTCGCTACGTCGCCACATCTCCAAATTGTTCAAGTGAAGTCCCGACGCCAACCCGCCACAAGGCATCCTGGAGTTCGGTGGGACGATGGAGCCCGTTTTCCCTTGCTGGGTTCTGCCATAGGCAGCTTTTGCGTTTACGAGGTGACTTGTCACTGTCCCGACACCACAATTTCCCTGGGCGCGTCGCCACTTCCCGCTCACTTCCGGTTCCCCTGAAACAGAAAGAGTGCCCTGCCTCTGGCGTACACTGAAGCGACTCACCCCAAAAAAGCATGGCCTCTGGATCCCTCCAGAAGAAAGAGTCGACCATGACGTCCCAAGGCTGATTTCGAGGAATGCGGCCACGGAGGTACCTGGGCTCCCCACCGGGCCACAGGCTGCAGGATTACGATTACACAGGAGTCGACATGTGTACACGAAACAACTTGGAAACATCGATGGCTTCGGCGAAACCAGCCCGCACAAGGCTTGGCTTGGCTTGGCTTGCGGTGTGGCTTGGCTGGTAGTTGGACAGCTTGTCCTGCAATCACAAGGCTTTTCATTCCAGGTCTCGGGTGCAGGTCTCAGATGCTACGGTCGCGACGTAATTCGGTTTTTCAGTGATGCAGCAGACAACGACACAGACCTCCAACTAGACAGCTAAGGACACGACCCTGCCGGATACGCAAGGGCCATGGCACCGGATCTTCCACTTTCAACCAATCCTCCACTCCAAACGCCCGTTTCATGCACTCGCCTACTCTGCCTTCGACAAATGAAAGCTCCGAAAACATCTAGGGCCTGTTTCAAGGTTTTGATGCTTGTTGGTCGGCATGTCGTACTGTTGCAGCTTGCTTCGCGCTTCCGAGTGGCTGCTTTCTGCTTCTACCGTTGTGGTCTACGTTGACATTGCTGCCTTTTCGTTGCTTTCCTAATTGCTTCAATTGCTGTGCTTGTGTTGCCATCGGCACTGGCATTGGCATTTCCGAGAATGCTTTTGTTCTGGATGTAATTTTGTCTGCACTGGGCACAAACTCTCGAAGCCTTGAGGCTTCGTGAGGGTGGAACAAGGTTTCGGAAGGTAAGTTTTATGGAAGGAGGGATCCCTAGATAGGCCCTTTACACAGCAGGCTCCGTATGACAAGGATCTTCAAACAAGGTCTCCCTTTAACGAATAGTTGGCTCACCCCTTCTCCCTTCGGTCCACTGAGCCCTTTGGCTAGAATCGATGTCAGCATACCGCAACGGCCACGCTGACAGACACTTTGTGTTGTCGTGAGGTACAGGAATATATTGCATAGAGCCACTGGGGTCAACTATATACCCCGCTGAAACCATGTGCAGCATCGCAACCGTAACAACACAACGAACGAACATCGAGGGCGAATTTTCGGACCAGGAAGCTGCACCTCCCTTGCCAGCATCCAGTAGAGCAGCGCGATGGACTCCTTACCCTGCAGCGTTAGTGAAAGGAGGGGCGTTCACAAGCCCTGGTCCAAAAACTGGGAAACAAAGTGAGCACCGCACCTCGTGTACGCTGAGTCGGTTTAGGTCCTGCGGCGTTCGGTCCGGCCTTGTTGTTGGCAGGGATCGCTACATCCACGTTGTCCAGCGGAGAGTCGGTGTCGCACAGCGCAATCACCGGGATGCTGGCATAAGCGGCTTCTTTGATGGCCTGTCTTCCACGAAACTTCAAGGGGAGTCGACACGAGCAGTGGAATGGTGGACGGTCGGCTGAACGGAACAAGGCTCCTTTAAGGGTTCCTATAGCCGTTCCTATAAGGTTTAGGGTTTCCGGGTTTTAGGAAGCAAAAGCTAGGCAGGCAAACCTTAGCAGCGAGCCCGAGCTACCGGGAGCACTACGCTTGGAGCCTACATGCACAAGCATCTGTGGCTGCTTCCCCAAAATCGCAGCAAAACAATCAGACAGACAGTTAGTTAGTGTGTTCCGAAGGGTCCCTCCTTGACATGCCCGAAACTCAAGAAAGCTTGCATTGCAAACTACGTACCAGGGTCCTCATACATACATACATACATACATACATACATAATTACGCGCATACATAATTACGCATGTACTACATGTGTGTATGTATGTATGCATGTAAATATGTATATATATATATACACAGGGCGACTTCCATGTGGGCGAAGCCCTGACCTTCCAACCCAAACTGCGCCCTGTCACCTGGTTGTCCGTGCGGGGGTCCGTCACGATGAGAAGCCTAGGCTCCAAATACTTCTGCGTGATCTGGTTCGTGAGAGTACCTGGGCATCGGTGGCAGCAGGTGCAAGCAATAAAGATTACTTCGAGATTGCCATCCAACAACCAATACCAGCTTGCCGTGCGAGTGTATGTGTATCTGTATATATATATATATATATATATATGTATATGTATATGTATGTATATATGTGTGTGTGAATAAATCTTTGCGCATACACACACACACACACACACACATACCTATGCGCATGCATGTGTATGTGTGCGCGTGTAATCCCTTCCCCCTGACATTAATCCCCCCCCTAATATAAAAACTGCCGGCCCCCGGAATTTCTCTCGTTCGGGCCCCACATTCAATTTAAAGGGGGCAACATTAGGGGGGGTGGCAGATCTGTATGTGTTTTAATTGAAGGAAGACTACCGTAGTACTAAAGACACCAGAGCTTTAGGGTTTAAGGGTTTAGGGCTCAGGGCTTTAATTATAGAGGCAAAGATTAATTACAGCAGTACGAATTAAAGAGACACGAGAGCTTTAGGGTTTAAGGGTTTAGGGCTCAGGGCTAAAGCTTTAGGGCTCCAAACGAGGCAGGCTGGCTGTGCTCTGGTCTGTCTACAGCCGGAACGGCTGCGCAGGAATTGCTCGCTGTTGACTTGTCTGACTGTCTGACTGTAATTAAGCTTTAGGGTTGAGGGCTTCAGGGACTGTCTGACTGCCTGGCTGCCTCATTATAATTCCTGTCAGTCCGACTCATACCCGCCGGACCCGAAACCCCCCCTAATATAAAAACTAAACCTCCGAATTCCAGTTTTTATATTAGGGGGGGGGGAGGCGTTTAATATTAGGGGGAAGGGATTATGTGTGCATATATATATATACAGGTTTATACATATTTATGTATGTATTTGTCCTCATATATGTATATAATTTGCACCTGCATGTGTAAGTGTGTCATATGTAAGGCTTCATAAGAACACATCTGCATAAGTCTCAATGCGAACGCGTGCACACTTTGTGCACGCATGCCGAGATCGCAACCTGCATGCGCATATGATATGAACTTTTTTTAATGAAAATGGATGTGTCCGCATGATGCATGCATACATACATGTTTACTTATATATACATATATATATATATATATATATATATATATATATACGTATGTACATACGTACATACATGCATGCATGTATGCATGCACACTTACATACCGCACAAATGAATAAGCACATGTATAGGTATAGGTATAAGTGTACGGGTATAGGTATAGAGGTACATGCATAGATACATGTATGTATACGCACACACACACACACATACATACATATATATATATATATATATATATATATGCACACACACACACACACACACCGACACCGAACTGTAGCAGACTGTAGCACGATATGTTCATGCTGTAATATCGTTCTACCGGGTGCTGGAACAGACACGCCCCGGTCGGCTGCAATTCCTTCCCCTGGAGCTGAGCCGAATGGACAGAAGCAACAGAAGCATAAAACCGAGGCTGGGGCACGAAACCAAAAGGCATGTCAGGCTTCTTTCGCAAGCTTTCGGGCTCAGAGCAACAGATCTCAATTTAAACTTGACTCGATGCCTTCACCATAAAGCCAATAAGTTTGAGCTGCACATTGCTTCTTCGGTGCGTGTGCTTGCTTTCCTTCCTAGGGCTTCGAAAGCCACCAAGCTAAATAGACGCCCAGACGAACCATTCTGGGCCCTCAAGCTCGGACAATGTTGCCAAGGCCCACATCGACTTGAGGCGAAGGACAATGTTCGAGTTTCAAGGACCCACACACTAGGAGAGACTATGATCAAGAACGACGTGTGCAACATTACTAATCATTACAGTTACAACTGATTTCGAGGCATTTAAAAACATTGAACATCGACGCATTGGAGACACGCAAATAGCGACTTTAGGAAAAGAGCCCTCTGCCCCAGCAGCCCCCGCGCCCGAGCCTGGTGTCCATCTGCCGGCCAAGGGGTTCGCACCAGTGTATTGACCTCACTATACTGAACTTAGAACCCTAGATAACCCTAGCTAAAATTACAATTTCAGCTGTTTCTTAGGGATTGTAATAACCAAAAATAAAAAATCTAAGTACCCCTAAGTCAGGACTTGAAAGGCAACCGATCCACACTCCCCGGCTTGAAAAATCCCAGAAATAATAGGATCCAGAAAAGATATTGAATAAGGGCTACTAAGAAGCTTACTTCTGGTTTTGGGCTCGTGAATCCAAGCGAGCGATCTACGAGGCAATTTAACTTCCTTCCACATCGAAGTGTCGCAACCAAACACGACCATTCAGTCTGCGTCAACGATGCACCCTAAAGCCGCACACCACGTATGCAAACCCTCCTACACTACTTGGAGGTTCATGGGTAGCTATAAGTGGGGTTATGAGTAGGGTAACTATACTTATAACTCATATTGGGGGACTTATAACCCTACTTATAACTACCCATGAACCTCCAAGTAGGGGCCTGCGGGTCTGTAAGTCTCTGGAGGTTTTGGTTCAGCCGTTGGAGTCGGGTTGCGAGGGTCGTGGCAATGATCCCACATGCAGACTATCGCCATAGCCATGCGCCGGGGACTGCAAGAAAGGATGTTTGCAACTCAGACTACCCTGAACCCTACCAATCCTTAAAGGTTTGATATGCTAAAGCCGCCCCTTGTCTATGCTTCCTGGATACTAAACTTCAGCACGGCGCGGGAACCGTATGGTCGCTGTGAGGCGACCTGGGCATTGGCGGAAACGAGCAGCTCCGCAAAGCTGGTCTGAATCCGAAGCTTCACATATCACGTTACATACGAGCTCGGCTCCTGCATTCTTCGGAAACCGGAAACATCAACATTTTGAGATTCACCTCCAACGAGAGAGCTGGACCTGTGCTGTCTGCATGGGCAGTGGATTCGGAGCTCTCGATTCCCTCTTTCATCGAGGCAGTGCAAAGCGCCGATGTACCCAGAACCGAGCAGTAAGTCTTCAGTACCAAACAGAAGTTTCGGAACCGAAGCTTTCGATCTTACCTTGCGCATTCAAAGCCTTTAGACCTAGACAAGCATGAAGTTCACTATCCTTCCCTGGCCAGGTTACAATGATGTCAAGCGGGTTCTCGATGGCCACAATAATTCCTGACCGCAGCATGTCAGACACAAGTCCTTCCCTCTCTTCCGAGCATAGACGTGAAATTTCTATGTAAGCCCTGAACCCGACAAGGCACATCCCTTCTGAAGAACCCTAGAAAGCTTAAACCTAAACTCTAAAGAGTCTAAGGCCCCTCACCGTAAACTAAAAACCTAAAAGCCTTCATGCACCTGCCGGGTACCCATGAAGAATCCTAGGCGTAGCGTCCTGATCCGTAGAAACCTCAAAGAGCTTGCAGCCAAGCTTCTCGCAGCCACTTGGATCTTCCTCACATGGGAGGCCCCCCCGGGGTCTGCAGTAAAGCTGAAGCCCTAAAGGGGTTTACGCTCTCACAACTCGGACATGCCAGGCGAGGTTCTCGGTGCGAGGTCGGCGTGAAACACTGGAAAGGGTTTAGGGCTTATTTTTGTGCCTCCTGCATGGCTGAGTACACGAAGCAGGGCTTTGGGGTTCAGGGTTGAGTCTGTCTCAGGGTCTTATAGGGGGTTGGAAGGTCACTTTGGGGTTCCATGGTTCGGAGCTTTTAGGGTTACACCCTCGCATAGGCATTCCTGCTCTGATAGTGGTACTACGTAGTAACAACAATAAACATCATGAGTATGATAACAGTTCGGGGTGTTGTACTTGCACGGGGTCTACTTACCTCCTTGCTCTGAGGCGGAAGAACAGCACCTCCCACTCCACTAGCAAAGGCTCAAGCTCTCAGGGCTCCACTGGAAAAAAACCCTAGGAACTCCGGGACCGACTCCGGGGCACCAGCTATTTGTGAGTTTCGGAAAGAAGGGGACCCTAAGATAGTACCCCAAATAGTAGGATCCTTATTGGGACCCCCAAACTACGGTACCCCTAATTTTCGGAAACTCCCATCTCGTCAGACGTGGCCAGCACCCAAGCGCAGCTGGGCACTTCCGATCTTTAGTCGTGGCGGTGGTAGTGATAGCAAGAAGTAGCAGAAGTAATGGAAGGGCGAGGTTCTCGCCGTAGTAGTGCTCGAGCAATACGAGTAGTGACAAACTTACTAGCGGTAGCGGCCCGTAGTCGCAAACCTCATGTTCCAGGGCTACGTCGACCCCTCAATCCGGGTTTTGCTCTTGGAGCTCACACTCGCACTCTCAGGGAAGGCACGTACGATGTTTAAGTAATGGGGGATGAATGCCTCCGAGCCTGAACCTAGCTGACAAAGTCGCGTGGCTCCCAGGTCTTTCCGAGCTGGATGATGTGGATCCCCTCCACAGTTCGACGGAAGATGTACCGCTTCATGCGGTAGTCCACGTTACCTAACTGCAAAAAGCTCTTTGCCAGCTTCAGGAATACACTCGCACCAGCACGAATCGCAGGAGAAGCCATAAAGTTAGCCTCACTTGTTGCAAAGTCGGCTTTAGCCGAAGATTGCTGGAAGCCCGGCCCCTGCCAAACTTTCTGATTCTGCAAGCTTGTAGGATGAAGAGTGGACGTAAGACCCTCTCTTCTGGCGGCCAAGCTACGCGTGCCGAGGTGAGTCTTGCAAACCAGCCTGGAATCTCTGGGGGAGGCTTCCGAGCGAGCTCCCGTGTAGGGTTCCTGGATTCTTGAACATAGAGAACCCTTAGCCACAAACATCAGTGATTCGGGATGAAAACCTTGTAGTGTGAATTGCCTCATGTCAGCATGACTGAAAGAAGACACATGTATGGTTACTTTGGGGCCCACTCAAGACGGGTGGGCTCGCACCGCCGCGGAGGGAACTGGCTACCCACCGTCTGTATCCGTCTGTTCCAAAGCGCTGGACGAACTCGCAAGCAAACCCTGGAGGGCGGAGCCCGTGCGAGGGAGCCACGATGAAACCAGCGACAAGGTTGGTTCTGGGGGCCTGCATCGTCTTAAAATGCTGGGGCGAAAGCACAGAAGGAAGAGGCTGGTTTCCTCAGCTTTTATTGCACGATCTCGATGCCCCCAATGATCAAATAAGAACTGTCTTGCAACATCTTGCAACACCCTCGTTCACCCAACCAAAACACCTTCAGCTCCACTGAACTCTACCTCGAAGCCCTCCTAACTTCGAAACCCAGGGGCATCATCTGGATGTCCTCTTCCTTGCTCGCCATGGCGACAGCACGTGGCCGAGCGCTCTTCGCACTCTCTTCCCCGATCCTCTCCCTGGCTGAGCCCCGACCCGCACTGCGCCACGAAGAGGTTTAGCAAGACTGTGCAAAGTAATCATCATCAAAAGGTCCCTGACCACTGTCGTCATCATCATCAGCGCCACCGTCGCATTCCACGACAGTGAGCGGCTACTGCACAGTACAGAGCACAGCGCCAATCCAGCGGAGTCGCTTTGAGCCTGAAAACATCCCTTAGAAAACTTCTGAAAACCGCTAGAAACAAATCGGTGGCCCACTGAAAGTAAACATCAGGCCGCAAACACGGCCACACATGCTCTTCACACACTTTACCAAGCTACCGTCACCTACCAGCAAGGGCCCCTCCGCCCCTCCGCCCCTGCCTCCAAGAACCCCGAAACCCGAAGTTCAATCCTGACCCATCTTCAGAACCCGGCATCGACGGAATGAACCTTGAGTCGCAAAGGGACTCCGTCATATGGGAGTTTCAAGGGACGCTAATATAGTACCCTAAATAGTCGGATCCTTATTTTTAGGACCCCAAAATGAGGTATCCCTAATTTTCGGAAAACCCCATATGGCTTTAGGGGGTGGGCTCGAAAACTCCCGAGGTTTCGGAGAGACCGGAGCTCCCTCCCCCGAGCTCCAAGCCCAGCAAAGCGAGTATGCCGCGGCCCAGGGTGTTAGCGACTGAGGCGAGCCAGTGCCCTGTCAGCTTTGCTTCTTGAGCTGGCTCTTACATACTAGAAGTCAAGGTCGCAGTGAGTTTTGGGGCTCAAGATTTCTCGGTTTGGAGCCTTGATTTACTCGGACTTCGCCAATGTGGGAGCTTGTCTACAATTGGCCTGAAAAGGATCTTGTTAGAATCTTGAGAAAAAATATTCAAACACACCTATTGCTCGAGGTCTCGTGACGTGTGGAAGCCTGCTCAAGCTCGCGGAGCATGCGGCGAAGGAAGATGGGCACAAGAACCTTGAGCATCGACCAGTGATGACTGAGTTGGCATACATATAGAAATATATACAAATACATAATTATGTATGTAGCTCTGTGGTGAATATGTATGTATGTATGCACGCGTGTATGTATAGGTAGGTGCAGAAAGCGCGTGATTGCCGTGGCTACATCTTGGTCTATGTCTCTGTGTGTGTGTGTGTGTGTGTGTGTGTGTGTGTGTGTGTGTGTGTGTGTGCGTGTGAACCTCCCTAGCACATGGGAGCAGAGGGTCACTCCTACACTGTTTGCAATTTCGCTTTTCAACATAATCCGGCATTGGACATTTACCAAATCAACTGTTGCAGGGGAGTGTGGCACTTGCGTCCTACCACACTCAACGAAGCTGTGGATGCAAGTGGGAAGCGGGACCTGATCAGTCCTGTGTACCTGCATGGCAGCCCCCTGTGGTGCCAAGATTAGTTTTGAGGACAGGCCCCCTGTGGTGTCCAGATTAGACAAACAAGTTGTACGGTTGCCACAATCTGACAAAACTTTGCAACATGAACAACATGCCTCTCTCTTTTCCTCTTGCACTCGTACTCTTGGCCGAATCCATCAGTGTGATCAGCGTGGGTCGTTGAGACTCCAGAGCAACGGCTTTCCGTCATGGCGCCGTGGTGACCCTCCGGGGAGACCGGTGATGAACCGGGTGTTCAGCCTTCGTTCAGATCGTTCAGAATCTCCCGATGCTACTTTATCTCTCTCTCTCTGATGCTCGCATGTGAGTCTGACATGAGTGCAGGTGCAGTAAGGGACGGCTAATGCAGTAAAGTGCGTCTAGTGAGCAGGTGCTACCTCGCTAGTCTGCCCTCTATTCTACCGCTTCTTTATTCCTCAGGGACCGCAAGGGCATGTGCATCTGACATGAGTGCAGACGCGGTAACAGTGTCTACAGCAAGTGAAACAGCGCTCTCTTCGGAGAGTACTCGGCCCTCTTCCTTCTCTCCGTCTACGACCTCTCAAATCAGTCCAGCAGGGACAACCAGGACAGCCTGCACTTTGCTTGTGCAACTGTGTTTGTTTCACCCACTTCGTTGCAGCTATGTGGCCGGATTATTTTGCCGCGCAGCCACCAGCAACACCATATGCACCAACAGCCCGACCGGTGCTGAATCAATTTCACCCGAACACCTGGGTACCGCAGTCACAAAGCTACCCAGCAATGATGCCAACTGGCATTGCTGCCACTCAGCAGCCCACACTGCCGACACAACCCACTACGATTCCTGTTGAGCAGACGCACAGCTTCCCCATGATGCCGTGTGGACACACTGCTCCTATTCCACAGCATCCGACGGTATATACACATCTCAGCACACCACAACCCCAGATGCCACAACAACCTCCACCCCAGCAATTCATGTCACAACACCCCCCCACTTTCCTGAACCCTGCTCTATTGCCTACCCATCCAACAGTTTTTCCCACGAGCCCATCAACTCTGACACCGCATCAGCCCCAGCCTACCACATACAACCTTCCTTTTACACCACCTGCTCCACAACCCCAACCTGCACCTTGCAACATCCCTTCCACACAACCCGCTCAACAACCCCACATACCGCCGCCAACAACACTCCAACAAGCTTCACAACTTCACCCCACCAGTGTTCCCACTACCGATGCCACACACATTGCCCCGCAGACACCGGCAATGACTCCCCAACAACAACCAACAAACACAGCCAACACCCCCTCCGTCAGCACATTGCCACCCACACAACCACCCCCGGCTACGGGATCGGCAGACACCGACCAGTTTGCAGCACGTACTTCTCCCCACCATCCTCCGTTGCCACGCAGGCGACGGCGCTCACCCACACGCAGCAGAACTCGCACCGTGAGCACTAGGCGCCGACGTCGCACACGCAGCAGAGCACGACCGGCAAGCAGCGGGAGACACCACCACCGACGCAGACACCACCGATCCCGCGACACTCGCAGAAGTCGTTCTCGCAGGGACACCAGACAATCTTCGTCGACACCTCCGCGGACCTCGGTTGTGCTCCGTAGCTATTCTACAGTGCGTGATGATGATGCCAACAAGTGGCATTACAGAGCCACACAGCCACGTCAGAGGCCACCTACCCCACCCAAGGTCCCACAAAGGACATTGGCCTCGCAGGTTCAGCGAATCGCCCTTCGCATCAAGGGCAGCCAAGCAGCACAACAGCAGCCCCCAACAGGCCAGGGCACACCCTCTCGCCAACAGGTTCAGCACAATCCCTCCAGCTCTATTCGGACACCTGCCCCGATTTTTGATGCATCCACAACTGCTGCCCCATCGGGTCAGCCAACCCTCGAACAACTGGGCAAACAGAGCAGACCACCACAGATTGATGTGGCGCCTTTCTCTGAGCTTTACGATCATGAAAAGCCGACCCCCCACGCTGTCGACATGGAAGAAGCACATAAACTCGCCAAAACCTTGGGCGAGATAGCTGCTGACAGCGATTTCAGGCAGGAGACTTTAGCCGAATTTGCACATGCCGTGCTACAGTCGGGCACGCGATCAGCGTGCAACGAACTGGGGGCAACGCTGACGCCAATATCGGACGGCGTACATACTATGTTATTCATCCCGTGGGCTGGAGAGACTCGCAGAGCATTCGGCACTCGTGCCACCGACCCACCAGGGGAAACATACATCTACACCGCCGGACACGGCACGAGCATTGCAAGTGCCGCGCGCATAATGCGCGAGGACTTGGTCCGCCCAAGTTCAGTCAGCCATTGCTTCGACGACAAGTCCTATCCACCCATTCCCTCTTGCGTCATATACGGGAATGCGACCCCAGGAGATGTATCGGAAAGCACGGTACATATAGTTACCGATCAATGTACACGGCGGCCCAAGGGCCAACAGGGAGTGATCGTCATCGGGACAATACGGACTAAGTATCAGCATTACAAGATGACGTATCGGGACATGTACAGAGAAGCTTTCATCGTGGGGCGAAAGGGTGTCGTGCGGACCCCAGAGAAGTGGGGATTCCACTCGGGGCATTTCAGCATCGTTGGATTCGGCCTCATTCAGTGATGTTGCTTTCTTCTTTTTCTTCCGTGTCTTCCTTTCACTCTCGAGTATATTTTCTTCCAGGCCTGAATCCCGTTGCACATAGCTGTTTGCAATCAAGCATTTGCTCCGACACCGCTTTTGAGCCAAAGAAGAGTCGATGCAGCTGCATGCTGGATGCATCGCACAAGTTGATGTTGACACTCAAGCCAACCATGTTGCTCATGCATGTTCCATGTGCAGCTTTTGCAGTCACAGGCAATTGTAGTGCCCCATTGTGCAACCATGTACAAGCCGACACAGCCTCAGTGGCATACAACAATGCCAACAGGCATCATCGGTACAGCAATCAGTACGGTGCAGCGACAAACAGCCTCGACCAGAAGCACCCCAATGCACCCGATCTCCCCACCACCAGGGATTCACAACATCCCACCACACACCTCACCCCTAACCCCGACTACTTGGGGTTCAGCTCACACTTACAGCCACAACACCACTTTCCCACCTTTCCCTCCACCCCCTCCCCCACCCCAGCAGTTTCCCGGCCCAACATCACCCACCACACTGCCAACCCCCACACCTGCCACTCCCCAACACACATTTGTGAGTCCATCTTCGATGACGACTCGAAACCCCAGCATTTCTTCACATACATTACCTCAGGCCACCGTCACACCCCAACAACAACAACACCCCAATCCCACGCCTACAAATCCCCAGATACCAAACGACTTCGTTCAAACACCAGAGCATTGGGACAACAGGCAGCTTTTTGGCCTCAACCTACCCAAACACATTCAATCTACACCACATTCAGTGCACAACCGCACGGCAGGCATGCCAATCGCAACAGCACCATTGGTCGCATTTCTGCGACACAATTGGTCCTCGTACTGGCTACGGTACGCCGCACACGGCTTCGACATCCATCTCACATGCAGCAAACACATCAGCGAAGCCGTCTTTACCACTGAACTTATGGGTCAACTCCGAGCAAGGAGAATTGATCTGGACCAAGCGGCCACCGCATTCTGCTGGCAAGAAAAGCTCACACTCGCAAAACGACCAGCAATGTCACACCTCATCAAGGAATTGGTGTTGTACCTGCAAGAGCTGCAGGACCAGTACAATGATGGCAACAAAAAGGACAAGCAAGATGTCAAATCTGACACAGACAACACACAATCGCAACCCACCGAATCTCCAACACCACTACAATCCAGCAAATCACAACCTCATCTCCCACTTCAACCTTCGCAGCCGACAGAGGCAGACACTATGGCGGCACATCGCATCAGCGACCTGGAAGCACGACTTTCCACAGCACTGGAGACAATTGAAACTCTCCGTGCTCCGGATGCACACAATGAGGCACCCAGCACACCAGCACCAAAGAAACCAAAACGAACCACCGCACCCAGCACTCCCATCAACACGCCCTCTCCACCACCTCTCTCACTTTCCACAATTGAGATTTCCCCCACCACAACCACTCGTGGACAAAAACGTGCTACCATCGATGACTCTACACACACCGACACCAGGCCTACCACTGATGGCCTCTCCCCTTTCACCACAACCGCTGCAGAACAAGACAACAACCCGTTACATGCTTCCCCAGCATCGTCATCCACCACAGGTATGCACTT
Organism: Symbiodinium sp. CCMP2592; assembly: GCA_905221615.1. Lineage (NCBI taxonomy): Eukaryota > Dinophyceae > Suessiales > Symbiodiniaceae > Symbiodinium > Symbiodinium sp. CCMP2592. The sequence goes on from CAJNDT010000447.1 coordinate 667,292, forward strand.
TCCGGGACGCTCCACTCTGGGCGCCAAGCGACAGAAGCAGTCAACTCTTACACCAACGAAGGCGGCACCCCTCGATCCCAAGATGGATCCCCAGCGCATCTTTCAGCAGCCTACAAAAGCCAGTGTTTGGTTTCAAGATCATTTCACTGGCGTTCACTCCGAATCCGGCATCACCAGATGGTTTGGTGCCATCAAAGGCATCAGCGACAAACAAAAAACACAGGTAAAAAAGTACCTTGACATTGTTGCTTCGGAATTCCCTTCACTCAGCAACTCACAAGAGCAGACACTGCAGACCGCTGCAGTCGCTTGGGGTGTCCCACCCAAAGCCATCGACAAATTTGGCTCCCCAGCACTGATCAAACTTGTCGCCATCATCAGTCAGATGACAGAGTGACTCAGGCAGTACTTGATTCAACACCGACAGACACTAGATCACACAACAATTTTCCGACAAAAACAATTCAAGAACATCATACGCATTCTGGATCAAGGCAGATCCATCTTACAATTCGTCGCACCATTGGCAGAACCAGTCTCCACACAATTCCATCAAATCATACTCTGGCTTCAAGGCCTGACTTTGTTACTTCGTACACAGCATTTCTACCTCAAACATGAGGAAGGACATTTCTCCAACCTGCAGAGACTGTTTGCACATTCAAACATTTCTTTTCCATCGTACACACTCTCTTTCTTTCGTCAGCCACAGGTGGTATACTGCAGAGTCACCACACAACAACCTTTTCGTGGCTACGTCTACATCGGCAGCACAAGTCACTCTCTCACACAACGAGAGGGCACACGCAATCGAAAATTCAAGCAACTTCAACAACACAAGATTGTACAAGCCGAACTTGCCTTACGATGGTGGCATAAACACAAATGCTACCACCAATACACACCAATTGTACTACAAGCCAACATACCCACCGAGCAATTAGAAGCCACGGAGAACACTCTCATACAACACCACCAATCCAAGCTCAACTTTCCTTACATCACATCACACATGAAAGGAGCTTTTTCCGGCTTCACAAAAGCAGCCAACAACAAGCACAACGGCACAGCCACCTTATGGGCGAAGCAGCGCCGAGGCAAACTACACCACTCCATTCGGAGCTTCACCAATTCCACCTTATTCAACACCAGAAAACAGGCATGGACCACAGTATCACATCTTACTTCCAACACTCGCACCAGATTCGACACAACAAAACAACTGCTTCGCTCAGACACACCAGCAGCCACAGTTTACGCTTTACACAAACTCTCAAACAACTTACCACGACGTGACCGCAGACACGCTCACAAAGCTCTCAACACCGTCTTCAAAAAGCGACGACTAAAACCACCTCCTGTCACAAAACCCATTTACCTACAGCCACTCTTGCACCCCACCTTCACCCAACAACTACGACAATTTTTGCGCTCTCGTTTAACAAGCAACAAACAACACATTCCACCATTCCACCTTCCCAGCACAAAACCTGTCTACAAAAAGCACCCACCCATGCAACAACTTCTACACAATTGGCGCGATGCCCACACCACATGGCAACCTGATTCACCACCACCCTGTACATGCTCACCATTACACTCACAAGTACCCCAGGAGCACATTTTCCACAATCACATTGCTATCCAACTTGCAGAACTACAACCACAACATCAGTTTTTGGCATACTCCGGCAAAAGCAATTGCCTTCAAAAGCCCACACAGTTGGCCTCACAATTATGCCGAGCCATACGCACATGGCATCGACACTATGGACTACCTTACAACCATCAAACTGCAAAGCAGTTTGTATCTGAACAAATACCACAACACAACACACACTGCAGTAAAAACAACATACTACAGGTCAAGATGCTCAAGCAAGTCCAACACAAAATACCCACGGGCATCATCCATTGCGAAGATCACTTCCCGAACCGACTCACGTGGTACTGCCCAGCACTATACCACACTGCCATACACAACACTTTTTTAGACAAAGAGATCTTTCGGATCTCGCAGCGCCAACCTCTACAACACCACTTCGATGTCTACACAGACATCCGCAGTCTTCTACCAACTTACACATGGGCGTTTCCACAATGGGGCCGCATCCCACGTGCCTACATTTTACCGAAAAGAAAGAAGCAATTCGCGAAAGGACGTCCTATAGTGGCGTTCATCGACACCATGGGCCGAAAATTATGGGAAGCCTTAGCAGACGTACTGCAGCTGATGACACTTCAAGCATGCCCAAACTCCTTTCACCAAGGAGACGGGATAACACAGCTCAAACAAACAGCACTCTTCTTGCATCAACGCAGGAAATTACAAGATTCAACAGATTACATCCTGTACAATCAGGATTTGGCTGGCTTCTTTACATCGGTCGATCAGAGCCGGTTTCTTTCAGCATACAGCATCATGGTTCGATGGTACAGAGAGAAGAACCCACTACACTCTTCCAAATTCTTCATTGACCACTCACAGAAAGACCCCACACATCGAGTCCACAGGGGCAAAAGCAGACAAAAGCAGCAAGAAGCCTCCTCCGGCAACAAACTTTGCATACAATTACAACACATACCACAACTCATCATTGCAGTGCTCCGACTCAACTATTTCACTGTTGGTACATCACTCATTGAGCAATTTCGCGGTGCACCTATGGGCTCGCCCTGCAGCCCAGCCCTATGCAACATCGTGGTTGCTGTCGAAGAACAGTGTTGGCACCACACATACAAACAACTTTTCAAGAACCACAAGCATTTTCCAGACCACAACAAGCAGGATCAAGCTTTCTTTTTTGCTACCAGATACGTCGACAACCGCGTCCTTCTTTTACCTGCACAGCTGACCCGACTGCCTCCTTTTGCACAGCTTACTGACGCATCTTTCTACAAACCACCGGTTCAGCTTGAAACTGAACCGGCCAACATTTTCCTGGGTTTCGCCATAAACCCTCAGCACAGCAGCCTTACGCATCAATGCACTTTGCACAAGGCGGATATTTTACACCCACAGTCAGCCACCTCTGTTGCAACACTTCGCAGCAGTTTTCAGGCCCGCACACGCATGGTACGCAGAGTGACAACACCATGCAGCGAGGCCACATCAGCCATTCGAGCCATGCGCGATCTCTACATCGCTGCCGGCTATACTGATCAACAGCTGTAAGCAAAACACTGTGCCAAGTTGCCGTGCGTGTGTCCAGAGCCATGCAACTTTGCAACATGAGAGCCGCCTTGTATCAACACAGTGCTTCCCGCAGCCATTTACAGGGTTTAACTGAGGCATCATCATGTATAAAAGTGCCATGACTGGCAGATTGCAGCCGAGCCACAAAGCGCTGAGCGGCCGTCCTCGGCCATCCATCTCCAAGCATAGCAGACGCCGCAACGAGCAACCTGCGGTTGGCAGCCACAATCAACAGCCGGCGCTTTTGCGCTCTCAGTTCCTACGTGTTGCAGAAGACGAAGATTTCCAAGATTACCAAGAGCAACACCAAGATCCGGAAGAACAGCAGGACGCAGCAGTGGCTGCACCGGCGACCCCGCCATTTCCACCTCCGCATCATTCTGATCCGGATTCATCGACTGAGATTATGGCAGCAATAACGCAGTTTCACAATTCGTTGCTTGAATCGAATGCCAAACTCGAGCGCCTGATACAACAGGCTACAACGGTGTTGACCACTCAACACGAGGCTACCACGGCGATCCTCGCCTCGTGCAAACAGCAGCTCGACGTACTCGAAAGCCTCATCAGGCAAAACGCGCCTGATTGGTCGTGAATATGCTGCTAAGGTACGCTGGTATAAAAAGAGCCAGGTAGTGCACACTTCTCGCATTTCAACACATGTTGCTTTCAGACACACACCATAACTTTGCCTTCTGAAGTTTTTGCCTCAGAGTGACACCTATCGGAATCCCGACATCGAGCCATGAGCGAAGCATCTCTTCCGACAAACACAGTGACTACAGATTCGCCACCCGTCGATGAGTCACGACGTGAAGCTCTCTCCGAGGCCCTCATGGAGATTTTGACACAGCATCGGGACTATGATTCCGAAACTGGAAGTGAACCTTCCACATTCAGTGACGAGGCTCTACGCGACCAATTAGCCGAGTTTATTCTGCAAACAACCCGGCAGATCACAGAGCTAAAGCAACGAGTGGAAAGACTCGAAGCTTCGCAACAATAGGTGATCAACCATGTTCATACCACCATTGGGTGCTTTGCAGCGGACGGTTAAAACAACGATTGTCGTTGTTGCCAATTGTGACAGTCAGTGCACTCACTTCACATATGTTTGGTATGCAGCGATTGATGCACTCTTTCCCGCAGCATTTTGCAAAACAACCAGTTGTGTTAGCACCATGGAACAACGCACCAGATCGCGATCTCCCACGGCATCACAATGGAGATGGCATTGGGCCACTAACGGCTCTTCATGGTGGCGTGAGTACTTTATCGCATCTCAAGAGTGGATACGAAAGCATTCGGAGCAACCTGATCAGCGTCCGACATCAACGACTCCTACCCAAAAGGAGACAGTATCTACTACATCAACTCCTACATCCAACAAGAGAAAGCGGTCAAGAACTCCGTGAGCAACATTGCTGAGTTGACAATTAGATGCACATTTGCTGCCCCCGGCAGCCAACAACCACACAGCAAAGCTGTGCTGCGAACTCCATCATTCCTGATGAGGTTCAACATTAAGAGCATCATGTTGAAAGGTCATGCCGGTCGGCGAGGTTGCTCAATTGATGTCTCTGTGTACCTCTCTCTCTCTCTTCTGAAGATCAGCGTATGCACATGCCTCAATGCAGTTGTGACTCCGCAGCCATTTCTCAGAACTACAGTTGCTGAAACATATTTAGGATCGCACACAGATGGACGAGGACGACGACAGCAGCCTATGGGGATCCGAAGAGATTGATGCCTTCCTGAGGAAGGATGACACCACCACATCCTCCCATGCAGTCAGTCACACACACAAGCAAAAAACAAAGCACACAACGAGGACAAAAAAGAAGAAAGACAACAAAGACAAAAAGGACAAAACAGTCATGAAAACAAAGAAAACACGCAACATCTCACCACCATCCCAATCCACAACACAGCAACGACGCCAACATCCACATACTACAAGACGAAAGAGGACACGCTCTTCGCATTCAACATCATCAGCGTCACCTACGGCAACGTCACACATGGCTGAGGACGCACACCGGTCTCCATCTCGAGATCCTTGGTCTTCTGACTCGATTGCACCTTACGATATTGTGCATCCTACTATTCAGCACAAGCGGTCCAAAACCGCTTGTGCAAAAATGCTGGTACGTGCAGGTTTTAGGTGTCGATGCCATTTCAAGATCATGAGTGACTGTCCCAACAAACTCGCTGTTGGACCCTAATTCTCAGGACGGATTAGGGCTGCAAGATCCGCTAAGCGTGACAAAAAGCCTGCGCATGCGAGTGTCAGGACGACACCACTTTGTTGTTTTGCCAGAGCACACATCATGTCCATGTTGATTTGCATTCCTTGTTCAAGCTTTTGTCGGTTGGTAGCAGCAAAAATATGACAAAGCGAAAGGCTGCCGAGGCCGGCCTTCCATGGTACTCCATGGCAGGACAATGTTTTCGGATGACTGTTGAAATTCCACCCGACCGCATCACCAGAGACAAGCACATGTTCTTACACGTGGTGCTTTGTCTGGGTGACAACGTTCTCCAAGCTCGCAAGATCTTCTCCTACCGCATCAAGGAGATCACCGGCAGAACTCCTAAAATCCCAGCTTTCTTCTTCGAACAAAACCGTCGACGACTACATGATTGGGATTCAGTCACCACATTAGCCACGTTGATGCCGGTGCTTTTTGTTAGAACCTGTTCGGATCAGGAAATACGACAATCACCCGATCGCTATTGACAGCGAGAAAAGTGCGCCATTCACTCCTATTGCCGCGCATCAGACCTTTCACTCTACTTGAAGCATGTACGCCCCATTGGGGCTGTGTGTGTGTGAACCTCCCTAGCACATGGGAGCAGAGGGTCACTCCTACACTGTTTGCAATTTCGCTTTTCAACATAATCCGGCATTGGACATTTACCAAATCAACTGTTGCAGGGGAGTGTGGCACTTGCGTCCTACCACACTCAACGAAGCTGTGGATGCAAGTGGGAAGCGGGACCTGATCAGTCCTGTGTACCTGCATGGCAGCCCCCTGTGGTGCCAAGATTAGTTTTGAGGACAGGCCCCCTGTGGTGTCCAGATTAGACAAACAAGTTGTACGGTTGCCACAATCTGACAAAACTTTGCAACATGAACAACATGCCTCTCTCTTTTCCTCTTGCACTCGTACCCTTGGCCGAATCCATCAGTGTGTGTGTGTGTGTGTGTGTGTGACAACCCTGTGTCCAAGGGTCTTCAGGCCACGCTCCCTTGACATGCTTTGCCTTGCCTTTCTCTTGGTCTTCTATCACTACAGCAGGGGGATGAGACGCATGCTCAGTGATCTCATCCAACGAAGCTAACTGAGTATGCGGGAAGCTGAAACTGGCCATTTCAGTGTACCTGTTATGGGGGACTCCGCTCCTGGGCTCTGCGTGGCAGCTGGAGGGAGTCAGCAAGGTGCTCTGGGCCAGGCATGGCAGCTGGGACCTTGCACCCCATGATCCCATTGGACATGGCACGGGGCTAAGCCGAGAACCCTCAGTGCGTGCGTTGGGTGCCATTCTTCCATGCTTGCGTCCACCGTACATTTGGAGCGGTACATTCAGTGCTTGAGCTTACAGTTATTGGACGTTTGGTGACGAGTCACAGGTTGCGCAGTCAGTCAGGCCCACGTTCTCTGTGTTGCCCTTCGGTGCGTTGGGGTTCAGGCTGGCGTTGTGGTTTAGTCAGGCAGGTAGAGGTCTCAGGCCACGAACTTTCTGCTCTTCCTCTTTGCAGTTATTGTCCATGATGCCACATGTCAAAAGTCATCCAGCATGTGGTCGCCTGAGACCTGGGTGCTGGTTCTGGTTCTTCGCATACCGAAACCTTACTTGCCATTCAGTGTGTAGTCCTCCGGGACGGTGGTGTATGCCTCGGTGCTGCACTCAGATCCTCCAAGTCCGGAGGCGCCAAATTCAGTGTCAGCGCTTAGATCAGTTCAATGAGGAGAGCAGTGAAGCCACACGGCCCTACCGCCTCTTATGGCACCCACAAAATCGGCTTCATGCCTACCAAAACGCGATTGCAGCCAAAGCAGCTTCAAGCGACCATACCCAAGGAATGTGCTGTAGACGCTAGAGGGCCTTTTCGTGACCGTTGTAGTTGTTTTGCTTTCCGTTGGTACACCCGTTTAAGGTAGGGTGTTTTCCTTTTTGGTTTTCCTGTTGTAAACTGCGATAGGGTAGGTGCGGTCTTTTAAACTTTTAAACTGTTGAACCTTCGGGGACAAGTTCGACCAGAACTTGGAGCCGTGGATCTACCCAGCAGCTCACACACTTTGACCAGAGCATGGAGGGCATCCACTGTACGACCTCTTCGTGGCAAACTTCGTTGGCTTTCGGGGTATCCATTCCCCTACCCGCAGTCACCTCCTCCTTCTTGCTTTTGTCTTCGGTGCTTGGGGTTCAGGCTGGTTGTGGTTTAGGGAGACAGGTTGAGGCTCTAGGCTTAAACGCTGTCTTCACCTCTGACACCGTGGCGAAGCACATGGCGCAGTCACGACCTGTACGTGGCGAAGTTTTTGGCCTTCGGGTATCCACCCCCCTTTCCCACGCTTTCGTAACGACCTCTTCGTGGCGAACCTTGTTGGCTTTCGGGGTATCCATCCCCCTACCCGTGTGCTGCTGTACGACCTCTTCGCGGCGAAGCTGTGCGACCACTTCGTGGCGAACTTTGCTGGCTTCCGGGTATTCATCCCCTTACCCGCGTACTGCTGTACGACCTCTTCGCGGCGAAGCTGTACGACTTCTTCGTGACGAACCTGGTTGGCTTGGGAGGGTATCCATTCCCCTACCCATAGTCATAGTCACTTCTTCCTCCTTGCCTTTGTCTTCGGTGCGTGGGGGTTCAGGCCGGTTGTGGTTTAAGGAGGCAGGTTGAGGCTCTAGGCTTAAACGCTGTCTTCACCTCTGACACCGTGGCGAAGCACATGGTGCAGTCACGACCTGTACGTGGCGAAGTTTGTTGGCCTTCGGGTATCCATCCCCTTTCCCACGCTTTCGTAACGACCTCTTCGTGGCGAACCTTGTTGGCTTTCGGGGTATCCATCCCCCCCTACCCGTGTGCTGCTGTACACCTCTTCGCGGCGAAGCTGTGCGACCACTTCGTGGCGAACTTTGTGGACTTCCGGGTATTCATCCCCTTACCCGCGCGCTGCTGTACGACCTCTTCGCGGCGAAGCTGTATGACTTCTTCGTGACGAACCTGGTTGGCTTTTGGGGGTATCCATTCCCCTACCCACAGTCACTTCTTCCGCCTTGCCTTTGTCTTCGGTGCGTGGGGGTTCAGGCCGGTTGTGGTTTAGGGAGGCAGGTTGAGGCTCTAGGCTTGCACGCTGTCTTCACCTCTGACACCGTGGCGAAGCACATGGCGCAGTCACGACCTGTACGTGGCGAAGTTTGTTGGCCTTCGGATATCCATCCCCTTTCCCACGCTTTCGTAACGACGTCTTCGTGGCGAACCTTGCTGGCTTTCGGGGTATCCATCCCCCTACTCGTGTGCTGCTGTACGACCTATTCGCGGCGAAGCTGTGCGACCACTTCCTGGCGAACTTTGTTGGCTTCCGGGTATTCATCCCCTTGCCCGCGTGCTGCTGGACGACCTCCTCGCGGCGAAGCTGTACGACTTCTTCGTAACGAACCTGGTTGGCTGGGTATCCATTCCCCTACCCACAGTCCCTTCTTCCTTCTTGCCTTTGTCTTCGGTGCGTGGGGGTTCAGGCCGGTTGTGGTTTAGGGAGGCAGGTTGAGGCTCTAGGCTTAAACGCTGTCTTCACCTCTGACACCGTGGCGACGCACAGGGCGCAGTCACGACCTGTACGTGGCGAAGTTTGTTGGCCTTCGGGTATCCATCCCCTTTCCCCACGCTGTTGTAACGACCTCTTCGTGGCGAACCTTGTTGGCTTTCGGGGTATCCATCCCCCCTACCCGTGTGCTGCTGTACGACCTCTTCGCGACGAAGCTGTGCGACCACTTAGTGGCGAACTTTGCTGGCTTCCGGGTATTCATCCCCTTACCCGCGTACTGCTGTACGACCTCTTCGCGGCGAAGCCGTACGACTTCGTGACAAACCTGGTTGGCTTTGGGGGTATCCATTCCCCTACCCCCATAGTCACTTCTTCCTCCTTGCCTTTGTCTTCGGTGCGTGGGGGTTCAGGCCGGTTGTGGTTTAGTGAGACAGGTTGAGGCTCTAGGCTTAAAAGCTGTCTTCACCTCTGACACCGTGGCGAAGCACATGGCGCAGTCACGACCTGTACGTGGCGAAGGTTGTTGGCCTTCGGGTATCCATCCCCTTTCCCCACGCTCTCGTAACGACCTCTTCGTGGCGAACCTTGTTGGCTTTCGGGGTATCCATCCCCCCTACTCGTGTGCTGCAGTACGACCTCTTCGCGACGAAACTGTGCGACCACTTCGTGGCGAACTTTGTTGGCTTCCGGGTATTCATCCCCTTGCCCGCGTGCTGCTGGACGACCTCGTCGCGGTGAAGCTGTACGACTTCGTGACGAACCTGGTTGGCTTTGGGGGTATCCATTCCCCTACCCACAGTCACTTCTTCTTCCTTGCCTTTGTCTTCGGTGCGTGGGTTTAGGCCGGTTGTGGTTTAGGGAGGCAGGTTGAGGCTCTAGGCTTAAACGCTGTCTTCACCTCTGACACCGTGACGAAGCACATGGCACAGTCACGACCTGTACGTGGCGAAGTTTGTTGGCCTTCGGGTATCCATCCCCTTTCCCCATGCTTTCGTAACGACCTCTTCGTGGCGAACCTTGTTGGCTTTCGGGGTATCCATCCCCCCCTACCCGTGTGCTTGCTGTACACCTTTTCGCGGCGAAGCTGTGCGACCACTTCGTGGCGAACTTTGTTGGCTTCCGGGTATTCATCCCCTTACCCGCGTACTGCTGTACGACCTCTTCGCGGCGAAGCTGTGCGACTTCTTCGTGACGGACCGGGTTGGCTTTGGGGGTATCCATTCCCCTACCCACAGTCACTTCTTCCTCCTTGCCTTTGTCTTCGGTGCGTGGGGGTTCAGGCCGGTTGTGGTTTAGGGAGACAGGTTGAGGCTCTAGGCTTAAACGCTGTCTTCACCTCTGACACCGTGGCGAAGCACATGGCGCAGTCACGACCTGTACGTGGCGAAGTTTGTTGGCCTTCGGGTATCCATTCCCTGCGAACCTTGTTGGTTTTCGGGGTATCCATCCCCCTACCCGTGTGCTGCTGTACGACCTCTTCGCGGCGAAGCTGTTCGACCTCTTCCTGGTGCACTTTGTTGGCTTTCGGGGTTTTTATCCCCCTACCCGCGTACTGCTGTACGACCTCTTCGCGGCGAAGATGTACGACTTCTTCGTGACGAACCCGGTTGGCTTTGGGGGTATCCATTCCCCTACCCGCAGTCACTTCTTCCTCCTTGCCTTTGTCTTCGGTGCGTGGGTTTAGGCTGGTTGTGGTTTAGGGAGGCAGGTTGAGGCACTAGGCAAAAACGCTGTCTTCACCTCCGACACCGTGGCAAAGAACATGGCGCAGTACCTTGGCGAAGCACATGGCACGGTTGACCGCAGCCGTTTCCTGACTCGCCCCGCTACGGCGGGGCGTGTGTGTGACAACCCTGTGTCCAAGGGTCTTCAGGCCACGCTCCCATGACATGCTTTGCCTTGCCTTTCTCTTGGTCTTCTATCACTACAGCAGGGGGATGAGACGCATGCTCAGTGATCTCATCCAACGAAGCTAACTGAGTATGCGGGAAGCTGAAACTGGCCATTTCAGTGTACCTGCTATGGGGGACTCCGCTCCTGGGCTCTGCGTGGCAGCTGGAGGGAGTCAGCAAGGTGCTCTGGGCCAGGCATGGCAGCTGGGACCTTGCACCCCATGATCCCATTGGACATGGCACGGGGCTAAGCCGAGAACCCTCAGTGCGTGCGTTGGGTGCCATTCTTCCATGCTTGCGTCCACCGTACATTTGGAGCGGTACATTCAGTGCTTGAGCTTACAGTTATTGGACGTTTGGTGACGAGTCACAGGTTGCGCAGTCAGTCAGGCCCACGTTCTCTGTGTTGCCCTTCGGTGCGTTGGGGTTCAGGCTGGCGTTGTGGTTTAGTCAGGCAGGTAGAGGTCTCAGGCCACGAACTTTCTGCTCTTCCTCTTTGCAGTTATTGTCCATGATGCCACATGTCAAAAGTCATCCAGCATGTGGTCGCCTGAGACCTGGGTGCTGGTTCTGGTTCTTCGCATACCGAAACCTTACTTGCCATTCAGTGTGTGTGTCTGTGTGTGCGCGCTTGTGTATGTAGGTAGGTACACACATACGCATGTATGTATTTATGTATGTATGCATCTATGCGTGAACATGTGTGTAAGCTCACTCAGCTTACATGACCTCCTGTGAATGCTGAGAGAGCGAGAGAGCATATGTGGGGGTGTGTACTTGCGTATGTGGGGATATATGAATGTGTGTATATATATATATATATGTGTGTGTGTGTTATATGCATGTATGCATGCATGTATGTATGTGTGCATGTCTGTATGTGCGTAATCTTGTATGTGGGTCTGTCTCTGCTGTCTGCCTGTCTGTCGGTCTGTATGTCTGCATGCATGTAACCATGTATGTATATACGTGTATGTATATCTACATACAAGTATGCATGTTTCCGTATGTGTGTAATATGTGTAATTGTGGGTATAAGTATCTCTGGGTACGCACTGGTATGTATTTGTATGCCAGGGTATGTGATGATATAACGGTAGGAAAGGTTTTTGCAGTGTTCTGTCGCAATTACCAGCCAATGCTTCAGCTTTAAACTTTACATGATTGCGGCTGCAGTGGAGGCTGCCAAGGGTGCAGAGCTGCCATTAGGAGCAGAACTGAGACCGCCACATAAAAGCACACGCCTCGGTTTCGGCGCTCACACTCGGACAATCCAGACGAGGCATATGGTTCGGTGTCTGCTGAGTGAGACTTCACTAATAGGAATCGTCATTATCTCATCAACAACGTTATACCAACACATAAAGTGACTGTGTCCGAAGACGTATCCTCCCCTCGAAATCCTAGTAGCTCAAACCAGCAAGTAACATGGGACTTCGAGGTCGAAGATGCAGATCATTGAAATCCGGGTCGGTTTAGGGTTCCGGGATGTTCAGGGTTGAGGTTTGGTTTGCTACACCCAGGCTACACCAACGCAGCATCAACTGTCACCAAGATCCTGGGCGGTGTACACTTCACTCATGGCTGAGGTTCGAAAGGCGAGCCGGCTGCCGTCAAGTTGCAACAAAGACTGTTGAACAGGTACCTGAGTGAACGACATGTCTCTTCACGGACTGAGAGCAACGCGGGACACCTAGAAGCCGACACCAGCTGAAATCACTTCCAAGGTAACTATGCGCCAAAGAGAGCACCAAACATGTCCAATCTGCTTTGGTAGGTTTCAAGCTCGTGGCAGGGCAGGGCAGGGCAGCAAAAGCCGGAAGACCAATAGCACCAAACATGTCCAATCTGCTTTGGTAGGTTTCAAGCTCGTGGCAGGGCAGGGCAGGGCAGCAAAAGCCGGAAGACCAATAGCACCAAACATGTGCAATCTGCTTTGGGAGGTTTCAAGCTCGTGGCAGGGCAGGGCAGGGCAGCAGAAGCCGGAAGACCAATCGCACCAAACATGTCCAATCTGCTTTGGTAGGTTTCAAGCTCGTGGCAGGGCAGGGCAGGGCAGCAGAAGCCGGAAGACCAATCGCGTCGAGTCTCTGCGCCGTAGGCCTCGCTGCTAGACGCAGGAGCGTCCGTGCCAGGCTTGGAGGGCGCTGCCGGCTGGAAGCGCTGTCGCACTCCTATCGCTTCTGAAATGGCGAATATAGGGCCTTAATTGTTAGAATAGGGTTTTGGGACCCATTATATGTACTTATAATGAGGACCCCCCCCAAAAAATAGTAATGGCAATCAATTAAGCCTCTATTGTAGGTTTTGGGGGTTAGGGCTAGCGGCAGGTTTACGCTCTCGCAACTCGGACTCGGCCAGACGAGATCTTGTGTTCGACTGGTCGGGACTACCTGCTTGATTTCAGGTTGAGGTTGGGAATTTTGGGTGATATTTGCCGTACTTCTGCTACTGAAACACGAAAGCCCGGATGCCCACCATCCCCAAACGGAAGGATCATGGGTAGTTATCAGGCAATAACACCCACGGCAACCTATATACCCTGTGAAAGCTATCCCCGAATCCTAAACCCTCTGCGATCTATAATACCGTTACCAAGACCGGAGATCCCCCCTCCCAAGATCCCAACCACGAAAGCTCAAACCTGTATAGGCCGGCCTCCCGCCAAAGCTCGGCCGCACGGTTGCCCACCCGCTCCGCACGGAGCTTCTCAGGCACCGGCCACACATCCTCCTCCTGGCTTAGGGTTGAGGGGGTTTGGGGCTTCAGGATCTTAGGATGCAGTTGGGGTGTAGGACCTCAGGAGGCCGAAGGTTCACGACCTCCCCCCCTCCGAAAAATGAAAACCCTGAAGGCAAAGCACAGAACTCGAAAACTGCATCCACCTGCAGGGCATGGCGCACGCCCGTCTGCAGTAGCGGCCAGAGCCAGCTAATCTTGAATCGCTCCCATGACCTGGTTTCAAGACGTTCACCTTGTATCTGATCTAGTTGCACATTGATGGTCTCGACGAGTATATCCACAAGGAGTGTGAGCTGGCTGTCATGGTTCGGGTTTCCTAGTGCTGCTACAGTACTACTACAATCCGCTACGACACACACGATGAAGAGGACAACGACGACCAGTGACCACCATTTCCGATACTACTCCTGCAACAACTACTACTGCTACGACTACGACTACGACTACGACCACGACTACGACTACGAGTACGACTACGACTACTACGACTACGACTACGACTACGACTACGACTACGACTACTACTACTACTACTACTACTACAAGTACTACTACTAGTACTACTAGTACTACTAGTACTACTACTAGTACTACTAGTACTACTGGTACTACTAGTAGTACTAGTACTACTAGTACTACTAATACTACTAGTACTACTAGTACTACTACTACCACTACTACTACTACTACTACTACTACTACTACTACTGCTACTACTACTACTACTACTACTGCTATTACTACTAGCGCTACAACTCCTCCTCCTCTTGCTGCTGCTAACACTACTCACTACTCTCACGACGGACTGCGGACAACCATGCTTTGCAATGGCTATAAGACTATGACCGAATTACTATAAATTTACTTAGCCAGACAATGACCCCCTCGAGAACCCCAAATGTTCCCTGCACAGGAACAGTTCAAGACTGTCTCCCCCACCCAGACAGCAACACACGCGAGATGGCCTCCCACAAGTCCAGGGTAAGTCCAATGGGTGCGTCTTCTTCGCCATGGTAGCAGGAGAATTGAGTGCCGCTGAGTTGGTTGATGTTGTCTGAATTGGCTAAGGGGTAAGGAGGCGTGCAGCAAGTTCAGAGGGCTGAGGTTCGGAATCACTCTACAAGACTAAGATGCATTGAGTCCGTGTTCATTCAGGGGCCATGGCTCGGGTCTTTGGGCGGGGGCTTCTGACACGCCGGCTTTGCCGGCACTTCTCTGGACTAAACAGCTTCAGCATAAGATGGGTGCCATGTCCAACTGTACGTCTTTTTCGAGAGAAACACCAAAGGCTCTGCTGCGACAGCGACGCTTGCTGAAGTCGCTGTTGCTCCTGCCTTGTTACTGGACAACCACTCCCGCTACGTAGACGACGCAGCCCAAACCTGCCTGACACACCTCGAAGTCGAAAAATCGCCAACACAGAGCACTGCCAGGTTTCGTTCCGACATAGTGTGACAATGGATCCCTGAACCTCAAAACAGCACAACCTCCAGCAACTGCCGAAACTACTACGCCTATTCACTCCGAAAGTGCCCAATCGGAACCTGCAGCATCCAGAAGCGAGGCTCCTATCCATGGGATCCTACCGCCTTCATTTTCGTGGCCTGATCGCAACGGTGAACGGGAAAGCTCTTTGAGGGCCGGGGGTCTGAACCCCAACCTGTCCAACCCTGCGGGACCGACAGGATTCGTAATCACACTCCTTCTCCCACCCCAAACCCCTGAAGACCTTCACCCTGCAAAAACAAACCCCAACCTAATGGTCCCTAAACTCCAAACCTTAACTTAAGTACCTCTAGACTTATACCCTAGGCCGCCTAGGCCCTCCCCGACGAATCCCTTCGTGGGGCCCCGGAACGGAGAAGTCGTCGGGGCAGGGCGGCGCGAGCGAGCACGGCCTGAGTGGCTAAACCCATAGGGTTTAGGGTTTAGGGTGACTGCAATTCCGTGGAGGGGTTTTATTTGAGGACCTAGATTCGGTTTCGGCGCTCACACTCGGACAATCCAGGCGAGGCATGTGGTTCGGAGTAGGGTTTAGGGTCAGAATAGGGTAGGTTTCGACTGTCGCAACTTGGCGAACAAGGTGTTTCAGTGGCAGTAGGTCTTCCTCTTCTCAAAGAGCAGGCTGTGAAGACTTAGGCAGTCACACGGGCTCCTTGGAACCTGGAATTTCAGAGCAAGTGCCTGTGCCGGGCATTCCCATGGCTATGAAGAGCCCTCAAATATGCCCTTGCGCTTGCTCCGTGACAGGCCAAGCACGAGGCCCTGTACAGATGATGGCCCCGGCCAAAGACTCCGAAAGGGGGGGGGTGATTTTAGGGTTTAGGGTTTCTGAATTAGGGCTTAGGGTTTAGAATAGGGGGGGTATTTGGGAGCCTAGGGCCTAGACTCTCGCCGCCCTCAGTAACCGCACTGTGTGGACACGTCTGCCGCCGACCAGCTCTGCCCCATGCTGCAACCACTGGAGCAATGCACTCAGACTGTCGAATTGCCACACTCCTTGATTAGGATCCATGACATGGTAGTGGCCTTCCCTTCCAGATGTATCCACAGCAATGGCGTGTCTCCCCTCACGTCGACCGTCTGGCTTCAGGTAGTAGAACGAAAGCACGAAAGCACACTTCTGATCTCCTTGCTCGAGCTCCGGTCTGACTTTTGCCATGGCTGCGTCCCAGCCATCCACCTTCTCAGAGATCATTTCGTGCAAGGCAAGCTTGTCCCCAAAGCTGCTCATCAATATGGGTGCTGGCGCACGCAGCTCCGTGAGGTCCTTGACAAAGTCAGACTCGTCATACAGCTCATCTGCCCGCCACTTCTGCAAGGCTTCCACTTCGTCGGGCAGGTAGCCGGAGGATGGCATAGGCGCAAAAACTTCTCCGTCCTCTTCCTCGCTGCAGCCAAGAACATGTGCCACAAAGCTGATGGAAACTGCCCGGCAAACCCCACGCTCGTTCACCGAGGCATCAAATTTCTCAAACTTTACCGCTTCAGCCATGGCACACTTGCGAGGTCTGGCCGGGAAGCACAGAGGGGCGAGGCTGAGCCGTAAGCCGGTATAGAGAGCAAGACATGTGACATGTAGCCAACATGGCTACGCGACATAGGGGAGTTTCCGAAAATAGGCGACGCTAATATAGTACCTCAAATAGTGGGATCCTTATTATAAGGTACCCCCCAATTTCCGGAAACTCCCAGAGTGTGAGAAGAGTAGAGCATGATGAGCAAAAGCGGCTTTGCGGCTTCCTGAAACCTTTGCCCTCTTGTGTTCCAGGCCCGAGCCCAGACGAGGCTGAAATCAACCGGCCCTTCCGAAGATGTGCCACTATAGGGGCCCAAGAAGATGCCTCTGAAAGGAGGCACCATCTTACTACTCATTGGAGTCGAGGCCTCTATCTTGGAAGAAGTCGTTCGTTCATGCTGCTCACCCGAGATTGCACGAAATGACCCCATGTGTTGCCACAGCCTCAAAAAACAGAACAGGGGTACCATGGGGAACTGACGAGGACACAAAAACCATGGGGCCAACGACCGGTCTGCTGTACCATGATAACTCCGAGACGACCCGGAAGTATGAGGGAAGGGTTGGTATGGGGGAGTTTCTGAAACTTAGGGGCTACCTCATTTTGGGGTCCTTATATTAAGGATACTATTTAGGGTACTATGATACGGTTCCCTATTTCTGGCTACACGAAGACACATGCACCTATGCACATTGAAGCCCCCTGTCTATTGATGCTGCATTTGCTACCCGGGGACTTAATAATTAGAAAAGGGTTTGGGGGCCCATTATGCTATACTTGCTATACGAAGCCCCCCCCCAAAGATGGTATCGGTAATTATTAAGGCCCCCTATATTAGACATCGCGTTCTTGGGATCCCAGCGAAGCCACTCAAAGGCCCTCTGATGCAACTCCGAGGCGGTGGACAGCTGCCTGCAAGATGCGGGGCAGTGGCACTTCTGACAAAGTCGCCAGGCTCACCCTCACCATCATCACATACTGCCGCATCATCCGTACGGTTTGTGTCATCCTCACTATTATAGCCAGAAATCACACTCATCCTGTTATTCATCCTCTGCCACTCCAGTGCCATACTAGGTTTGGTGAAGCAAACACGAAGTACAAATACAAATACAAGTATATACATATATATATATATATATATATGTGTGTGTGTGTATCTAAATATATACATATTCATATTTCCTCGCGCTTGCCAGCCTTAGCACCTACATAGCAGAAAGCCGTGGGGCCAAGAAGAGATTCTGAAAACCACCGTTCGACTGGGTCAAAACAGATCCAGCAGAGCACAGCTTGAAACTCGAAGCAGATGGTTACGGTAGAGGACGCACGTGCACTTTCAGGAGGGTCAGAGTAGAGCCTAGCTACGGTTTGGATCCAGCCTGTAGGCCACGAACAACATAGCCACTGTAGGTGTATAATATAGCTCCGAAGGGCGTAACATAGGGGCCTTTATAATTAGAACAGGGTTTGGGGGCCATCATACTACAGGTATATTAGGGATACCCCAGAATAGTGTTGGTAATAATTTAAGCCTCTACATTAGATCTCACTGACCCTGGTGGGTGCCCCGCTCGTCCAGCTCGGCTGGCGTGAACGCAGCCTCCTGTTGCCATGGCTAGCTAACATGGGAGCCTCAATGGTTAGAGTCGGGTTCCTTTAAAGGGATAAGACATCTATAGTAGGGTACTATAATATTAGGAGCCTAAATTATTAGAATAGAGTTCCTTTAAAGGGGTCTATAAGGGATCTATAGTAGGGTACCTGAATTATTAGAATAGGGCTTTCGGGCATATTGCGGGAATAATATTGAACTGCTAATTGCTCAGGCTTCTATATTGGTCTTCAAGATTTGCCAAGTCATCGACTATTGATCCTGAGCAGGTCCCCAGCTCCTGCATCGCAACTTCCTGGCACGAGGAATGGAATTCCGCTGCGCGCGGAGTCTGTTTTTACTCACGCTGGTGGTTGACGACTGATCTGACATGGGAGCGCTTTCAGATCAGCATAAGGCTGTAGAAATGCTTATCGTAGATACTTGTCGTTTCGCAAAGCATAGAGTGTGATGGTACTACATGCCTCGGGGAAGGCCCCTAGTAGAATATGAACGAATAATAGCCGAAGTCGCCCAGCTCCCAATCTCCAAGATCTCTGTGCCCTTTGAAGTCCCTGGTACTCGTTTTTGCGCGCGGACGCTGCGAAGCCGTCAGTTCACAGGGCGCTTCACTCGAGACCTGGCAAACGTCACGACGTGCTGTTCGCGGTTCACCGACTGATATGGGAGTTTCCGAAAATAAGGGGTGCCTTATTTTGGGGTCCTTATAATAAGGATCCTACTACTTAGGGTACTATATTAGGGTCCCCTATCTTCGGAATCTCCCATATCTTAGCCTTAGCCATGCCACTATCGACTGCAGCACCCGCACGCACTGAGCAACAAGTCTCGCAGACACATGACTTGTGCAGGCATGAGGAATCGAAGCCTCCGATTCCGGTTGAAACCCAAATAATGCCACCTGATCTCCGGCCTTCTTTCGCTCACTCCTCATCGTCCTTGTTCTCGTTAATGTTGAAGTAACCTGGCACCCAAAACCAGTCTTATGAAAGCAAAAGCAGCATGCAGACTCATGAGCTTGGCCAGTATAATGCCACGTCTTTTGAAAAATCTATTGCTCTTGTTGCTGCAGGGCTTCCACCACCCTTCCTATCCTCTGCGTGGCCTTCTAGCCGTCCGAAGTTTGAAGCCCCTGTAAGTAGAGAAAATGACCCTTGCCACAGGAGGTGAAGGCCAAGCAACGCATCTCGTAGGAGGTCTTGCTGGGAGCGACGATGCGCAAGAAGTCGCGGAGCTGCTGAGACTTCAAGTACTTCTTGCCCAAGTACTTCAGGTAGCCTTCGCGTCATCTGCGGCTTATCGTATCTCCGCTCCAGAGCTTCGGGTTTCAGGGTGCTCAAACCCCAGACCGGCTTCTTAATATTAACCACTGGGCTCCCTTTCGCATGCCTCAGGTGAACATTAGCCCTGAACCCGTAACATCAGCTAGGAGGGGCAGGTGTTGGACACCCCAAGGCGACTCGGGATCCCTGCATAGAGCCTACCTTGAACCCCTTTCTAAACCCTAAAATGGAAGATCAAACACGGGGGCCACAATGATCAGAGTAGGGGTTTGGTGGGATAGTATCGTATTTCTATACTAGGGCTATACGGGGATAGTATGACTATTGAGGCTCCGACAGTAGAGTCACTTCAGCAAAGCGACGCTTGGAGAAAGGCGACTCGGCGCTGACGTGGATCTTGCTCTTCTCACGGCTGATGGTAACCTGTGTGCCACTCATTGAGGGGTTAGGGCTCTACGGCTATAGGCTTGGATGGTTGAGGGGTTTCGGGCGTGGCCTTCAGAAGGAAGCAGTAAACCCTTGTTTAGCCCTCGACCCAGGCCTTAAAAAGCCTTTTATCGGGGGACTTTTCTGGTAACTGCAATTCGGGTATTCCCTTTCTGGGTTTCTTCCATACCGCTCCCATAGCTCTCCCATACTGCTTCTATAGGACTATGCTTTACCTATCCTTATGGGAGTGATATGGGAGATATTTTGAAGCCGTTGGCAGAACTCCGTTCTACGATGGTAGGTCGCCTATGGAAGTTGATGGGCCTGCGAGGGTTCTCGTTCCGGACTCGCATGTAAGACGATGGGCTTGTTGCAGGGCTCGTATGTAAGATGAGAAGCTGGCTTCACATAGCTCTCTGATAGCTCTCCCATGGCTCTCCCATGGCTCTCCCATGGCTCTCCCATGGCTCTCCCATAGCTCTCCCATGGCTCTCCCATGGCTCTCCCATAGCTCTCCCATAGCTCTCCCATGGCTCTCCGATGGCTCTCCCATGGCTCTTCCATGGCTCTCCTCTTTTCTCTCCCCCATAAGAAAAAGTATCAAACGCATGACGAGATAATGGACGCTCAGCCACGGAAGAGCTAATTGCCCGAATCCCCCATAAGAACCAGTCCACCCCCCATAAAGGGAGTACCTGATTTGGAGGTTCCAGAAAGATGCTTCGATTTTAGGACCAGGTCTCTCTGAAGTTCAATCGACAGGTGACCTTGTCGCCGAGGTTGCCGGTCTTGCCATCCACCTTGATCTTGTTCGTCAGGAACTTCTCGAAATCCTCGAAGTCTCACCAACATATCATGTGAAACGATACTATACGATGGTATACTCTGTTATGTCATCTGAAATTGTACTATATGATGATATTCTTGCATTACACTACGCGAGATGATCTTTTATTAAGGAAGACTATCTTTTATTGGGGAAATCCATGGCTTCGGGTTTTTTAAAGTCTCGCAGCTCGGGCACTCTTCTCGGTTCGTGTGCCCAGAGCCGCGCTCGTACTCTGAAGGTGGCCAATGATAAAACCAAATGCATGTAGAAAGGGGCCTTATTAGTTAGAAGAGGGTTCTTTTAAAGGGTCCTAAAAGGGGTACGAGTATTATGGGGGTTTACGAAAATAGGGTGCCCCAAAACAGCACCCTAAGTAGTAGGACCCTTGTTATAAGGACCCCAAAATAAGGTGCCCCTCATTTTCGGAAACTCCCATATTGTAGGGGCCTTGATATTTAGAATATGGTCTTAAGGGCTCCTTATTACAATCATAGTATATCATAGTCATAGTAAAATATACCCCCCAACACTGTTTCGGGTTTACTGTTTCAGCTACTGTTTCAGCACTCACACTCGGACATGCTGGTACGAGGCGAACAGCACATTGGCCCAGCACATTGGCTGTATGGGGCACCGCCAGATTGGCTGGCCCCCAAGGTTTGGGGTTTAGGGGGGTTGCCATTATGAAACCAAATGCATACTCTTCGCCAGCATCAAACCTCTTTCACGGCAGCAGTGCGATTCCCTGCGCTCGCACTCCCCCGCTGTATGGCATCTGCGCGACCTTTCCTGCTCAAAGATAATATGTGCAAGCCATACAGTAGTGTTGCTTTCCATGTTGGTGTTCTACTGGATCTATTGTGCTCTGGGGGGTGAGCCACAGTGCGAAAAAACTGGCTTGTGATCGCAACATGCTGTCAATGATGTTCAAAGGATTTCATTGCTAAAGACAACAGCGATGCACACCCAAAGCCAAAGTGCTACATCGTGTCACGCCATTCGGACACAGACGGCCTTTTGGACCATCCTGACACGCTCACATGCTATGACTGGGAGTTGAGACGGGACTTCAACGGCTCAAGCTTACCCTATCCTCAAGAGATCGCGGACAGTGCAGAACAAGCGTAGATGCCCGCAAACTCCAGAAGTTAGTGGATTTAAGACTGAGACGATGGGAGA
Source organism: Symbiodinium sp. CCMP2592 (assembly GCA_905221615.1). Taxonomy (NCBI): domain Eukaryota; class Dinophyceae; order Suessiales; family Symbiodiniaceae; genus Symbiodinium; species Symbiodinium sp. CCMP2592. Next base: position 689,248 of record CAJNDT010000447.1, read on the forward strand.
AGCGAGTCCTTGACCTCGATGATCTTGTCTTCGGCAGGCTGCTGGCAGTCCACAGTGAACTTCCTCTGCGCCGCGAGGGAAGCGACTCACAGGGAGGAAGGACTCACAAAGAATTTAAGGATACTATATATATATAATTATTATATACATATATATATATTGATAATTTTCATAGTAATCATAAAAGTATATATATATGATACTATCATAACGGTGTGATACGGTTGCTGCACGGTTACTAACGGGGCACTACAACGCTGCTGGGTGGGTTTACTGGCACACCGAGCATAGGTTGATTCTGCAGTGACTTTAGACTTTAGACAGCAGCACTGGGAACGGGGTCAGCAGTTCACTTTTCACCACTGATGTTCAGGCACTTCGGGCTAGGAAGCTTCCGTTGTCCCACGAACCTACCTTGAAGCCAAGGTGCAAAGTCACCTTCTTGCCTCAGCATGAACGACATGCACGTCTTCAAAACACTCCAGGTTACTTGTGTATTCTGACTCGGTCAAGTAAACCGGCTTGCTCACTCCTGCACAGGTAGGCGACCCTAGTTGTCATAGTATGCCGCGAAGCTGGTGCCCTTGCCACCCTTCTTCTGCGGGACACCCTTCACCATTGTTGCTGAAGCCTTAGTTGATGGAGCTTCTGACCCCTCGAACGCAAAGACTTGTCGTCCAAGTCTTTCGAAAGCATCCAAGAAGCTTGGACGGGAATACCTTCCGAGTGGCTTGCGCGTGTGAACTGATCCGGTTACGTGAGCCAAGCGGCAGGAGCAGCGGACTGATAACGAGAACAAAAGCCGTGACCAAAGCACCATAAACTGAAATGCCTTGCCAAAGCCCAAACCCAACACCCTCAGCTTCGAATTCCGGAAACCAAGCACAGCACATGTGGAAACCAAACCAGCGCAGCATATGTGTCCAAGTTTGCGATAGGGGCCGTGTCTCGAACATGTCACAGCCTCCAAGCCGTAGCAAGCCCAGAATTGCTTTTGAGGATTTTGCTCAAATAGAAAACACACCACTCCTGGCACTCCTGCTATTACTACTATCCTGCTGCTACGGCTGCTGCTGCTGCTGCTACCACTACTACCACTACTACCACTACTACTACTACTACTACTACCACTACTACTACTACTACTACTACTACTACTACTACTACTACTACTACTACTACTACTGCCGCCACTACCACTACCATTACACCCGAAGCTCGGATTTCGGGCTCCCCATTCCCGCGCCGTTGCCCCCATCGAACAATCGAAGTCATGCCGGTGGGACAGGCTGCACTCCTGGCCAGTGGGACTTTTTGTCTACTTGCGTAGGGTTTCAGCTAATCGGCATATTTGGGGCTTAACGGCTTGGATTGGCCCGGACTGACAGCTCTCGAGAAGGTTGCTTGCAGTTTTGCTGATGGCAATTTCGCCTCTAACGCTCGCACAGGGCAAGGATCCAAGCATCTCCACTAATGATACACGGCACAAGCCAATCATCCTGCATAGCCAGACCATCATACTTAAACGAGACAGTGCCGAATCCCGCGACAGGACAAGGATGAAGCCTACAACTATGCATCATCCAAACAACTGGCATCCAAATTTGTATATGTGGATGCGCTTGCTTGCTTGGTGGGTGGGTGCAACATAGCTTACCAAGGTCGCGGCCGCTTCAGAGCCCGAATCACCACAAATAGCTCCTGCTTAAACCCACAACCCAACGACAAAGCAAACCACTCACACTGATTAACGACGTAGATTTTTCGGTACTACGGTAACATCACAGGAGTCGGCCAACAATTCACTACAAGCTTCTTCATACGATGACGGGGCTAAGGACCTTGAAACTCGACCATGACAAACCTCAGACTTCATCCAAGAACATGTGCATGCACACGCAGACACATGTGTGTAGACATACATATGTACATGCACAAGCATATTTTAATGAATATAAAGTTATATTCAGGTATGTATACTTATGCACACAACCAGACATGTGTACATGATAGCACAGACAAGCCCGTATGAGATGGAGATGTCAACGCTGTGTCTCGAAACCTCACAGCTCGTGTCTAAGTAGCGCACCGGAAAGACACCCAAGTGAACCCACTTAAAACCATGTGTCATATGGTCGGTAGGATTCGGGTTTCGGGCTTGCGCTTCAGAACTTAGGGTTCGTAGTACCAGCTTTTTGGGGGTGTATGGCACCGGCTGATATTGACAAAGCTGGTCCTCAAATCTTTCACCCTAAGAAGCTGGCAAGATTGGGCCTGCTGCAATATCACCCGACCGGGAGAGATCGGAGGGGGTCTGCCTGAGCTACGATGAATTCTGTGGTTGGGTTCTTGGAAGCGGGAAAAACTACCTAACTCTCAGAATAAGGCTCCAATCAGAACAAGGCCCCAAAACTTGAGCCCAGCTTACAGAATCCCCCTGCAGAAGACTGTGCTGTCTGATAGCTCTGGGATGCTATTGACTACCGAAGCCGTCGTTCTGATTTTTCACGGGTTCCGGCCAAGCGTCCACATGTATGTGTGGATGCATGAACACCAGGAGGTGTTCAGATGGATTAGGTAGGCAGGCAGATTAAAAGATCTAGATAGAAAGGTAGAAAGGTATACCAGTATACCGAGAAGCGGAGAGGCAAACAAGGTTGGTTGGTAATTAGGTCTGATAGATAGACTGATTGTAGACAGGTGGGTAGACGCACACCACACATCATATCGAAGCCTAGACAATTACCAAAAGTGTTCCTGAGGGTTCCTTATTATGTGCAGTGTCCGCCAAACCCTGGTCTAATCATCTAATTATTCAGCCCCTATCTCATTCCCCCATGGCTTTGAGGGTCAGTCATCCCAAGTCAAAAGCAAAAGCGCCTGAGTGCCGCACGGCAAAGATGGGATGCCTTCATCGCCAGAGAACCTAGAGGGCTTCCAGGAATCGAAAGTTTCTACGTGTGGTCCTTATTCAAGGATCCCCTTCCACTGGAGTGTCACGAAGATTCCGAGCCATGTAACACACAGCACCCGAAACACGAACAAGACCAATAACGTGGAGCCTGAAACATATCTGGACAGTATTGGGATAGCGGGGCGCATCAAACGCGATCGCACGCCACACTTCAAAGCACTCGTAAGCAAGCAGATGTGCATAGCTGGGAGCTTTGCAGTAGTCGATCCCAATCCTGCCATGTTTGGGGCGTGAGATGAGAAATTGTTGTATTCTACTATATTCTTATATTCTGTTCAAGCTATTTATGTTATACCAGCGTAGACCGTGCATCATGCTGACTACACTATATGTGATATCATAAAGCCTGAGTCCTACACCAAAACATTGTCTGTTGCACCGGATGGGGCAAGGGCTGACGGCAGTTCTTGAAGCTACCATCGCTTTTCGTGTGCTGTCAAAGAGGGATTTGCAAAGGCATCACGGGAATTCCGCTTATGAATCCATGCCAGCCCGTCGGGAAGCTGCTGCGATCCTGGCGGCTGCGGGGGTGAAGAGTTCGATTCACAGCTTGTGCTGACACGACGTCGATGAACGGCCCTGGACTGGATCTACTCCGGAGACTCCGGGCAGACTCGCTTCCGCTTGGAGTCTGTCCTTCATCTCCAAAGAACCTCAAGGAGCCGGGCTGCGAGAGGTGCTTTCGAGCGAGGAACCAGGCTGTGGGCCCCGACTAGGTCGCTGGAAACTCCGAGTTTACGCGCAAACTCAGCAATGAACCATACAAGAGAGCCCTAACCGACGACGGCGACAAGATTTGCAGGAATGCAACAACATCTAGCCCATGCCCGCAAGGAGTGGCAAGCTCTGTGTGGCCGGCTTGGGCGAAGTAGCCACCTGCAAGCATCTGTGCAAATAAACGAGCTTCTCCGGAAAAAGGTGTTGTGGCTGGGAGACAACATCATCACAAAATGTTGAGGCTCCTAACGCTGCGGCAAGTGCGGCTATAATTCCGACATTATCGTCAGGACTTCTCATCATCGTGGAGATTTGAAAAGTTGCTGCCTCGATGCTTCTTTCCCGGCTTTCGTTGACAATGCCGCATCGTGTTCTGCAGCACCACCCAACCGCAACCGGCCGGGCAGAATACAGAAGGGACAGCCTCCGTCTTGAAGGTCCCTTCTTTTTCAAACGCCTCCTCTTCCCTGCAAGTTGCGTCTCTTTATCCACACTTCGTCCTAGGAAGCCCTATGAATTTCTGGCCTTTGGGCCGGCCAAACCGGATGGCATCAGGTAGGCAGTGACGAGGGGCGAACGAATTCAGCTTGTACACGGCTGGTCCAGATGATCCGAGTTATCAGCGAGCCATGCGCATGATGAACATGCTGGTGATGATTTTGATGATGGTGGTGCCGACGATTTCTGCTAAGTGCGAGTGCTGCAAGCGCCTGTGACTGCAAAGACGGGTGCATCCATCTGCAGCAAGTCTGAACGACACGATCCGGGCCAGCAACTAACAGCCGCAGGGCCAACCAGCAGGCCGGCAAAGAACTACTTTGTAACTACAGACTACCTCCATGTACCACCGAGCGGCGCTGCACCGTCGAGACAAGTCTGCGGCCTCGACTTACTCTGTAAATGGCGAATAACCAGACCCCTATGCACCCAAGAAGCCTCCAGCGGCATACGATCCATATGCTCGGCGGCTCATTCCCAACGCCCTACTGCGAAACAGCAGCTCTGGTGTACATGCCTCTCGAGCCTGTGCCGTCGGCACGTTGGACGTCTGTCCGTCAGCACTTCATTCGCACAGGCGGTCAGGCCATGGGGCTCCCAAGCTCCAAGATTTGCAGCTGCAGCATGGAAATGGGCTGCTATGTCGCATGATTGTTCTATGTATGTATGCACGTATGTATGTATGTACCTCTATATCGTATCTGTGTCCAGATCTGTGTACATGTGTATATATATATATACACATATGTATATGTGTATATATATATATATATATGGTAACACTTCATGGGATATATACATACATATATCTGTATAAATATACACATATATCACACACACACGACATTTTTGGTCTTTCCATCTACCCTACATCATCTGCGTTTACTTCAATCCCGATGTTCACCCACTCTCTCCATCTCCTTGCTATTTCTTGCTTGTGTAGCTACAGATACTCGTACCTCCAAGCATACCTGCTTTGTTGCTGCTTCCTATGCTTCCAAACACCCCTAAATCCTAAACCCTAAGCCCCTAAACCTCAAACCCCTACTCCCCCAAACCCCTAAAGTTTGGAAATTTCAGCTTCAGGATTCAGTGCAAAGCTCGGAGACTCGGCAGCCCCCACCCAGGAGTTAAAGGACTGTCCCATCCCGGCCTTCGCCAGCCAGGATGGGTCTTAGAATCAGCCTCCGCCCCAAGCCCCCCTCATGCGGGAGGTGCAGGGTCCCTGCTTGATGATCACCTCGATGGTCTTTTTGAAAGGACCTATCGTCCCTCGCTTCACCTCAGCTGCTGGGAAGCATTCGCAAGAGACCATGCTCGGACAATGCGATGTGACGATGTCGGTACTACGAGGCCCTGCCAGTGCTGAACAACAGTCAGGACAGAGATCTAGTAACTTAGTCTCTTGGTTACCTGACTCTGCAGACCGCTCGAAAACTTGTGCCGTGTGGTTCTCCTAGAACCGCCATTGATGCACACGATTCGTAGTACACGGACTCTGCATTGATTGCTGTGGTGGTAGGGCTGGCATTATTGTCGATATCGCTGCTGCTGTTGTTGCGGTGGTGACAGCGGCACATGAATTTCTAGGAACAGCAGCAGCTGCAGCAAAGCTATTCTTGCTCCAGGCCTCAGTTGTCGTGTATCAGTGCAGAAAATGTCTATTGTATCCCGGACCTGCAGAACAACACCTTACATTAGAGGTCTACTCTGCGCTGCGTGTCCTGTTGGGGGACCTTAAAAGCGTTGTTGATATCTTCTCCTGAAGTCGCCGGGAGACTCCACACGATCGAACTTAAACTCTTTATACTCTTGAGCATGTGCTTGTTCCAGAAGTCGAGCATTTGTCCCGTGATTTTGTCCCTAAATGCTTCGGTGGTTGTGGTTACTCTAAATTTTGTTTTTCCTACTTTATCCCCCCCGCCCCCGAAAAAACAACTGTCCTAGTTATTCCGGCACCTCTATTAGAGTATTAGGAAGTGGAAGGTTTTAGGTCCTGCTACCTATCAGGACGTGGAGGGTTCCATGGTGATGCCAAGCCACCGTGACCTCACCACCCTCCTTCAGCGCTGCTTCCGCCTTCTCCTTTGACCAGCGGATGAGAGTCTTTGGGCTTAGGGCTTATAGGGTTTGGGCGCTCACACTTAGAGGGTTTAGGGTTCAGGGGGTTTCGACTCACACACTCGCACAAGGCAGGGTGTAGGGTTGGGGCCAGATTTCGTTCAGGGTTTACTTTCAGTAGGCTCATGGCCTTGTGGCGTATGTGGTGAGCAGACATCCGGATTCATTAATGGTAGCCGCATCTTCTCTGCGCTTCAGGAGCCCATTGAAACGGTCCTTCCAGAGATTCCGTGGCCTCGCCGTGTCTAAGGAAGGCTCCCTAAACAAAAAAGCTTCTGCAACTGCCAATGCCAGACCCGTTGAAAGCCTGCGCACAGACAAGGATCTTGGACCTCATAAACACCGGAAAGACCCCGAAGGATCCCTGAGAAACGTAGCCAAAAAACGAGCCTACCGATTTCCGAGCGCTGAGAAGTGCAAACCCTCGGAAACACTCTAGGTTATGATACGATATGATGTGACATGTTTCGATGTAACATCTATGTTGCTCTATGTTTCCGAGAAGTAAAATGGTCACACCATGTCACACCACCTAGTTCAGCATCATGTTGCAGAGCATCGCATTTCATATTGTAAGCTTCGCAAACTTTCTGATCATTCTGGTCGCGCAAAGCATATTGTATTTGAGCATGTCGAATAGCGTGCGGCCAGAAATGTGTAAAGTTTAATTACAGAACATTGGCATGATATAATATGCCACGATTCTATTCCTTGATTTGTATTTGAGGCTGTCTGACATGAAATTCTGCGTACTACATTGTGTCATGTTTTCTTACCCTGTCATAGATCATCTTGCGTGAGTTTAACATATGCTATGTTGCTATGTTTTACCAAATACCGTATCATACCATGTTGGATTACACTAATGGCTTAGATTAGACTAGAACAGATTCGATTGTCTTAGCTACACTATATTACAATGTGTCCTATACTATGCTGAAGTGTAGTGTAGTATCGTGTCCTGTCGTATAGCATAGTATGGCCCAAGTACAGTACAACAAATTATGGTATAATTATGGCATGGTATGATGTCAGCACAGAACAGCCTTTTTGTACTGCAGGGCAGTCAAGCCTAGTGCACTACAGAATTACTAGCGAAAAAGGGCCTGCTCATGTTGAAATACAGGACAGCCAAGACCCAAAACAACCCGTCCTTGAAGGGGAAGGGGCACTCGGCGAAGCTTGCTTCGAGCTCCGGCGTCATTTTCTGGGAGTTTCCGGTACGAACACAGCATGAGGGTAGGTGTTGTTTAGGGTGTTCGTTGTTATTGAGGCTTCTTCCTAGAGCAGAATCTGAAGTCGCAAAAGACACATAGGCAGGATCCACTTGGCTCAGGGTGAATATCGGGGTTCACTTCGTGCTGTATGCGAGATTTCATTCCACACACCAAACTCAATACTTTTGCAATGCATTCACACCAAAACTTTGCAGAACTCCGTGAAAAACCTGAGCGCAAATTTCTCAGACACTCATCGCAGCAAACAAACCAGAGGCCCTCAAAGCAACTAAGCGCCTACCCACACACAACGAACGAGCCCCCAAAGTACTGCATTGTGCGCGGCAAGAAACCTACGAGCTACAAGTGCTAGAATGTTTCCACATGAAGCGATCCCTAAGACTGGTGGGCCTTCGCAGTGACGGTCTTGGACTCGCCTTCGGCATCACTGCTGGGAGCACCACCACCTGCATCAACAGCTGCGGACATTGACATTTCAGCACTGTGGACGATTCCTTCTGCACTTCCGATGTGCTAAATCTCCAACAAGACTGGGCTAAAACGCTTCACAACTGGATCATCCCCAAAAACCCGTAGGTTGGAGCCATCTCTTTCCTGACCCTTCCCTGATCGAAGCGTTCCGCAAGCCGGGAATCCCCCACAGGAGCCGAGAGGCTCCAAGACCAGCAAACGAAGTCCAAATGGGAGCTTCCGAAAATGGGGGACCCTCACTAATATAGCACCCTAAGTAGTGGGACCCTTCTTATAAGGACCCCGAAATAAAGTACCCCTAATTTTCGGAAACTCCCAAATGAGCAACACAAAGGCTCTTCGTATACAACTTGGATACTGCCCCCACTCAGTGACAGTTGAGTAATATTCATAATATGGATATATAAGGCCCTTACTAGTAGCCCTGTTATAGACTGTTACTGTATGGGGGCAGCACCCAGGGCACAACCCATACCACGGCGACAAGAAAACATTGGGGTTCACTTGGTCTCGCAGTTTAAGAAAGCCGCGACTCGCCACGAAGTATGCACACAAACCTGACTCCATGGCTTTCCAACACGCTGAAGCCCCAAACTTCCCTAAGCCTACAAATGTCTAAGCCCAATGTTACACAATGTTGCCACATCAAACCGAACCAAGTTTCCGTACACTCAAACACCGAAACAACAACACGGCTCAGCATCAAGGGAATCAAGATCGCCAGCGACCTTATTAATTAGAATAGGGTTTTGGGGTTCCTTATTATGATTATGGTAATATATACCCCGAAACCCTATTCAGGAATCCTAAACCCTGCGCGAGCGCTGAACCCACCTGCGGCCGCAGCTTTTGCTTTCGGTGCTGGCTTCGGCGCCTCCTTTCCACTCCATGTCTGACTTTACTGTCGGGTTTAGGCTCTAGCGAGGCACAGGCGTTGGGGTGAAACGCTTTGGAAATTACTACCACCACTACTACTACTACAACTACTACTACTACTACTACTACTGCTGGTACTGGTACTGGTACTGGTACTGGTACTGGTACTAGTACTAGTACTAGTACTGCGTGGGGGATTGATCTCGACTTGGTTGCTGCTCTCCCCACCAGAGCTGTAATGAATGTAGGTGTGGCTGGCTAGCACTCTCCACAGACTGGACCCTGTCTCTCCCTCTTACTTCCACACGTGCGATCCTATGCAGGCAGAACCGGCGGCCGTTCCTTTTGCACTCACTGCCGGCGGCGGTTCGTCTGTGCAACGGGATAGCTCTGATTGCTCAGGATAGAAGACACATATAGCACTTAGCTATGGGCATTGACTTGAGCCAAACGTTGCGTTGGCGGTCACATAGAAAGGTAAAGATGAGGGATGCGTAGCATGCCCCCTAGAGTCGAGGGACGCGTAGCGTGCCCCCTTCTCTTGCACTTTACACGGTCTTGCTCACAGCTCTTATAGTGACACCTTAGAACATGACAAGGCATCGCAGTCCGTTCGCACCCCCCATGAGTTGCGTCTCCGACGCTGCTCACCCGGAAGATGGCACGATAGGACAGAAGAAAATTCCGCCGCAACGTTGACTTTGAAAATCAGAGCTTTGCATCCCAATTAGAAACGTTGTGACACTCATCTACGTCAGTAACGATCCCCTGAAATGACAAACGAATCAGGCGTCACCGAAGAAAGAAGCATTCGCGATGGCATTCCACGAGCGAAGCTCAGAGGTCACGAACTGATAGGCGAGGAAGATCAGGCGTTGTCTCGCCACCATCTTCGCGTTGACGTAGGATCGCGGTCCCAGGGCCGGAGGTTCTCCTCTGGATACTGGTTCCTTGGCTTTCCCTTGTCCTTGCCTTTGTTTCGGCCTTTGGCGGCGATGTAGTCGTGGTAGGAATTGGTGTTCCAGCCACCATGTTGCTCGCCTCCGGTTCTTCCACGCCCTTTTGAAGGTCCCTTGGATGAAGAAGCGCTTTCACGTTCCTCCGTAGTGACAGGCGTGTCCAGGATGGATGTACCACCTGGAGGAAGATAGTCAGCGGCCGAAATGTGGTGTAGGGCTTCCGTACGCTTTGTCGTCGGGTTTTGCTGTCTCTCAGCCTTGGATCTGTTCAATCTGTCCATGAAATGCGCAGGCATTTGCACACTGTGGTCCACCAGCAAGCCGATGGTCTGGACTGACTGATCAGAATGAGTCAGCAGAATACCGACGGGATCGATGTACAAGAAGTCCACTAGTCCAGTTGGCGTTGGTCGTAGCACTGAGAATTGTTGGTGTCCCGTCACCATTGGAATCACCTCGCACAGGACGTTCAGGCAACAAAAGTGCATAGCTTTTACATCTTCATCCCTGTCGCTCTTCAAGTAAGTAGTAGGGTTGAAGTTGTCCCTGCCAATTCCCATCATGTTGGCTCCCCGCACAAGTAAAGAGAGCATCTGGTTCGTCCGGAAGCGCTTCAAGGTGTAAGTCCCGTTGGGATCATACTGTTTGAGGTTCTCAGGTTCCTTTGCAAAGCGAATGATCTCCTCATCAGTCACGTCCCTGCTCACACCCGTTTCCCTATCCACTGCCGCCAAAGATCCCCACTTTCCAAGCACATCATAGCGTTGGCCAAGTGCGAAACTTTCCCTCATCTGAAACAACGGCATAGTCGCCCACTTTGCGAATCCTGACCAAGCTTTGTAGATGGATCTGCATACCACGTATGCCATGTACGAAAGAGCGGTCATGTTCGCGTCAATGCAATGGGCATTTCGCTTTCCAGAATAGTAAGATGGCTGCATGGCGGTACGTGCAAGTTGTAGCTCAGGATCGATGTTCAAAGACTGGCCGGTAATGAAGACGGGACGACGTTCCTGTGCGATTGCTTCTGGAACTGCGTCATCAAAGTCCTCTTCAGGCTCGACGTCCATTTCTTCATCAGGTTCCTGTTCTGGATCGTCTTCCGCGATGACAGATGGTTCTGGGATTTCTTCAGGTTCCGCAACGGTCTCTACCTCCATGGCTTCCTGCTCCTCTTCGGGCGCCTCAGGCACTGCGGCTGCTGCGGCTTCCATTGTCTGAGCAATGAAGTCACTGGGGATCTCCGTAGGAGTCTCCCGTTGTGGAGAACCTTGGTAATATCCGCTCGAAATGAACTGTGACCAGCAAGACGTGCATCGGGAGAAACATGCTGGAACGATGTTGTAGCATGCCGGGCATACCCTCATTCTCCGTCCATCCTCGTCTCTGCGTAGGTCTTCGGGTCGCCAATTCTTGATGACAAACTTGATTCCTTTGTCCATGTAGTGATGCCGAACCGTGTTCTCCCTGTGGGACTCCAGGACAGTCGTGAGGTCACGAATGATCTGCTCCTTGCTTGTGTCGTGGGGTCCAGGAGGCATCTCGCAAAGCAATTCCATGATCTTGCTTGGCGTTCGGTATCTCTCGAACTCGGGAAGCAACGGTGATGCATTGTAGTCCAACACCAGCTCTTTCTCCAACCTTTCATCGTAGATCTTTTCCACCAGAGCGAAAGAGTGTGTATCTCGAGGATCAGGGACGCAAAACCATACCTCCTTGACGAAATGGAAAGGTATCGTTCGACCAACGATCATGATGCCGCTGTCTGTGATACGTCCATCTTCTCGTGCAAGATCTTGCGATGGGACATGAAGACCGCCAATGGCATGTGCTTGGCGTCTCGTCCGTGTACTCGCATCTTGGTCGTTGCATTCCGGTGATCGAACGGCGCAAACACCCCCCAATAGCTGTGGAGTCTGCCGCCTTGGTTGCCTCGGAATTGGCGCCTATGGTCGAAGTCCCCGTCGGGGTCCTCCGAACCAGGCATGATGCCTTGCGTGACAATGGAATCCAAGTTGCGGCATGCCGTAGCGTGGAACGCACCTCCAAGACGTTGCAAGAGGGTCATAGATGGAGATATTGCGAACCTGTTCTTGTCCAACTGAAGCAAGTTGTTCTGGGGATCTGAATGCGCAGAGTGACCACTCGTAGCCCGAACTGCCCATGGCTTCACCCAGCCGTTGCATAGGTTCAGGTACCTCTGGCCATGCCGGCAATGGTCGTTGTTCTGGATCTCCGTGATCTGGTCCCGAACTGATACCAACATGTTCGAACCTGCTGATCCAAGAACTTCCGTGCCGGGGTCCTTCACTCTCACACCCAGGAACTGCAACCGAATCTTGGCCTTGTTGCGTTTCGTGGCTGCAATCATGTTCCCCTGGAACAATAGCTGAAGTCTTTCATTGTACACTCTCTTCTTCTGTTGATCATCGGTCCTTGAGACCCCTTCGGTGATGCGTCTGCTTTCATGGGTCCATAGTGGCTCATGCCTCACCAAGTCTTCGATCATCACCCATCCTCCTTCATCACATTTGATGACACTGTTGAATGCCACCTGGCACCTGTTGTCAAGCCATTCCGAGCCTGGGCGCCTGGCGATTCTGTGGCGCAAGTCAGACTGGATGCATGATAGCGCCCAATCCGCATTCAACCTGCGCTGACGGGTGATGTTGCGAAGGACAACTTCGTTCACGATGTCCCACCGATTGTTGATGAAGCTTGCACCCTTGGTTGGGATCAGGTCGAGAATCCCGCACCGGATTGGCCTTCCGCCGCCGATGGATTCATAGCCTGGATTGGTGTAGCTATGAGTGTTTTCATCGTAAGCAAAGCTAGGACGGTCTCCTCGTTGAGGTAGGCGTCGGTCGCGATGGTCCGAAAGCTGCTCAATGATGTCCACCACTCGCTGGCTATTCTCTGGTCCCGATTCCTGCAGTGGTACGCCACAAGCATCATTTAGGCCCCGACGATTCTCCACATCCGTGCAGAGATTGTGTTTGTTCTCATAACGGATCAAGACCACATCACCCCGTACGGCTTCGCCTCCGCGTCGCGGTCGGGCTTTGGCCTTGGGTCGTCGGTCCGAGGATGCAACACTCACATGATCTGTGGTGTCAACGTCCATTGGCTCAGCCTCTTGTGTAGGTACTCGACGTGGATATCGAAGAAGACTTTCTTTGATAATCTGGACGCCTCGAAGTACCAGATCCCGGGTTGCAGCATTCTCTGTGCAATTTGACAGAGTGTGTAGGTCACTGCCACAAGCAACACAGAACGTGATGCGATCGCTTCCGACTGACATCTCGCCCTGAGCGAGTACGCCAACATAGTCCTGAAGCTGCGTGACAAACCCTTCACGAATTGCATGCCTGGGATCAGGGCCTTCTGCACCTTGCTCTTCTTCGGGTTGCGCATCCACATCCACATCCTGTGCAGGTATTGGTGGAGCAACTGAGAACCCTGGATCGTCCGTGACGTTGTCAGCGGCCTGTGTCTCGTCGGTTCTCGCAATCTCTACAGGGTAGATATCACCATCGACGATCACTGTGAAATCAATCACGAGGTCAGCGGACATGTTGTTGACGATCTCAGCGACTGCTTCATTCTTCTTGGGCGGTGTCCTTTTGCGCGGGGAGTCAACCGTGATCAGCTCGATGGCTTCGGCCGACGCGTAGCGGAAGAATGACCTTTCGATTCCTCTCGCGCACGCATTTGCTCCCTCAAGGCCACCCCAATTCATGAAATGACTTGGGTGTCTCATTGCAATTGTAAGAAGCCCGAGCGCCAGCTCCACTGTGTCACCCAGGAGCTCTTCCTTGGGCAAGACTGACCCTCTGTAGCATTCTTGGCGCTCTTCTGGAGTCAAAAGCATCCTCATGAAACCAGCATAAGCGCAGTTCCCGGCGTCGTAGTAGCAGATGTAGCATGTCTTGCCTTCGGAGTCGTACCCTCTGTCCCACGCCAACTGTTTGGCCTTTCCCCATGCCGCGTACTCGATGGCCTGACTGGCTGTGATTCGGAGACCACCGTAGTGAGAAACCGTCTTGCCGATGTCTTCATAGACCATCTCTGCACAAACTTTGAGGAACTCCTTGATGTCCACACGAGGATCCACGAATTGAAGCCTCAGGTCATAAAGGTGCTTTGCGCAAGCCAAGGTGTACTTCTGGGACGCGATCAAGTCATTGAAGGAGCTGATTTGATGCTGCATCTTCAAGGCTGAAGTATGCGCGCACCCAATGCAGTGTCCAGGATACCCGTTTCCGGTCGGCTTGAAGAAGGCTTGTGCGTAGCACTCAGCCAACTTCATTCCTTCACATCCAGAGCAATAGAACGTTCTCCCTTTGACATAACCAGTGTTCGGGGTCGCATAGGTGTCGATCCTGAACCAGTAGTGCCGGTTGTCGTAGTAGGCCTCGGGAACGGTCATGGCGATGTCAAAATCCTGCCAGGTGACTGTGGACGACTCAGCGACCGTGTCACCCTGGGCACCCGACCTGATCTGTTGCTGCTGTTCCCCCGTAAACCATGTCTGCGAGATCTTGGTGGTCGTCTTGACTTCACTCTTGTCCTCCCAAATCTCGACAAGCGACGGGTGAGCGACTAAGTCGGTTCTGACTGTCTCGTCCCATGAGCGAACTTTCGATGCCTCAACAAAGCACGTGGATACCATCTTCTCGCAAAACAGCTGCTTCTCATAGATAGCTAGGCCCAATTTGAACCTGACCCGATTGTCCGGTGGTGGCACCTTTTCGACTGACAGTGCATGCACGCCTGACGACGCATGTTTCGCCTGACTGTACATTCTTGACCAAAACGAAGATCCATGAATCACCACACATGCTCGGGCCCGCAACTCCAGTTCAATATACATTCCCAGCGCGTGGAAACCGTTGAACATAGAAGCTTTCTGTCGAAGGTAATTGCTGGCTGCTCCTACGAACCGTAAGTCGTGGTTGATGTTGACAATTGGAGGGCGCGTGGTACGCTTCCCTGCCGCAATGATGGGGTCAACGTACGTGACCTTGAGCTGTCGCTGCAAATCAGCACGAATCGCTGCTCCGTCTCCGACCTCACTCATCGGAAATGATATGTTCTCGATGAGGATCGCCTGGAGAGACAGATGGTAATGCAACGTGACGGTTGCAAGCTGCTCTTCAGTCAAGCCATCCAATGTCTCATTCACAGATTCCAACGATCCCTTTGTGACTTGGAAGTTGTAGTTGGCACCTGCGGTGATCGACGGGCTCACAATGTAGATCTCACTCCATCCATGCATGACGAGATTCTCTCTCACTGTATGCGATGACCCTCTGGTCCTTGCGACCATGTCAAAGTCTTGGACGAGGATTGTGCATTGAGAGCGCATAGTCGCGGCATCAGGCTTGCCACCCATACCCAAACTATTGCGAAATCCGTTCAGCGTGTTCATGGTATTGATCCTTGCTTCTGCCGGAATTTCATCGTTGTCGACAAGATCGCTGTCTGCCTCGATCATCACTGCCGAGGTAAGCATTGGAGGAGAAGGAAGATGCACGCACGACACCAATGCCAATGCATGGTACAGCCGCGAATACATCCGTAACCACATCTTCGTGCTCAGCTTCACGTAGACCTTCAGGTTGAGACCCTTGTCGTCACTTTGAGAGACGGAACGAATCCTTGCCAAGTAGGTCACCAGTCTTCTGACGTAATGCTGAATCGGTGTGGTCCCCACGTCGTGGTTGGCCACGAACTTTGGCGTCTCATCAATGGTAGGTGGGTACTCGTCTTGATCACGGGTCGTCGCCAGCAAGCTCGAGCGACAGCCCTTTTCATCGATGTTGACATAATGGTACCAACTTTCCTGAGCGCCAGCGGGGATTGGAGCTTCCTCCCATGTCGGTTGCGATGGTTCTTCTTCCGGTTGCGAAGTCGGTGGTTGTGGAGGAGGTGCCGCAGAAGATGATGACGCCGATGCCGTTGCCTCGTCCGTCCTTGCCCTCTTTGGTCCGTGGCTAGGGGTGGCTCGAGGCTCGGTAGCGGATCCTTGTGATTGTCCCGGCGTTCTTCCATGCTCAGGGTGCACGATTCCTTCCGGTTCGAGGTTGCTTGCCGTAGGCATCGCCACCCTCCCCGTTGAGTACACCCAGCTAGGATGCCGTTGAAGATTGGGCGGAAATAGGCCATCATCTTGCATAAGCGGTCTTGGTGCCCCCATCTGTTGGAATTCTGCTTCCCATATGCTCAACGTGGCGCGTTTGGTAGAGCAGTCGACCACATACCCAGATTCAACTCCGCACTGATTCCAGGTGTAGCTACGGAACGCATCCGGCAATTGGAAGCCGTTCCTGTCTTGATCTGCACATACAGCATCCACATGGTGCTTGAGGAAAGAATACGTGGTGTAGTCGGAATCAGGGAGCACATCGTTGGACCATCTGTAATGCGGGTGTCCAGTATCTGGATCAACCCATGATACGTAGGAATGAAGCACGTGGAGACAGACACTGAACGCCTGGAGCGAGTTCATCGCAAAGGCGAGCGGATGTCCCATGCCTTGAGGCATTGTGCGCATCATCAAAGCCAGCTGGTGAACGTTGAGTGGCGTAGCGCCATCGTTGTTCGCTGCACATTCTTGGTTGTAGGTCCGTAGTCCATACCCAGTGTGTTTTGCGAACATGTACATCAGCTTGCACACCCTACATAACGTAGGCTCCGCCAACAGGTCTGATTGGTCAGGTGCTCTACCCGACATAGGCAACTTGTGGTAGTAGTCCTGATTCACCGTATACCATTGTTGAATTCTCGTGTCTGTCACAGTCTGGTAGGGCGTCTCCACGGAGTTGATGAGAACGGCGAGGTTGTAGTACCCGTCCGCACTGACGATGTTCCTTGTAGCAGTGTTCAAGTCGAACCGAACTTGTTTTCGTTCTTGTTCCAGTTCAACCACAGCCAACTTTGCATCATCGCGGATCACTTCCTCGTCCACCATGAACCTGGTGATGGCATTGAACTTCCCCTCGTAGTCAGCAACAATGTGTTTGAGACCTCCACCAAACTTGGTGACCATGGCGAGTATCTCCCCATAGGGTTTGTCCATGTACTCCTCAGGAGCAGCAAACAAGCAAGCTTTGAGGATTTCTCGGACCCGAATGGAAAGATCTCCTCCTGACGACAGATTTGCACACGTGAACAGCAAGACCAACGGAGGTGCTTTGAAAGCTGCCCATGTGCGAATGAGATCATTGTCGACCACTTTGTCTTTCGTAATCTTCGGCGGGAGCGAGACGCTCTGCGACGAATCCCCAGAATACATCTCCAGGAACTTGTGGAACTTCAGAAACGTTCGCATCATCCCACCAGACGGGAAAACTTCTTCGTGGTCCACTCCTTCGAAGGCCAGCTCGTAGGCATTGTAGCTTTCAGCCATGGCTCGGGTTTCGGTCCTTCCTCCGTAGGAGGGAAGTCCCTACACCCTACTCGACTTCACGGTTCCGGGTTCTCCGTAAGAGGCACCCTTCCCCGATCCGTCTGGCCAGACCTTAGTTGTTCCTTAGTTGGGGCTGTCTATTAGCCCCTTCATCAGCGTCTACACACTGATGTTGCTGCCATGCAATGTCCTCAGATTCATGTGCAACATGACTGACACTGACATGAGCTCGAACAAGGCTGCGAACATTCCTCGCAATTGACCGCCATGAGACATCAATGCGCTGCGACAAACTGTTCTTCGAATCATGGTCCAAGCAATCATTCAGTCTCATCACCAAACGGTCCGCTTCAGGCATGTTAGAGAACATGATCCTGCGTCCACCACCATCGCCATCAGCACCAACATGATCATCAACCTTAACCTTCGTCACCTTGCCACTTGAAACAAGAGCATGCAACTCTGGCCAAGACCAACATGAGCATGAAGAAGGCATGTCAAGCGAAAAATAGACGTCGGAAAATTCCGCACACTTCTTCAGCAGGCGTTTGAGAGATTTCAAGACACTTCTGAAAACCTTGTACTTCCCACCAGAACGTTTTTCACCCCCACGCAAGCCCCTTCACTACTTCCAGGACCAGCACCTGATCGCAAAAGCGATGCCACGAATAGCACAGGTGTGCGCAGGTCGTTCCGGCACGCATCCTTCATCATACCGATAAGGCTGTCCTCATCGGCTTTGGAGCTGATCAGCTCCTTGCAAGTTATGCGAGAGCAACCCTTAGTGGACTTAGGTACGGCGTAGCCGTTACCCAAGCCACAGAGGTCAACAATCATGCGGTCTGGCTTCCGTCCACCAGCCTTCGACGGCATGGCTACCAATCTCCCATCGCCAGTTGCCTGAAATTTCAAGGCTTTAAGCAATCTTCTGGAGATTTGGCTAGTCAACTCGCATTTATCAGATCGATCCTTAGCGTCCGAATCAGTCATGTGCAAATGTTTGGACGAGCACACATCAGACGACTTAGGATGCAACGCGACGTTTGCGGCAATGTACTCCCATTCATCCTTGCAGTAGCCGAGCTCAACGGCGGTTCCAGGAGACACAGGATCCCGAAAGGTATAACGCTGCCCGTGAGTGCATCCTTGGATCTTGATGCTCTTCCACATGGCATCTTCCTGAAGTCCCTTGTACTGCTTGGTTTCCTGGACTGGTACTCGAGGAGGCACTTCGATGATGATTTGGAACCCCCATGACGCCGCTCTGCGCGCAATTCTTTGGACGACCTCCCCCCATGGGTAGTCTGTCCGCAATTTGGCCCTTTCAGGGTTGTCAGCGATTTTCCGACTCAGCCACGAATTCTTGCCCAACACCCCTGCACCAATGAAGATTACGGAGTTAGGGTTGTCCTTCCTCGCTTCCACCACATCAAAGATGTAAGCGCACATGGCGTCGTCAACTTCTCGCCCCATACTTAGAACATTCACTTGCAGCCCAGGGTCGTAGTGAGAATCGGGAGCATGCTGGGCGATGCAATCCTTGCCTGGAGCATACTCGTTCCACCAGTTCTCCTCATCGACTCCTATCAATGTCCATACCGTCACTGCCTTTGGAGCATCTTTGATAGTGATACGGTACTTCCACCGGCTGTAAGGATTCTTGTAAGCATGGACCAACCTTCCATCGTGGTCGAGGAATTGGATCACCAGACCCTCCTTGGGCTTGTTTTCGGCGAAATTGACCACGTGAGGCACAATTGCTCCATCATATCCTTGATATTCCCTTTTCTGTTCCGCCGCATCATGCCATACATCTTCGTACACCGACGACCATTGGTCATAACCAAATTGAGAGGCTTGACTTTTGGATTGGCCGTTGAAACAAAATCCCTGGTGCAATGTAAAGCCCTGGTACCCCCCATGGATGGCACGCGCCAGTGTGACAACCACCGCTCGCCACTTGGCGGGCAGGGCGCGCACATAAGACTGGCCTAGAGGCGGTTCAGGAATAGGATGCGCGGGAACTTGACAACCAGGATGGGGTCCACACTGTCATGTTCTTGCAAGCCTTCCTTACTCGACAATCCAGCGCGATACAACACCTGAGGGAGGATCGGCGTCTGCGTGTAAGGAAAACAAGGCACCTCGCTCTTGAACGAGTAGTGCTGCTGACCCTTCTCATCCGTGCTTTGGGTATGAGTAGGCCGCATCAGATCCATAATCTCTTGGGAGCCGATGAGATCCGGCGGAAAGATGTTGATGAGCTGACACGCATGTGTCCAGGACACGGAATCCTTGAACGACTTGGTGTGTATGTCCGCTGACATCTTGGCAGTGACCTCATAGGCAAGAGAAACGTAACCTTCCTGAAAGATAGAATGCATCCATCCAATGCAGATACCGTGGGTACGCTCCAAGTGACGCATAGTCGGATTCTTGCCCGTGCGAATCACCCCGATCATGGTCTGGTTGTCGTCGTAGAAGACGAAGTTGGGGTCTTGCCCCCCAAGCTGCTGCCACAACGTGATAGCAGGCAATCCAAGACGTGACATGGCAAAGTCGGCCGCGACAATCTCGGCCTCAGGTGTGGAATGACTCAAGCACCCCTGCCTTTTGCTAAGTCCCGCCAAGGGAAATCTTGTGTGAGAACCTTGAATGTGCAAATGAGCACCGGAGGTAGATTTCAAACTTTCTCCACAACCTGCATAGTCCGCATCTGCAAACAGCCCGATGGACGAGTCCTCCAAGGAGTTCCCGACCCATCCAATCATCATGTGATGTTTGGACTGGTGCACATAGGCCATGAGATGATGAAGAAGAGCATCCTCCTTCTTGGTCCATTTCGTGATCTTGCGTGCGAGATTGTTGATACTGCGCAGAAGATCAAAGCGGCAAATGCGCGCGGCATAAAGCAATTTCATGAGAATGCTGGCTGCCTGCGGAGCAAGTGCGCCGCGATTGGCCTCGTTGATTTCCTCTTCCTCGGGCGCCTTGGGAATAGGTGGAGGCGGAACGAGCCGACCATCCTTATCAACAGGCATGGTGTGTCCACACCACGTGCATCGATGGCTTTTACCTGACTGTGCCGGAGCGCGAGCTGGGTGATTCTTAGTCTCCTCAGCCGGACTCGGCGATGGTACCGTTTTGAATTTTGTCGGATCGAACCCAGTCACGTCGCAGTACTTCTTGACTGTCATGTCCAGGTACGTCTCCATGTCGTAGGTAACGGTCTGCACCTTCGTTTTGTCATGCAACGTTGCCTCGCCCTTGGAGATGCGACAACCCAGATACAAGCCCAGCGGCGTTTCTTCTTCCAATCGAAGTTCTTGGCGCAGCATGTCCCAACCCTTGGGTAGATTCTCTTTGGGTCCTGCCATCTTGAGATCATCCACGTAGATGACAAGTAAGAGCTTCATTTGCGGGTGGAAATACAATGATGGCCATTCATCGCCAATCGGCTTGAATCCTACTTTCTGTACCGCGGTGTGGCAATGTTGTTCCCACATGGTTCCTGCGTCAGGATGTCCATATAGAGCTTTGATCAGGCGACATACCGGCCTACGGAATTTGTGCCGTTTCGCAGATGGATGCCAGGCTTCATCAGGCAGTTCAACCCAACATGGAGTGCCCGATAATCTAGCCTGAATGTATGCTTGGATAGCATCCGCCATCTGGACATCGTTGCCAGGAAGGCATCCGTAATAATCTGCCCATCGTGAGGCGTCAAACGTAGCCGGGGAATTCCCCAAATCCTGAAACAATGCGGCTTCCATATTCTGGTCTTTGACCTGATCACCGAGTAGTACACCTCGCCCCTTGAACTTCCTGGCAGGATCGTCCTCTTTGAGCTGATAGTTCTTCTCGTATATCAGTCCATGTACTCGCGCCATATGTACTTTCTCACCTTTCTTCTTTGCCTCAGCGACGACGTCGTCATATTCACGCGTAGTTGAGAAGTCAAACACTTCTTGGTCCCACAATCCCTTCCATTCTTTCATGAAAGCTTCCATGGCCTTGGGATTGTTGATCATCTCTTTGCGTGTGACGGGTCGAGTGACCATGGCATTGAAGCACGATCCTCCTGCATGATTCTTTTCCCGATGTACGTTTCTGTGAGAAGTCGTACACGGCATAGAAGGAATCCAGTTATCATCCATGACCATATGCGCCGGAACGGCCGGCACGACATCTGCCAAGAATTGTTCCTGTGTATATTGATCCACATAGGACTGTGCCCATGACCAACCATCGTCGTCGTCAACGGATACGTTGAGTTGCAGATCAATTTCTTCACATGGGACAATCTTGGGAAAGATCATGTTGCCCAAAATCTTGGTGACTATCTTCTTTCCTATCACAGCCTTCTTCCGGTCTTTCTTGGCAACTCGAGCTTTGTCTCGCTTTTCTTTCTTGTATGCTGCCTTCTTCTCCGCTTCGCTCATCTTCTTCCATGCTTCCGGAGAATAAGAATGGATAGGTCGCCGTGTAGGAAGAGTTCGTCGACCGTCGCTTCGGATCTTATACGGAACTCCCCTTTTGTCGATCTTGCAAGCTTCACCGTCATCGGTGAGATATACAATGCCGTCTCCTTTCTTCCCCGTACTCCAATGTTCAATCTCCTCGGGAGCCAACTTCTTTTCTTTCAAGATCTTGATAATCTCTCCAGGTTCTTCGATGTCTCCTTCGGGGATGAGTCTACCGGTTGGACCGACTTCGCGGGGCGATCGTCGATCTTTCCCAGTGACCTTTGGTTCAGAAGGAGGCGGTGCTGCACGTAGACCCAGCTCTTCGTCTAGTTCTTCGAGTCTTTTGTCTCCTATGGCATCAATAGCTTCATGTTCTGCTGACTTGAAGACTTCGCCGAGCGGCTCCGTCTCAATGTCAGATGGATCTATGTCCTGTAAGTCAGGATCTTCTCCGGGATCCGGTGGAGGAAGAAGTCCATTTGGATCATCGTCATCCCCGTCGCCACCATTTCCTCCAGGCGGACCGTCATCACCGTCATCGACGTCTTTTATCTCCTTGCCAGCGAGGTCAACGTTGTCCCTGAGTCCCTCAATGGTTGAATTCATCCTTTCGTACTCGGCTTTCAGGGGAAACGTTATCTCCTCTGGGAAGTAGATAACTTCTGTCTCGTACGGTCTCATCAACTTCCTGGGAACAGATGCGTCCATCGACAAGTTCGCGTTGGCAAACTCCTTCATATCCCAGACGCGATACTTCTTGGACCATCCTTGACCAGCAGTGATGATGTATCCGGCAAAAATGCCTGGAATCCCCTTTGGATCGAATTTGTTGCCATATGTCTTCGGCCTTGTGTCCGTTGGCTTGAAGAAGACCTTGGCCCCAAAGGGTATGGCTTTTCCCTCGAAGTCCTTTCCAGTCATTCGCTTCCATGCTGAATCACCATCGCCCTCCACGTCTTCAACGTTGAGGTTCTGCATCACGCAATTAAGCGCAAAGGACCAGTATTGAGCGGGCAATCCGGCGTGTAGCATGGATGCTGCGACTGTGTTGATCACTTCTTGATTTGATCGTTCAGCGAGTGAATTGTTACTGGGTTTCCCTGGAAGGGAATGATCTATCACGATCTTCAACTGCGCCATAGCTGAATCGAACTCTGGTGATTCATCACTGTACGCCATATGAATCTTGCGTCTTCCCATAAGGCGTCTGATGGCCATGACGACTTCGTCAGTGCTCCTTGAAGCCGTGGGAATCGCTGCAATCATGTTGGTGGCGATGTCCCTGATGACTAGAACTTCACGTGCCCCGTCATCGAGTCCAATGCCTGCTTCGGCGGCCTTGCGCATATCAAGGAAGTCGAACGTCACAAGATCTCCCCAGTGTTTGATCACACGTTGAAATGCACCTCGTTGTGTTCGTAAGTGCTTCATCTTCGCGCGTATGCACGATTCGCAATATGGATTGCGGTAGCGATGAGTACACAGATGTGCCAATGTCTTAGCTTCGGCTTTCAGTGTTCCGACTCTGGCCTTGCGGCTCGGCGCACCGTCGCCTTCTACATCAATGATCACCTCATCGTCACCATCCAATGGAATTTCACCCACTCCTTTTCCTTCGTCGTCGTCCGGAGGGCGTCCGGCCTCGGACTCTGGAACTTCTTCTATAGGAGGTATTAGGAGGTTCTTGGGGTTCAGGATCAGGAGGTCGTTCGTGATCATCACCTTCCTCTTCTGCTTCGATCTCGCCCGGTGCAGCTTCAGCGGCAGCTGCGACGCTGACGTCAACATTGCCCGTTGTCAGCGCACCCTTGAAGATTTCGGTGATCGCTTTGGCCTCCGGATCATCATGAACCAATGACTTGGAACTCCCGGCACGAACGTACGGGATGTCACCGTTCACGAACAGAGATATTCTCTTGCCCTGCGGGTTGATCATGAATGGTTCCCTTCCGGGAGGCCACACAACCCCGTAGTTGAAGTTCATACATCTCTTGCCTATGGAAAGCACCGACGGCGTGTCGTCCAACACATAAGCGTTGATCGGTTCCTCGAACGACTCAGTCTGGAAGTTCGACACGAGATCGGTATCGGTGATTCCATTGGCTGTCTGAAATGATATGGGCTCTGTAGTCACGAGTGTCTCGAGACTGTGCTTCTCGATCTTCTTCTGAGATATGAGGTCATGACCACATCCAGTGTCCATGAGAAACTTGATCTTCTTCTTAAGGATGACTGGTTGAACCATGCATTTGAATAAGCCTTGATTGATGATCCGTTTGCTGTGTGCAGCATCGAGTTCACGCTCAACGATGGAATCCTCACCGTCGTAGAACGAAACTTCTTCCACTCGAGACGTTCCTGGGATTCGTACGAATGAAACTCGATCTCCGCATTGATCATCATCGTCGTCAACCATGTCTCTCATGATCTGTGCACTCAATCTCGCTTTGTGCTTGGCGAATTCCAAGCTCACGGCGCGGTCCTCATCATTGATAAACGCTTCCATGTCGACGTACTTCACCTTCCGCTCTTTGTCTTTCTTCGATCGTCTAGGACACGAAGAAATGAACTTCACGTCGTTGGCAAATGTCACATTGCGCTTTATCACTTTTCGGGTCGACGTAGTCGTTCCCGAGGATTCGTCATCTGTTGAACAATCCGAATCAGCGTCGCTGTCAACGGATGGACAATCTGACTCTTCCTCATCTTGTCTTGAAGATCGCTTCCATATAGCCGGAGCTGATGGATTCCACCTTCGACACAATCTGATGGCGGGTGCCGCAGGGAGTGCCTTGGCCTTGGCATTCGGCTTCGCTGGAGCTGCCTTCGCTTCGGATTTAGCTTTAGCTTTTGCCTTTGGTTCCGGAGCTGGGGTAGCTGCTGCCTCATGCTTGAAAGGACAATTCTCTCTTGAGCACGAGCCTGTGTTCTTGAACGAGTAGCAAATCCTGTTTCCTCCTCCTCCAGATGGACTTGGAGTTCTTGTCCTCGGCGTGAAAGGTCGCTCTGGAGTCTTCTTCGAGTGACTGAATGGACACTTATCGCCATTTCGACACCCTGCATCTGTGAAATGGAACTTGCAGCGGATTTGCTTCTTGCTTTTGTCACCTCTGTTGTCCGCTGACTCACTCCTCGTCTTCTTCTTGGGCTTCGGCTTGGTCTTCGCATGACTCTTCGCTTTGCTTTGAGGTAGTACAGGTGTTGCTTTGTCCGGCTTGGTCTGCGAAGCCTTGACCTTTGCGGATGGAGCTGCGTTAGGCGTAGGTTTCTCGGGTACCTTGGCCGGTGCAGCAAGCAAATCCTTGCCCTCAAGCATCTGGCGCAAGCCAATTTGAGTCTGAGTGAGATTTGACTGTTCTCGTTTCCGCATGATGGTACGATCAATGATCTTCATCAGGTTGTCGTACGATCGATCTTCATGATTGTAGGGCAGGTGTTCACAGTGCATGCCCAAGTCCATTTTCATTGCGGGCGAGTCCTTGATCTTGCTGTACAAGCAATCACGGAGAGCTGTTTTGGATGGAATGTCCTCTGGTCTCATCCGTCCCAGAACTTCCAACCACGTCTGCTTGAACGTATGGAGCTTGTTGTCGCCTTGGTACTGGAGCTTCACCAGATACTCAAGAGTGATGATCATGTCAAGACGATCATGCGTTCGAAAACTTTCGTACATCATCGCGATGACTTGTCGTCCTTTGATGATCTTCACGTCAGGCCTGCTGATGTAATCGTTGGCCTTCCGGTTCACCTCGAGGTACAGGTCAGCTGATTTGTCACCACCGGCACGTAGCATTGCGACCATGGCGATCCCCAATTTGACGTCTATGCTCTTGAACTTCTTGTGTCCTGAATCATTCAATGCTTCGACATCAGGGAATGGGTTGAACGCTGGTGCCAGCCATAACATCCAGTCCTCATGATGTGGGTCGGCTGATGCTCCTAAGACATTGGCCGTGCACACGGATCGCCAGTTGTTGAGATGAGTGAGAGGAGGCCATGGAGGAACGGTCACTTTGTCGGCTTCCCTCCTGGAAATTCTCACCTCTGTGACTTCAGGATCCGCGTCTCCATCAGGATCACGCGCATGTGAGCCAGGATCCGATTCAGGTTTGCCCCCTCCGCCTTTCTTCTTGTCATCATCATCATCAGGCGGATCTGGAGGATCATACCCCGTGCCGGTACCTTCATCATGCTCGTCCTCTCCGTTCTCGTCGCCAGCTTCATCACCGTCATCGTCTCCATTGTTTTCCTGAATCGTTTCAGCGAATAATCTCCACTCATCACGATCAGCTCTGAGACGTTGTTCGGCTTTCTGAGCCTTGAGTACTTCACTTCGCAGATCAGCAATCTTCTCCTCGTACTGTTCCGCGATTTCTTTCTCGATCTGACGTCTTCTTGCTTCATGAATGGAATCGTCATAGGCAATGGGGGGACCAACGAGGTCGTTGCCCTTAGTAGATGCGGTGACACCGTCGATGCCAACAGGTCTTGAGGATCTGGCCGATGCTGTGGACTTCGATCCCAACATCCCGCGATCCCCCAAGAGTTCGCGTAGCTGTCGATCACGCACGGCTGCCGCATCACTTTTCCCATGAAATCCGCTTGGTATGCCAAACAAAGTGGCTGCACTAGGCGTGGAACGCGCAAGCGCTGGGCTGCTAATACCTGGCACGTGGTGCTCGGGCATTGCATCCGCCACGATTGGCATTTAACTGCGGCCAGTGAAGAAGTTTCCACCGGTGAATGGAATTCCGTCCATCACAAGGTTCTTGTCCTTGTCCGATTCCGAGAATGCGAACTTCTCTTTGGCGACTGGACTAACTTGACTTGGGGACCGTATTTCAGGGGATCGTACCTCATCTCCTACGGAAAATGCAGGCATTACTTCCTTTCCTACGTGCTCCCAGCCAGACTCAGTAGTCCTCGAAGACATGGGCATGCTCGAAGGTCGCGTCGCTCCTCCTTGATTGGAGTTTCGCGCTGCCTCCAATTCGCTGCGTGTCCTCGCTTGAAGATCTTCTTGTGCTTTGAGCGTTTTCCTGAGTTCACTCAGCTCGTCGTGCAAGGTAGGCAATGATCGCCTTGCATGATCTTCATTCTGATGAAGTCGTTCCTCTGCTTCTTGCATCCTCTTCACAGCCATTTTGCGGTACTCTTCCTCTTCACCAAGACGTTCGCGAAGCCGAAATCGTTCTTGTTCAATGGCTGCGCTGTTTCCAGCTAGCCCTTGGATCTCGTTCACAGCCCGCAACTCCTGGTTCTTGACCAAGTGGAATCGTTCCTGCATTGCTTGTAAGGCTTGTTCCGAACTTGCTGTGTTTGACCGGAGGACCAAGTTCTCTCTGGCGTGTTCATGAAGTTCATGAGTCAGACGCTCATACTCACGTGCCATAAGCTCACCATCACCTTGCGCTCTTGCCTCCAACTGCGCAAAGTTGGTGGCTGCCTCCGTGCGGAACACGTGTAGCTGTTGAGCTAAATCCTCGGCAACGGCATGTGCTTGACGTTGTTGAGCAGAGTTCTGTTCATCCATGCGAAACAAAGCTGTTTCATAATCTCGCTTCATCTCCTGATTGACATTGTTGATGTGCCTCATGGCTAAGCATGCATGATCACGTTGTCGTTCCAATTCCTCAATGCGAATTCCAGATCCTTCATCTTCTTGTTGCATCTCCTTAATCTTGTCCATCAGGGTCTGGACGATTCCTTCGTATTCTTGCACCTGACTGCGATAGTACATCTGCTGTGCAAGGTTCGATGCTTCGAACTGTTGCGAAATCGTCAGTTCCTGGTAGGCATTCGGACCGTCAGCTATTGCAGGCGGGGCCACGGATGACGCATCACCACGTGCAGGAATCGTATCCAGAGTCATGTCCAGATCGTCAGTATCGCGTGGTTGATTGGTAACCATCCGATTCCAAGTCATGGACTTGTCACGCCCACGAGTAGCCGAAGTCCTCGATCGTGCTGAAGAGCTTCTCGAAGATGATGGTCTTGACTTCTTTTCCCAGGTCTTGACTCCTTTGTCCTTAGCCCTGGACGTAGTCCGAGGTGCCTGAAAACCAGACGCTTCGGCCCGTCGTTCTGAAGCCTTGCCCGTCCTCGAACCTGAGGATGTCGGACGTGAAGGCGTAGATGCTCTTGGTAGACTCTTTGTTTTTCCCTTGGGAACTGCCTTTGCAATGGCAAGCGCAGAAGATTGACCTTTGTCATCTTCCGTGGAGCTATCAACGGATTGCACCACTGTGTCGTCAGCTGTTGACTCACCAACGGCTGGCGCTGCCACATCGGCACCGAACGTCATTGTCGTATCTTGGCTTGATCCTGAGTTCATTGTGGTCGTAGTAGATCAAGTAGTCGTTGCTGTAGAAAGGCAGAGCCGCGTACGGCTGATAACCTGCGTGGGGGATTGATCTCGACTTGGTTGCTGCTCTCCCCACCAGAGCTGTAATGGATATAGGTGTGGCTGGCTAGCACTCTCCACAGACTGGACCCTGTCTTTCCTTCTTACTCCCACACGTACGATCCTATGCAGGCAGAACCGGCGGCCGTTCCTTTTGCACTCACTGCCGGCGGCGGTTCGTCTGTGCAACGGGATAGCTCTGATTGCTCAGGATAGAAGACACATATAGCACTTAGCTATGGGCATTGACTTGAGCCAAACGGTGCGTTGGCGGTCACATAGAAAGGTAAAGACGAGGGATGCGTAGCATGCCCCCTAGAGTCGAGGGACGCGTAGCGTGCCCCCTTCTCTTGCACTTTACACGGTCTTGCTCACAGCTCTTATAGTGACACCTTAGAACATGACAAGGCATCGCAGTCCGTTCGCAAGTACTACTGCTACTACTACTACTACTACTACTACTACTACTAGTACTAGTACTAGTACTAGTACTAGTACTAGTACTAGTACTAGTACTAGTACTAGTACTATTACTGCTGCTACTGCTACTACTACTACGACTGCTGTATCACAGTCGTGCACAGGGGAAATATTTCGGTACATATATATATATACAAATATCGAAAGCGAGTCCGCAGGGCAAGCCCGAGTCAACCTCGGTTCAAGTACGGGAGTTTTTCGATGCGACTTGAGAAGCCACAACTGAAGCCGAGATCGGAGAGCTCAACGTCTCATCCCAGCAGTCCGTCGAATCACCAAAATGAACCCGAAACATAGAATGAAGTCCCAGTGCAAGACTCTAATTTGTCAATCGTTGTGAAATCGTGTGCGACATCGTAACCCTGGACAGTACGTATTGAAAGCGCAGCAAGGGACCGTAACGAAATGGTAGAGGAATGTAGAGGATATCCCTGCTCACGGCGGTTTCAATGCCGCCAAACTAGTTTTTCGTAGTGCCCAAGGCTCTAGTGAAGTGAATGTTTCGGATTCGGGTAGTGGCTGCCACGGCTCCCATGATGCGACGGCGACGGCATGTGCATCCTACTAGTTAGACGAAGCAACAACTCGAGCTGCAACTCGGGGCAGCCTGTTGCCGCTCTTGGCACGGATAGCAGTAGTTGTAGTGGCTCGCATACTGGGCATGTTTTGTATTCTCACATTGGGAAACGAGCTGATCATAAATGGCAATGAGGAGAGGATCATGCCGGAAAGGGTCCTTCTTGGGTTCGTACGGAGTGCCCCGCGGAAGAACGTTCTCCTTGAAGGACCCCATCATGTTTCCCGCCGGAAAATAGTTCGCAACGCAGAAGCGGCCGTCTTCCGACACGGCCATGCCCACGTGCTTGGTTCCTCGCAGCACTGCCAACTCGAAGTTAACAAGCACAACCGCTAGCAGGACTGGGTGGGGGGCAGTCGCCTCAGGCAAAACAGCGCATGTGAGTGGAAACACAGAAACAATAAGAATCGCTTCCAATGCTTCCGGAGGGGTCTGCGACACATTAGGCGTCAACTCGACAAGGATGACAGGCTGCAACGTTTGGGATCCCAGCGGGCGGTCCTCTCCAAACGACTTGTGTGAAGTGTCCAGTACCAGGAGAAAACGTGGCCTTCTTCCAGTCATAGCCAGGCTGGTTGATTTCATCATACCATGCTTGGGTCATCCTTGGTCGCACGAGAACTCTAGGAGTACGATAGATGGACTGGTGGAGTAACTGGAGCCCTGCCACTCCAAGCCCTTAGCAAAGCACTTTGCATCTGCATACAACTGATTGATGCTAGATAGCAGGACTGAAACTAACACCTCGCAAGCCCCTTCATACCCAACGCCAGCTACCTACATCCCGAACCCACCCCATTCCCTAATGGCCCACAATAATCCTAAAGTAACTGCAAAGCCTCACTATGCCACTATGCTAAACCCTAATCCAACCACAGCAAAAGGTCACGCCAACAACGGCCAAGCCGTAACAACCCTTGCTCTAAAACCTACTACTACCCCTGAGCCCTCAACCAAACCAGAAATCTAATAACCCTAAACTCGGGCTATGCCTGCGAAGACTGCAAGACTCCAACACCTACAGCAAAACCTAATGACCCTCAAGCCCAGCCCGAACCAACCCAAAACCCGACGTATCCCTAAATCCTAGGCCCCCGAACCTTTCAAACCGCAACCGTTTGCTGCGAAGCCTCTCCTCTGCTGACTTGCCCGGGGAGCTGCACCTGCGACCGTCCCGATTCGGAGGCTGATTTAGGGCCTTTTTTGCCTGAAGGGTTGAGGTTTTGCAGGGTCTGGGCAGTGGTTTAGGTCTACAAACCTAACACTTCTAAGATCGGGCTGCGGGATCTGATGGGTTTTGCGTAGCAGCAAGCGAAAACTCCTTGTGCCATGCGGCTGTGGGAGTTTCCGACAATCGGGGACCCCAATAATTATAGTGCTCCAAACAGTCGGATCCTTATTGTAAGGACTCCAGAAACTCCCCTATGAAGTGAACAGTCAGGGGTCGGGACCCCTTGCTGTCGCACAGCTGCAGGCGAGTTCCGGGACCAAGATTGGGAGTTTCCGAAAATAAGGGACCCTAGTATAGTACCCTAAATAATAGGATCCTTATTAAGGACCCCAGATTAAGGTACCCCTAATTGTCGGAAACTCCCACATCTATTTGCTCTGTGTCGGGTCGCTTCCATCGGACGGGCAGTGTGTCGAGTTTCGGCTTCAGGATTTCAGGGATCCTTGATACATGCATCTCTCTTACTCGACGTGCATGGGCTGATCATTTATCCTCCGTTATCCGGTCCGGCGCAGCAGATTGCCGGATTCGACAGCGAACCAGTCGGCTCACGAAATTCTGAACCATGAGTTCGAACCCATATTCATATGCTCCAGCTCGTCATATCCTGTGGGCACAAGTCTACGTGCACAATAGAACAACACCGTAGCCGAAACCAAAACACGACGCGACGACTTATCGCGCGAGTGGTTGCCATCATGCTAAGTCCAAGAGGCCCTGAACAAGCTTC
Source organism: Symbiodinium sp. CCMP2592 (assembly GCA_905221615.1). Lineage (NCBI taxonomy): Eukaryota > Dinophyceae > Suessiales > Symbiodiniaceae > Symbiodinium > Symbiodinium sp. CCMP2592. Next base: position 720,400 of record CAJNDT010000447.1, read on the forward strand.
CCCAGACTAAGACCGATCGCCCAGTCGCCAGAAGATGTTCTGACCATGCCGGCCAGAAGGCCCTGCTAGGCAATCCTTGGTCCAAGCGATATGTGCAAATCGGTCAAATCAGTTCGAGCAGCGTCTGATGCGGTAGATGTGGCCAGTTGGCGCTAGCAATCCTCTTATGTTCGCTGCCACGCACGGCAGAAAAAATATTTCCAAACACAACCACTGCTAGGATGTTGGACTGCTACAGTTACAGGTCCAAACTAGTCCAAACCAAAACGAAAGACCGGACTTACTTCAAAAGACCGGACTTGCGCATCGTTCGTACAACCAGTGGTACGCGATTTCAAAGTCAGACATCCACATTAGGGCTGTCGCATGACACCAGATGAGGCGCTTGTTTGTGATACATAGGATGTACATAGGCCTAGGAGCCGAAATTTGCCATTCCGGGGGCAAGGGCGAGGACGTTCAGGCACTCATGTCGCCGAGGAGCATGGAACATGCAACTCCTTTCCTGGCACGCGTTGGCCTGCTTCTTGGCCAGGAGGTAGCACCTCTCTTTCAACTGCGGACTCTCTTTTTTGGCCCCACGTGCCGGATCCCTGAGAAGCTCACTTCTACTACTCCTGCTGCTCCCAGCACCTTTTTCCAGCGTTAATTAGCTACTACTATGACTAAGACTAGTGGTACTGATACTACGTGCCTGCAAAGGAGAGCCAAGCAGCTCTTGACCGCTTGCAGCACTTCGACGAGGGGGAGGGTACTGGCAATCTTGGTAATCTTGGTGACTAAGATTACCGCCCCCATCACCCCACCCCAAGTGGTGCAACTGATCACGCTTACAAGATTTGCAAGATCTGCGTCCAAAAAACGGCTCTTAATTGCGGCACCATGTATTTGTACTACTCTAACTTGGATAAACAATTACTAGTACTACGACTGCACTAATTACCTACCTCCTACCAACTGCCCACCCGACCGACCTACCTGCCTCCCGACCTACTTTCGACGAGTACCACCTCATGAATGTTTGTTGTGTACACGCATAGATGTATGTAGGTAAACAGACAGGTATACACTAAACCCGGTAAAGTTGGACACCGGATTAAGGCCAAATAGTGCTGGGATTCCCTATACAATATATACTCTTAAGGATTGGGGATATTGTGTTTCCAACTTTTCGGCTTCTACTGTAGATAGATTAAGTACATAGATCCGCTGCTGGCCTCCTTGATGCTGCTGTCGCCTTCATGATTCTAGTACTGGTCTCAGGAATCCGCGACCTTACGAAACCGCTTGCTACTGGATTCAATTACGTAAGGTCCTAAGCCCTGACTCACTATCCACTATAACATATTACCTATAGCCTATACCTTAGACCCGTGTAAGTATCCCTAAGATACTGGGCCCTTGCAGGATCCTCTGCTCCGAGCCACTCATCACTCCAGGTGAGGGGAGGAGAGCCGTGCTCGGCACGGAAGGCGTTATGGGCGGCCTCGGACTTTCAGGAAAAAACTTGAGGAGCCGGGCCCCCTGTTTTTTTTTTCGAGGGGAGGGGCCGGGTTGTGGGGTGGAAGGTTTCGACGTGTTTCGACTCTCACACTCAGCAAAAAACAGGCAAGGCAGCTCCCGGTGCTTTTTTTACATACGTTTGGCGAGTCTGGAGGTGTATGAGGGCTTAAATTGAAAGGCACCTCAATCGGCAAAAGGGGCCAATGGCCTGAGAGAGGACGTCGCATCGGCGTCCGAGAGTGCGAAATGTCAGATGCTTGTGCTCTGTGTTTGGCTATGCCCCGGCTGAAGGAGATAGCCGGCACTGGAAGAAAGGTGTGGTAACACAGGCCTTGTCGAGTTAATCATTGCGTCAGAGGAAGTCGCTACTAAAAAGCAATAAGAGTAGTTAAAACAAGATGGCCGTGCCCAAGACCACAGGTGAAAGTATATTACATTGCAAATGCCTCGAGGCATTGTGGTGAGCTAGACAACTCCCGTGCTTTCCGAAGGAGCACACAGAGAGAAGTCTCGCATAGAACTCCCAGCGCTTTAAAAGTGAAGGAACTGCTCTCAAGCCCATAAAGCTGGGCTCTCGCAGACCTTTAGATTTTTTTGCCGAACTACGCCTTTGACGCATTGGGGCTCTTTCCCAGCCATCGAACGCGGCCGCTGTCCAGATCATAGATGCCTCCTTCGATCTCGACCTCACCGGACTCGACCTTGCTCTTCAGGACGGGGCTGTTCTTCACAAGGAAGTCCATGGAGTTGAAGACATTGACTTTCACAGCATGCACTGCGATCTCCTCCTCCTTAGGGGAGCCACCCAACTCCTCTTCTGCCTTTTTGGCCACGTCGTTGAGTCCTTGAAGGAGTGCACCGAGGGCGTTGGGGGCCTGGTCCCTGGACTTGCCCTTGTTCGCCATGTAGTCCTTCGTAGCACCGTTGATGGCACCGCACTTGGTGTGGCCCAAGACGAGAATGAGCTTCGTGCCGAGAGCGCCGGTGCAAAACTCAAGGGAGCCCATCACGCTGCCCTCGGAGTGAACGCAGGTGTTGCCGGCGTTGCGGAGCACGAAGAGATCTCCAGGCAGACCATCGAAGACCAACTCAAGCGGCACCCGAGAATCTGCACACCCGAGGATAGCCGTGTGAGGCGCCTGGCCCACAGTCGCCAAGGCTTTCCGCATCTTCGCATCGATCCTGCCAGCAATGGGAGCGCCCACTGCGAAGCGCTCGTTGCCTTCCTTCAAGAGCTTCAGGGCTGCCTGCGCCGCCATCGGCGGGTCTTCGGGAGTTCGGACGCCATGGGCACCAATGAGAGCCAAGGAGTCGGCAGCGTTGCTCATGGAGGGAGGGAGCTGCATCTTCGATGCCAGGAGCTCTGCCTGCTTCGGCGAGGGCCCGAAGAAGTCGACTTCACCTGTCTCCAGCTTGTAGACCGCACCGTGGATTTCCAAGTCTCCGCTCTTGGCCAAAGCTCGAATGGGCTCGCTGAACTTCAAGAGGAAGTTGATAGTGTTGAAGACGTTCACCTTCACCGCCGCGCTGGCGATCTCGCCAGCGCTCGGTGTACCACCCATCTCCTGGGCTGTCTGTCCTGCCACGGAAGTCAGGCCCTGCAGGAGACCCTCAAGAGCGCAACCCGGCGTCTTGGTCTCCGCAGCCTCCTTGATGGCCAGGTACGTGCCGGCGGCTCCGGCCAATGCTCCGCAGTTGGTGTGGCCCATGACCACAATGAGGCGGCTACCCAGCTTGCCAACGCAAAACTCCAAGCTGCCCAAGAAGCTTCCTTCGGCATGGGTGCATGTGTTGCCGGCATTTCGCAAGACGAAGAGGTCGCCAGGGGCTGCGTCAAAGAGCGTCTCCACCGGAGCTCGCGAGTCAGCACAGCCAATGATGGCGGCATGTGGAGCTTGGCCCTTGTCCACCAAGGCCTTCCTCATGTCCTGAGTGGTAGTTGGGGCCTTGGGCGTGCCTGCCACGTAGCGCTTGTTGCCGCTCTTGAGGTATTCCAAGGCCTTCTGCGGGAGCACCGCATCGTCGGCAGCGGTGCGAACCGTGGCCGGGCTTGGCTCCTTGGGAGCGAGCAGCGAAGGCGGCACGGAAGTAACGCTCTCCTCCGTCAGCGCCTTCTGCTCCGGCGATGGCCCAAGGAACTCGACCTTGCCCGTCTCCAGCTGATAGATACCGCCCTGGATCTCCAACTTGCCACTTTGAACCTGCTGGCGGAGGCTCTTGCTGTACTTCAGCAGGAAGTTGATGGTGTGGAAGACGTTCACCTTCACGGCGTGGGATGCCACGGTCTCGAAGTCCGCAGAGGCACCCTTCTCACCAGCAGCCACCTCAGCCACAGAGCCCAGGTCGTGCAGCAGGGCTTCCAAGGCGGAGCCCGAAGAACTGCCTGCCCCGAGCTTGGCGAAGTAGCCCTTCGTGGCGCCGTAGATGGCACCGCACTTGGTGTGTCCCAACACGAGAATCAGGCGAGATCCGAGTGCTCCCGTGGCGAACTCCAGGCTTCCGACGAAGCTTCCTTCGGCATGGGTGCAGGTGTTCCCGGCATTTCGCAAAACGAAGATGTCCCCGGGCATCGCGTCGAAGATCTTCTCCAATGGGGCGCGGCTGTCGGCGCAGCCGATGATGGCGGTGTGAGGAGCCTGGCCCTCCTCCACCAGCAGCGTCCTCATTTCGGCGTTGGTCTTGATAGACTGCGGCTTGCCCTCCACGAAGCGAGCGTTGCCTTCCTTCAGGAGCTTCAAAGCGTCGCTGGGAGCGACGTCGCCGGTCTTGGTGGTACGAACTCCAGGGTAGCCACTGCTCGCCATGATGGAAAATGGAGAAGTGACAGGAAGACGAAGGCACAAGGGCTTGAGAGCTGAATGTCTAGGGGACCAACATCTACAAAGCTCGGAGAACAGAGGGAGAGCAGGAAGAGCACGTTCCTGGCAGTCGTGCCTACCAGTTCAGACAGGCGTCTAGAACATCCTTCTTCCAGTCCCCGCGGACACCCTCTGCCGAAGGCTTGCCTTGTGGCGGCTCCTGTGCAAATTGCTTAAATCCAGGCTTTCTCCTTGGGATTTAGATGGAATTTCACAGGCTGCCATCATTCGGCTCTTTCTTCTTGGCCATGTGCGCATGCTGCTCGATATTGCTTTGCCCAAAGCCTCAAAGCGCAGTTCCGGGCGACTTGGCATTACCAATACCAAGGTGGGGATTTCTTGTTATAGTTATAGTATGTTGGGCCCCAAAGCCCTATTCGAATTATGTCCTTGGGGGAAGGGGGCTTCGGGTAGGCGAAGTCCGGCCTTCCTTCCGATTTTCAGCATCTTGGAACGGAGGGATGAGCAAGACTCGCAGGGAATAATACTGGGGCCTTCATAATTAGAATTAGGCCCCCTACATTAAGCAAGGTCCCTCCTGGACGATCTTTGCCACGACTTGCTTTCCTTTGAGGACAAAGTCGATGAACTCATCCAGTTCCACCGTGCCACTCTGGTCTACATCCGCCGCGCAGAAGAGCTTCCTCAGCCCCGCTTGAAGGGATAAGGCGGATAAGGATCCCAAAGCTGAGACGAGACCGACTTCGACTCGCATCCTTCCGAGTGCAAAGCCCTAGAAGCCTTATAGAGCCCTTCTGAAACTGCCCCACTCATGCCCACATGCTTCTCTCTAAGCCTGGTGCCACCCACATACCACTTAGACCAAAGAAGGACCTGGTGATATAGACAACCCTCATGTCCCTTGAAAGCTCCGGTCCATCGGGCCGAGCGACTGTAGTTGAACCTCAGAGAGCTTTGGGCTCAGCGTCACCATCATCTTCTTCATCTCCTCCAGCTTGGGGCTGACAGGGCTGATGTTCCAAGAACCCGCACAGCCGGGCGGTCTTGGGGATGCACTGTATGCTGTGTACCCGTACGTCTCATGCGCATGGTTGCCGCAGTTGGCCAAGTTTCAAAATCAAGAGTGCAGAAAGAAAGTCCACTGCTCAAAGGAAGTCGTACAAGCAGGGGCCCCGCCCTCACAAGTCAAGCACATCTCGTCGGCTTCGGCATGAGTGTGTAACATCTGAGGTCAGCAGGGGTGCTTGCTGAAACAACTCGCTGAACGCCACGTTCTGGGTCGTTCACCCGGCCTCGAAGCTGAGAGTGCCGTCCTTGTTCACATCAAGCTCCTTGAACTGCTTCCTTGGCAAACACCACGGCTTTCGACACCGGTTCGCATCGTCGCTCGATCACCAAGATGGGGAGTCGGGTCATTTAATTGCGAAACGACCTCAGGCTACAAACAACTACTATTGGACAACGACCTCATGGGTGCAGGCGGAGCTAAACTAGCTTTCCAATGCGTGCGACACCGTTCACGTCGGGCCAAGCTGCTTGATCTTGTCCACTTCGGAATCGCTTGGCAATGCTTTCTTGGCCGCCAAGACAACGTCGACAGTTGGCCTGGGTCAGTTACTTCATACTTCTACGAGCTGTTTGCTGGCACAGCTGTCACAACTCTACATGATTGTAGCACTACTCTACGTCCTATGCAAGCAGTCAGTTTTAGTCTTACTAGACCCTAAACGCCCTAAACCCTCACCCTGGAAAAACTCACCACAGGATGCATGTCTCACCGGCCTTTGCTGCATATCCCCGTAAACGTCGACCAGCGGAAGCCCAAAGGTGCCACCTGCACATTCATGGCTTAACAATTTCAATAGGGTTCCTTTAAACGGGACTATAAGGGTTACTAATGGGCTTCATAGCATAAGGATTTAGCATAATACTTGGACGTTCATGGGTAGTTGTAAGTGCGGTTATAAGTCCCAGAATATGGGTTATAACTATAGTTGTCCTAGATATAACCCCACTTATAATTACCCATGAACCTCCTGTACAGTATAGTATAGTGTAGTATAGTGTAGGGCCTAAGTTTAGGGCACTCTTGACGGTCACACTCGGAGCAGACACAGCCAGGCCAGATCAGATAAGACGACGAAAGAAGACTGTTGCAGCTTAGGGTTTTTTTCCCTCCTACTTGGCAAGGGGTTTGGGGTTTCAGCGCTCACTCTCGGACAGTCCAGGCGAGGCATGTGGTTCGAGGTCTGCTATTGTCTGGAACAAGTATTCGTTTCAAGAAAAGGCCCATAAGAGTGATCGCAGCGCATACTGCAAACTCTCAACTCCTAATACCTTAACCCTCAACCCTGCAACCCTAAACCCTCACCCCTACAACCCTGAACCCTCAACCCCGAAGCCCAGGCATTCGGCCCTGAACGGCCGGTGCCTTTGAACCACGAGCAAGCTCGAAGCTTCCGGGACATCTCCACCTCTCAGAAAGTTTCATATGATACGAATTACGGTAGAACACTATATAGAAAAATATTATATTCTTTGATTTTTATATAGAAAAACATAGGCAGAATACAGTATATACTATAGTATATGTATATAGCATAACATAAAATATTGTATTATGCTATACAACACTGGCGTTTCGATTAGCTTTGAGTAGCGACTCTCAAGGCTCGCACAGGGCAGGCAAGGATCCACGAGTCTGGTGGAGCTTGGGCAATCCGGGGGGAAATGTCTTTTCAGCACTCACTCTCCGACCTACCAGGCGAGGTCCATCAGGTACGTCGAAGGCACTTTGACAAATTACATGTCTTTTAGGATTTAGGCTGGGTTTAGGGCTCAGGTTCGGGGTTTTCGACTCGCATGCGCGCAAACAGGCAGGCACGGCTTCCTGAGGTCGAGGTTCGGGGTTTTCGGCGCTCACACTCGGACAATCCAGGCGAGGCATGTGGGTTTCTGGTTTAGATCTGCGGCTTAGCTAGTTTGCAGCACTGAGGGTAGTAAAAAGCTCTTGGCCAACATCGAGGAGTTCAGACGAATTACTTTAGGAAAAAATAGGAATTGGAATGGGATTTCGGATAGGGTCAGATTTCCGAATACGATACAATTTAGGAAAAAATTAGAATGTAAATAGTTTGAAAATTCGGCATAGGAGGTTAGCGTGCTTGGATTATGATTGACAGGTGCCGGAGGAGGAGGGGGGAGCGAGAAGGAGCTTTCAGCACGCCGCCTCCTACTCCCCTCCCCCGTTCCTGCCTGCGTCCCGGCACTCCAGAGCCGCAGTTGGGGGGGGGGGGTGGTCCGGGGTGGGGGGGTGGCAGACTGGCAGAAACCATATTCTTTTTTTCCTAGATGTTTCCTGTTTTTTCCTATTTTTCGTATCCCTCCAAGGAAAAAGCAAGAAATCACATTTTCCTGAGCATAGGAAACAATAGGAACAAAAATAGGACAAAAGTAGGAGGCCGCTGAGGCCCCCTTCTCCAAGCCCTCCCCCCCCACCCCGCTGGGAATCCCACCTCTAGCCTCCGTTTTGGGGTAGGGGGTAGCTGGCTTAATTATGCGAGTTATCGTGGTATTGCTGCTGTTGTGATTGTTCTATGGATGCTGCTGCTCATGCCCGTGTTTTGCTTTTATTTGCTGTCCTATTTGTTTCCTACTTTTTCCTATTGTGTAATTTCGTTCCTATTTTTTCGTATCCATGATTCCTACTTTTTTCTACTTGAATTATTTCCTGCATTTCTGATGGCTGGCTGACGATTCCCTTTACTAACTGAGGGTTAACATCGAATCGATTGCCGTTCATGCACACTCCTCAACTTCGAGGCACCTTGTTTTCATTCACAGTGATGTCGCTCCATCTGTACTTCAGGTCTTTCGCATCGCACTCCTTGACAGATGAAGCTCAGTCAGTACTTTGCTTCATCCCCTAAAACCCTAAACCCCATAATATCCCTTAAAGTATCCCTGATGGACCCCTGACAGGAATCCTAAACCCTATAGTACCCTTATAGTAACCCTGGTGGACCCCGAAGGAATCCTAAACCCTATAGTACCCTTATAGTAACCCTGATGGACCCCTGGAAGGCATCCTAAACCTAAACATCGAAGATGTGAAGCTCAATACTTTGCTTCATCGCAGCTGCGCCTCCATCCTTCTGCCCTGCTTCCGTGGGCAAGGAAACAATATAGGAGCCTTAATCATTAGGATAGGGTTCCTTCAAGCGCGTCCTAAAAAGGTTCCTATAAGGGGTATTATGGGGGTTTAACATACGGGCTTTGATCATTAGAATAGGGTTGCTTTTAACAGTTCTATCAGGAATCTATAAGGGTACTATAATATATGGGCCTCATTAGTATAGGGTTCCTTTAAGGGGGTCTATAAGGGATCTATAAGGGTACTACAGGGGCCTGAATCATTAGAGTAGGGTTCGCTTAAACGGGTCTATAAGGGTTACTATAAGTGCTACTATAAGGATTTTGTATAGGCGCCTTGATCATCAACATAGGCTTCCTTTAAACGGGTCTATAAGGGTACCACAATAGTGGGACTTAATGGGTAGAATAAGGTTTTGGAGTTTTGGGGCCATTATACAATAATCATGAGGAAGCCCCAACATAGTGTAGGTAATTAACAAGATTAAGCTACTATAGTCATAGTACTTCGGAAATGATTGGATCCTTGACTGATACTACAACCGGCATTTGGTCTATGCTTCCTGCCCAGCCATGCAGCTAAGCTCACAGGCATCTCAATCTAGCAGCAGGTGCCAGAACCCTGACAGCCTGAACCCCAGAGCACTATAAATCCTTTGGTGTGTCGGCACTATACACCTTTTGCTGCAGGCTTGCATGCAAGGACGCCTGGTAATTTGCCTATAAACCCTTTTACACAGACTTGTAAATGCCCGCCTGTATGTCGGATGTCAGAGCTGCTGCGCTCGTGGCAGTAACCCTAACCTGCTGAAGTAACTGAATCACGGAGGAGCGTGTCGAACCTGGAAGCCGTGTGAGAATCAACGCCTGTGAAAACAGAAATGCCTATAAACCCTTTTTCCACAGTGATTAGTGCTCGCCCGGCCAGAATCCCCAAGCACATCGCACTCGTGGCGAGATGCGGAGGCTAAGTACGCACAATCTGCCTATAAAAAATGAAACCCTGAACCTTGAACCCCAAACCCTATAGATAAAGCGTCCTTCTTGAATTTGGAGCAGAGGCCGCAGGTTTCACGGCCATACACGACCAGCTCCGCCATCAGCCTCGTGTCATTCGTGCACACATGAAACACGATGGCCACTGCAGTGTAGCACAGAGAATATCACAAACTTTCCTGCAATCTGCAATCAGGAAAGACCATAGGCCTTGTGGCTCCTGTGCCTGTGCGGAAACCGGCCACGTCGACACACATACACGTTCATTTGTGCTCTTTGTACTTGCCAAGCCCCTTGAGCAAAGAATTGGGCAATCTGCTAGGGTCTACCTCCCAAGCTAAAACCTCAAAACCTCTATGCACCGCTTTTTGTCAGATGCCAAGCCTCTTGGGGCAAGCGGCCCCCTGTGCACTGAAGCCCTTCTGGGCTATGCCCAGTTGAGCCCAAGTGGCCGCGACCACACATTTAACACAGGGGCCTTGACAAATAAAGAGCAGGGTTCTGGGGTATGTATGTGTGCGCAAATTATTGGCAATGTAGAGTGAGTGGTGTTTTGTGCTCGTGGCGGCATGCTGCAATGCAATGGTGCTGAGCACAAGGAAGCTTGTCCGAGGGGCGCACTGTAGTGCAATAACCCCACGGCAATAGCATTCGTCACGGTAAGTCGGAACCGCAAAGACTACAAAACCACAAGAGCAGCATGTAGAGAAGGCGCCTTGGGTGGCTATGCCTTACTGCTTCCCGACCTGGGTTACTAAGAAGTCATGTTTGTGCCCTATACCCGCGATACCATGGTCGTATAGTTTGAGGGTTTGAGGCTTGACAAACCCTACCTAAACCTTTGTTGTATCCAAGCTGCCCCTGAACCAAAAGCGAACTCCTATTTAAAGCGAACTCCACATGCAGTAGGCTTCGGTCAGCCTCCTCCTGCTTGCCAGGATAGCCGGCGCCTGGCAGTCTTTGAACAAGGTATTGAGAATACGTGCTAACGAGTCTGCGACACTCTACTCTGGTCATGAATATCTTCAACAGCCATAGAATACAACAATGGATCGATGCGCGCATCACTCCCAATGAACGAAACCAGAAATCAAGCAAGGAGAAGTCATTTGTTCAAGGCTTCGTCTCGAGGCGGTCTTCGTGGACTGCGATGCCAACCCTCATAGCACCCCCCTTCCCGACAACTCAGCCTCCGATTCCCACGGCAGGTACTGGAGATGCTGCCTTCGCCGACTTGGCATCAAACGTTGTGTGGAATGAAAGGGCTCTTGGTTTAGGTGTCAAAATTGAGCACGAACTAATCGCTGCTTGTACCTTCCTGTTGGGCCCCGGCAGCGACTTTACCCAGGGTGGTGCCGGCAGCTGAGAGAAGCTCCTGCACACGCAAAGGCTGAAACTGTCACGGTAAGACACTGCAGCACACGGCCGAGCTGATCCCAAAGGAAAGCAAAAGCCTGGGTTCCTGGATCATCAGGGGCTTAGGACAACAAGAATGCCTGTAAGAATGGGAACAGCCCTCCTCCTCGACATCGTCGTGATGATAGTTTAATTCGTGGATTCTGACGTATGATCCCCGGAAGGACTGGCCCTCGGCGCACAAGCGTTTCTTGCGAAAATCTCCAAGCTTCCGAACAACCCGACTCTACAGCCCATCAGGAGTCTCAACGAGAGTACCAACATCCTTCCTTCGAACTCCTTCAAGACTCGGTTCTGTTCTTATCCATCCACCAGCTTCACCTTCTCCAGAAACCCTGAGCCCGAGCCCTTTTTGCAACAGACTTTCCACTTCGCCCAGAGTTGGAGCCCGAGCCCTAAACCCGAAACCCTAGACCCTAAACTGTAGGCATACGTACCTCGGCCCGGGCCACCTGTGCTGCCCTCAGCTCCTGTGGCCGTGGATGGAAGGGTTTCGACTATCGGGTCTCCGGCATTTGGGAGCTTCCGAAAATAGGGGACCCTGATATAATACCCTAAATAGTAGGACCCTTATTTTCGACCCCACAATTAAGGTACCCCAAATTTTCGGAAACTCCCATTTAGCCCTTTCGGGGCTTCGTCTTGGAAGTGTAAGGTTTTGGGCCAAGGTCCGCCCACGGTGCATGCACAAGGCACGCAAGCTCACAACAACTGGTCTCGGGGATTTTGGCACTCGGGTTTTCCACCTCTTTAGGGCTTCAGGGTTTCCTTCGCGCTGAGACCTCCGACCTCACCAGATGAGGTCTGAGGTTAGTGGTACATTAACCCACGGTTTCGACTCACACACTAACCCACGGTTTAGGGTTTAGGGGTTGAGGGTTTAGGGATATTAGGTCGGCAGGCACGACAAGTGGAAGACCTTGTTCCCGTTTCAAGTTTTATTCACGGTGCATCTCCCTCTGGCGGATTGCATCCTGCTAGGGATTTTCGTGGTAGTGGCGATCGCTGCAACATGTGACCAGAATTTTTCCTAGCATTCAACAACTACTGTGACGGTGACGATTTTTGCATATGCCTGTTTCCACATATCTAGACAGATATTTTACACTACCTCCGTGGCCCCTTGGGCTTGGGCCGCCAAGTCTAGTCACACTGGTACCTAGTTGGTTTTTGCACCTGCGGAAAAGACTACCCTCCGTGGCCTTGGCGATCTGGCCACGCTCCACTTGCGCAAAAAGCTTCAATGCAACGTTATGGCTGCTTACTTATCTTTCTTCCAGCAGTTTCCGAGGCTATCCATGATTCGCGGCTAATATGGCTATCAGTATCCCTTTGACTATGCGTCTGGCGAATGATGAACCGGTTGCTGCTTGGACAGCGCAGGGTCGAAGAGAGCTCAGGCTCAGGCGGTTGCACGCGACAGACAGATGTGGGTCGTAGCAAAGACACCCGACTAGCTGCCCACCACGGCACATCCAAGGAACAAGAAGCACTGACAGCTCAAAAGCAATGCCTGCACAAGGTTGTCTAGATTGAGTGACCATTCTATAGCAAGGTTTCGAGAAATGCCCGCCGTGATGGGATGTCTTTCCTTGAGCGGAGATTCCAACAATCGACAGACAACGGCGGCTAATACCACAGCTCGGAGAGATTGAACTCTAGACTCTAGACGCTAACTACTAGCGATCCGAACCTGCCCGTGATTTCCCTATACTCCCGCCACCCGCCACCTCGCGGATGATTCGAAGCTCCGTCTCTTGCGCGGCGCGGACCTGGCGCAAGCGAAGCTTTGGCCTCCCGGCGCTTCGTGCTGCTTTGCGCCTTGCTGCAAGATCCCGTTTGCCACGTCTTCCAAGTAGCCTAGCAATACGTGCAGGAGAGGCTGGTCTACTTTGCGGTGTGGAATGAGTGGGCAGGCACCTCATAGCTGGGACCTCAGGCAATTCTCTTGCTGATCCATAACACCTTTTTCCACAGGCTTGATTAGTGCTCGCCTGTATCACCTGAAACCCGAACATCCGTGACCCCAAACCAATGATCACCTCAACTTACTCTGCTGACTCTACTGGGGCGTCGTCACTGTCTTGCCATTCTGGCCCTTCTTTCTGCTTTCTCGGGCGATTCCTACCGTACTTGACACTCCTCGGTTCTCCAATAGCATAATATGGGTGCATTTTTCCCTACTATGTGGTTTTGATAGGGGAACCCTCCGAAAGAAAAAGCCTGAATTCCTGCACCCCTAACCCCTTCAGCCCCCAAACCCTCGGCTCGGAACCTGTAAACACTGATGCCCAAGCTGTTCACGGGTGGAGCGCCGGCCTCGGAGGTGAACAGAACACCAGAAAAGGTAGTCAGGGTGCTGGCTGTAACTAACCCTACTGAAGTTTCCATAATAGTAATAGCACTAGTAATAGTAGTAATAGCAACCATAGCAGTAAAACACAATTATTGGCTCTGACAGGGGAAAAAGGTTTCAAGCGTGATCCGGCTTAGAGTAGGATCTGGTTTGCTGTACACGTGCAGTGTAACGCATAGCAGTCGGAGTGGAAAGAAACCGCTGGAACCGAAAAGTTTTGCGGCGGTTTTTTGACACTCACACTCGGACAAGCCTGGCAAGGTCTGCAGATTTAGGGTTTAGGGCTTCGCAGAAGGCCACAGGCCTAGCGACTTCCCGTCAATATGGAGCATGAAAGTATAGCCGACCCTGACTCAAGCAAAACCTCAATCCCAAAAGCCCTGTGTCCCAGGACCCGACATCATCAACCCCAAACCCGAAATCCGTCCATCTGGGAGTTTCCGAAAATAGGGACGCTAATATAGCACCCTAAATAGTAGGATCCTGATTACAAGGACCCCAAAATAAGGTACCCCCGTATTTTCGGAAACTCCCAGCTAGCTTTACAGCTCAGCCCCTTGCGCTCCACATCGGCCTCCAGCTTAGGTAACCGCGCTCCTTGCAGCTCCAACTCCTGGCGTGCTGGGATCCCGCGCGGCACTCTGGGGACAAAACAGAGGAGAGCAGGTAGCTAAAGTTAAAGTGCTTCATGCGAGTGTTCTTTAGCATTGGGCTCAGCTGATTGCTCAAGCACGAGCGCATATGGCTGCGAGGTTGTCGGGGTCTGAGTCTCGGGGGTGGGGGCTTGTTGAACTCAACTTCGATGCGCTTGGCTGTTCGGTGAACAGCAGGTCCCGTTCCAGGCCCTGTCGTCCGTAAGGAGTGTGTGCATGGCTGTCGCAACATGGACATCAGCAACGAACAAAACGGGGAAAGTCACAAAGATGCCCCTTCTTGCCTAGACTTGTATATGCTCGCCTGGATGTCGGACAAGATACCCCCTGTTGCCACTGGACTCAAGTCTTGGACAAGATATCCGTAAACCCTAAACCCTAATTGGATCCCCAACTCAACTCCAAAAAAGACCCGGCCTCCAAGCGGAGGTCGCCTTCAACGGCCCGCAAGCTGTTGTGCTGGTCTGCCTCGACTCTGAAGGACTTCAGGGTCTCGCGTCTAGGGATCTTTGGTCTTAGGGTCTATAGGGCTTTGGGGACATACTACGGGTTTCGGGATGTAGGGTTTCAATCATGGTTCCAAGCACGGAAAACTTCCGATGATAACCGATGATACCTGCAGGACATTCTTGGTACCTATTCTGATGTACTGCACGGGAACATCTTCCCGCAGTAAAACACCGGGTTTGGACCTCCACCTCACAACTGGGTCTACGCCAGATTCTGGAGGACGTGGATGATGTCAGCATCAATGAGCTCAACAGCATCCAATTCATGCCTGGACAAGTAGACATCATCGCCAAATCTTTTACTGCATCCGGCCAAAAGTAGTTCCAGTGCAGGGGCAACTTTGCTGCCACGCGCACCAGGAATCTTGCAGCAAAACACGCTTCTACTTCGCATTTCCCAAGTCCCTCCAAAACCGTGTTTGTTCTGCCTCTCTCTCTCTCTCTGTCTCTCTCCGGCTTCGTTGCTTTTCTAAGACTTGGGACAATGCGCAGCCACCAGGTCCCCGCTTGACGAGCACTCGGCTGATGTACGGTACGGGTGGCGAACAAAATTTAAGAATCTGAAGACCATGACGACGCTTAAAATCCTTCGACGGCGAGACATGGGGAGAGCAAGGTTGCCAATGCCATTGTTTAAGCTACATAGCTGACATGGATTCACATGGATGCTCTGAGTCCGTTCGATACGGTAGCGAGGAGGTCAGGATAGCCTTGTCGTGGCTGATGGCATCCCCACCTACCTTGGCAGACAAACTCTTCTACAAACTACTCATCGCTCAGTCATCCTTGTCGTGACGGATTCGGCGCCACATTGACATGCCCTTTCCGTCATCATCCTTGCGGCGGCGACGGCGGCCGTCCTTGTCGTCGTCCTTGCTGCCATCATCATCCTTGCGGCGGCGGCGGCCATCCTTGTCGTCGTCCTTGCTGCCATCATCATCCTTGCGACGACGGCGGCCGTCCTTGTCGTCATCCTTGCTGCCATCATCATCCTTTCGGCGCCGACGGCGGCCGTCCTTGTCGTCGTCCTTTCTGCCATCGTCATCCTTGCGGCGACGACGGCCGTCCTTGTCGTCGTCCTTGTTGCCATCATCATCCTTTCGGCGGCGACGGCGGCCGTCCTTGTCGTCGTCCTTGCCGTCATCATCATCCTTGCGACGACGGCGGCCGTCCTTGTCGTCATCCTTGCTGCCATCATCATCCTTACGGCGACGGCGGCCGTCCTTGTCGTCGTCCTTGCTGCCATCATCATCCTTGCGACGGCGGCGGCCATCCTTGTCGTCGTCCTTGCTGCCATCATCATCCTTGCGACGACGGCGGCCGTCCTTGTCGTCATCCTTGCTGCCATCATCATCCTTGCGACGACGGCGGCCGTCCTTGTCGTCATCCTTGCTGCCATCATCATCCTTTCGGCGGCGACGGCGGCCGTCCTTGTCGTCATCCTTGCTGCCATCATCATCCTTGCGGCGGCGACGGCCGTCCTTGTCGTCGTCCTTACGGTCATCATCATCCTTGCGACGGCGACGGCCGTCCTTGTCGTCGTCCTTCCGGCCGTCATCATCGTCCTTCTTTTTGCGGCGACGGCGACCGTCCTTGTCGTCGTCCTTGCGGCCATCATCATCGTCCTTGCTTTTGCGGCGACGGCGGCCGTCCTGGATGAGATGTTTCAGTTGAATTGAGGAACAGCTTCAGGAAGCACTGCACATGTTGAAGTCGCAGCTGGTTCCACAAGATCCTCCCCGTTCAAGTTTCCAAGAGCGTAGGCGTAGGATCTCCCACCAAACAGGGAATGCGTGCTTGCAGCTTGCTTTAAGATTGTTTGTGGGGGCTGGAGGCACGCGACACCATGCATACAAGGCAGTGTGCCATGGACTGATGCCAAAAAGTAAAGCTTATTTCTGGAGAGCTCCGCACTTCCGGTTGTCCATGGTGCCCCACACCCACACCCACACCCACCCACCCACCCACCCACACCCACACACACACATGGAGACACGGACGGTGAACTGCAGTTGTGGATTAGCAGGAGCCGATGGTCACGAGGATCAGGACAAGAAAGCTGCTATCACAAATTACGAGGAAGTGATTGTCCATGGTCATGGTGCTAACGGGGTTGCAAGGAAGGCTGGCAGTCCTTGTCATCCTTGCGACGACGGCGGCCGTCCTTGTCGTCATCTACGGTAGGCTTCGTGGTGGTCTTGTACTCTTTCTCCGTAGTAGTCGGCTCCTCCGTGGTTGTGGTCGGCTCCTCCGTGGTTGTGGTCGGCTCCTCCGTGGTCGTGGTCGGCTCCTCCGTGGTCGTGGTCGGCTCTTCCGTGGTCGTCTTGTACTCCTTCTCCGTGGTGGTGGGCTCCTCGGTGGTCGTCTTGTACTCCTTCTCCGTGGTGGTGGGGTCGTCCGATGGCGAAGCACAGGTATCGCAGTATGCATCCAAGGCATCTGCAATGGCGTGGGCGTTCTCGGTGCACTTGGGCATGCAGAACTCACGCGGCGAGTTCAGTGCATCGCAGAATTTGCCACAGACTGCCTTCTCGTCAAGGCAATCGGTCGTGGCATTCACCTGCATGGCCACAAGACGGCCTTGCTGAGGCTTTCTGGACTGCAGCAAACCCATCGCCTCAGTCTCCTGGATGAAACAGGTCTTTTTGGAACAGTACTCCTGGCTGGCAGTGACCATGGCTGCGGCAACAGTTTTCTGTCTCGTGCAATGCTTTGCGACGCACCAGTTTGCCTTCTGACCTTTGCCACCGAGCATGCCTTGGCTACAGACGATTCTGCATGCCCAGCTCGCGCCATCACACTGCTTCTCATGCTCGGGGACGGGGATTCCAGCCCAGGCTGGCAAAGCCCATGTGCAAAGCACGATGATCTGATGAAACTTCATGGTGGCAGCGATTTGGGATTCGGATGGCGCACTGGGGTTTGAGCCCGCAGCGATGGATTTGAGCATTGCGGGTTCAGGCCGCGGGGAGCTTCACCAAAGGGAAAGACTGTGCCGACTTGGTATCTGGCAGGGAGGGCGTGAGGGGAGGCACTGGAGGCACTTTGAGGTACCCGGCTCGAATGACATGGAGCCCAGGAGGGTGCATGAAGGCAAGCATGTTACAGCAGTACTGCAGGTGCAAAGCCATTGACGAAGCTTTTCCACGCGTGGCGTTTCTTTGACCTCCACGGCTAGTTCACCACCACCTACTGACCTACTGCAACAACAATAACATCTCCCACTTCAAGACCCAAACAAGCAGTCATCGTCTTTGTCCATCTCCTGTCAGCTCGACTTGTGACTTGTGCTTGCTCTGCAGGCTGGTCTCAGTTGCGCCACAGATGCTAACCCCCACTTCCCGATCCTGCGTATAGAAAGCGCAGAGCGCCTACGGATGTCACGGCCGGCGCACCGTGACGAGCCGCATCACCTTGCTTTGGGGCTTGAGGCGGAGCCAGTGACAGCCAACATCAACAATTCAGAACACTGTATGAACATACTGGCCTTGCGACGAGTGAATCTGTAGATCGCACGGTCTGGGGGCAGACACCCTGAAATCCCGCTCAAAACATTTGAGCCGTCGAAGCAACACAGGCAGCCTTCCTTAAGTTGCAGTGTCTCCATCCGGAACCGGACGGCGACACCCGTCAGACGATGCAGGGATGCCGACGCATAACAAACTACAAGGGCACGACAAGTAGCAGCAAGGCTCTTCAAGACTGACTTGGCAAAGGGACATAACATGTTGTCCTTAAGAATGCCGCGGAGGGTAACAGCAACACCACCTGGGTCATCCACCCATTCCCTGTCGTATTCCAGGAAGTTGTCCCAATCTGGCTCCCAGGTCACGATCTCGTCCTCACCAAAACCCCAACACCAGATGTTTATCATGTAATCGTGCATTTGGGTTAGTCTGTGCTACGGAACAACGGTTGCAGTGGGGTCCCCGCACACTGAGGGTATCAGGTGTCGGATACAAAGTTGAACATCAAAGTTTACCTCAACAACTATACAGACACATATGCACACACACACACACACAGAGAGAGAGGCATACACATGCACATACACATATTACAGATACGTAAATACATAGGTACACATAGGCATAGTTACATGGATACATGCATACATACGAGCAGTAGCATGCGTTGGTTAGACGACGTTCATTCTCATAAACATAGTGTCTGACTAACACGACAAAGCCTGCATACTGCACGCCGAAACCGTATTCTGACGCTCGGACCCCCAAAAACCCGGAAAGGGTTCCGACACGACGAAGCATCTTTTCAGCTCATCTTCCTTGTGAGTTTCGAAGGTAGTTCAAGTGTTGACGCGAGCAATGCCCGGATCAATCCCATCGTAGGCTGTCACAGATTCAAGCCGAACCGGAAAAGGCCAAAGCCCCAACCCCCCCCGCCCTTGGAGCCAAGCTCTGCGCAAATCTCAAATCTGTGACAGACGGCGCATCATGAGCTACTTAGCAGACCCATTCCTCCTTGGCTACCAGGCCCATGCTGTCGCAATACTGCCTGGATCTCGGGTTCAGGATAGTTTCGACTCGTACACTTGCACTTGGAAGGAATATTTCAGGGGTCAAGTATGTCTTTGTGGCCATGAGCTTGGAGGTGTGCTGTCACTCTTAAACTTCAGGGCTAAGGGTCTCGCCTTTAGAACGAATTGGCTCGGGCTTCGCGGCCTGAAGCTTGACTTGAAAGCTTGCGCACTTGAAGAACCAGAGAACTGAGAGGTTTCCATCTGCAATGTGGATGGTTGTCAAAATTCTGGTCCCTGTTTGGATCCCAAATGTATTACGGCACCGAATATTTAGGGTTCCCCAAAAGGAACCATAATTTTGACAACTACCCATGTGTCTCCAAAACTTGAAGCCATTGAAGGAACATCTTGACAAGCGGCATGAACAGCTTTCGGTGAGGGCGCGTGTAGGGGTCCATGAAGTAGGCCACCTGCAGCAGCCACCCGAAACTGTAGAACCCTGGTTCCAAGAAGCTTTGGCTCGCAAAGCTCAAGGAGCCTACAGGTTCAAGAAACCAGATAGTACAGCATGAGACTAGATGAGGCACTGGACTGAATCTGTCTCGGTCAGGCTCCTACATTCTGCCGATGTCCGGAGCCCCCATGAGTCACTGTGATCATGAGCATGAGGGTCGGAAGAGACAATTGCTGTCCGACATCTAGAAAAACCCGAAAACTCTCAGCACCAAAGCCTGGGAAGGAGAGCGCAGAAAGAGATTCAGCACCGAGACAATCTCTTCGACGCTCGCCTGGTGAGGCAGGGAAGACAGAAAGCTCAGCGCTCGTAGCATTCCGGGCCTTTAGTTTAAGGCTTCGGTGCTCACGCTCGGACAATCCAGGCGAGGCATGTGGTTCGAGGTCTGTCAAGTGAAACGACTCTAGCTGGGAGTATGCTGACAACACTTGACAAACACAAAGACTTCAATCTCAGCCCAGCGAATAGCCCTCCACGGCAATGCTCTCACGGATCATCTCGTCCAGCTCGTCCGGGTCCGTTAAGCAGCCCTCAGGAACGTAGAGCTGGTTGAAGCACGTGTGCCCGCTCAGTGGAGAGCATCGCACAGTTGTGTTACCTTGCTGAGTCGGCTTTTCGAGATGGAATCTCATCCAATCCGAAACTTTGAATCCACCCACAGGCTCCTTGAAGGATCCGGTGAAGAAGCGGAGAAGCTTGTTGAGCGGATTCTGCATCGGTGGGAGGCCTCGCCCGGCACGCTGCAGGCGGTAGAGGGCATCAGTAAAGAACTGCTTCTGCTCGTCAGTCCAGCCATCCCGCCACTTGACAACAGCGAGCAACTTCTCCAGATCCGGCTCTGACTTCCCTTCAATCAGCTTCTGGAGCCTTTGGAAACCTCCGGACTTGGCGAGTTCCGGCCAGAACCGCGAGTTCGTGTTGTTCGGGAGAACCGATCTGAAGCCTTTCACCAGCTCGTCCACGGGCGCCTTGAAGTTCTGATTCCACACTGCTTTGCAGCTCAGACGAGTATACTCCTGGGCTCTGCTGAAAGGCACGAGGTCATCGGGCTGGATGCCCTGGGGAGCAAAGGGACCCCACTCAGTGTAGAGGTATTCCCACACATCCTGGCTGCGCCACAGCGGTTTGTAGCAGTTCTGGTCTGTGTACCTTCCGGACTCGGGATCCACGATCTCATCGCAACTCTTCCATCCATACGTGTGCAACTCCTGTTGCCGGCGATGGCCATAGATCCCAGCAATCCACTCGCACTCTCGGATCAGGTCTTCGTCCTTGTAAGGGTTGGGCGCGGGATGTGGCACTGCACTTTGACCGTGCCAGATGCTCTCATAGATGACGCTGTGAAAGCCTGCCGGGGTGTAGCCCATGCCGCTGATAACATAGGCCTTTGCAATCCACCGGCCAAGGAAGTGAAAACTTCCCGCTTTTCCAGGCTCACCCTCACCTTGATCCCCCGCCGCTGCAAGTTCGAAATCGTGCGCTTGCTCGTAATCTAGGATGGGAATGAGCTCACCAGAGATGAGTGGCTCTAGGAGCATCTGGGGCGTCGTGCTGTTCGCACACTTGTTGAGCTTCAAGCATTCTAAAGCCTTCTCGCTAGGCTTCTCCTCGGCCACAATGGATTCCAAGTTCAGCTGTATCCACTCTTTTCGCAACCCCCCGGCATCTATTCCATTTTCATCAAGGAAATTGACCCGCATGTTTTGCTCCCAATCTGCGTACCAAGCATGCTTGTTTGTTGAAAGCGTCTCGCTGTCCCACCACTTTTTCTCGTCAGAGTGGCTCATGAACAGGCGTGTCTGCTCAAAGATCGAATCTCCTCCTGTCCGGTTCAATTTGAGTCTGCCCTCACACCGAGAGTCCTGGCCTTTGATACGGCCGTCAGCATCGATAGAATGTAAGGCGCGAAATTCTGCATCCGCAAGTTCTTGCAGCGTCGGATCGTCTGCGGGCTCTGTCGTCGTGGTCGTGGTCGTAGTCGTGGTCGTAGTCGTGGTGGGACTCTGATGGAAGATCTGGTTCATGAGCCACCAGAATGGATTCTCTGCTCCTTCTCGCACCTGCTCTTTCGCCGCAAAGTGCGGCATCATTCTGTGGCCGAAGCAGAGACTCCAGGCCGTGGCGTGAAGCGCGAAAGAAAGGACCGCCATGGCCAAGCAAGTGCTCTGAACGTAACCTAAATACCAGCACCGAGAGGTGTTCAGGGTTTAGGGTTTCGAAACCCGAACACCCGGACCCCTAGGCAACGGAGAGAAGTTTGCAAGCGAACTGCAAGCCACAAGGCCACAGCCGGTCAAAAATCACAGTCATGTCATGACTGCACATTGGTAACGTAAAGTCACCGGTAACAGCAGCAGTGCATGTGAAGCAACTGGGGCAGTACAGACGAAAAGCTACGCCCAACAGCATCTTCCACATCACAGACCTTGAAGGCCGGATACAGTGAATCTGAGTTGATCCAGTCTGGAACAGCAAGTAGATTCGGATACAAGCAGAACGCACACGACTCAAGCTCGACGGAGTCCAGGGTTTAGGGGAGTACACGAAGAACTACTTGCCTGGTTCAGGAGCACATCACAGCCGACGAAGACATCGGGCGGTGCGAACTCCCGAAGTGCTTCCTAGGGATGGCTGGTCTTGGGGTGTTTAAGGTTTACGGCTTGTTCTGCTTGTTGAAGCTTGACACCGTAGTTCTGTAGGAAACAACAACTTAGGGTTCTCCACACCAAGTGCTCGATGGCAGCAGTCAGCTGAAAACATGAGCCCTGCAGATCCAAAAGCCCGAACGCCCCCATTGTAGGAGGCCCCAATGCTTAGAATAGGGTTGCAGTTGCGCGATATGTTCTCTTGAAAATAGCATATCCAAGAACCCTGACTAATATTGTACCAATCATGAAGGCTCCTTGCCACTTGCCAGCTTGCCCGGAAGCTCGTTGTAGTCGCATCTCAGCGTGGTGATCCACTGCGCCACACCACTGCGCACTGCCGTCTCCTTACATTGCTTCAAGTCTGTAGCTCTCTCACTTTAGATGTTGCCCTACAAGTTCCATTAGTTTAGCTCATATCATCAGAGCCACCAGGAACCAAGCAAGAGGTCTTCGTAAGGGCTCTGCTGGCCTCGGAGCCGCAATGTTCAGTCCCCACACCCCACCGCAACAGGGCCCAAAAGCCTAAACCCAAACCAGCAAAACCGCCAAGACTCCACGGCTTGTCTAAGGCACTCGGGGTCTCCTGAAACGTGCAGCAGACATCGTGCACTTTGCATTTTTGGTCGTCATGGACTTAAATGACTTAGGGATGCGGTATTCAGCACTCACACTCGCACATGACTGGAGATGCCATATTTTGCGTGCGGTCCTTGTACTAAGATGTAGGGTTCTGTATGTATACGAGTCTGTATGTGTATATATATATATACATATGTACATCTGCATATGTGTATGTATGTAAGTAAGTGTGTATTTATGTGTATATATATATATATACATGTATGTATCTAAGTATACTTACATATACATATTAGGAGGGTTCACGAGATATTCTGCTCAAGTTCCCTGGTCTCGTCACACTCTGCAAAATCCACCGCGCCGGTTAACAGAATAAGCCCGAAGCGAAAAATGCCCACCGGCCCGCATCCAGGAAACACCTACACTGACCTACAAAAAATCCGGACTTGCACCTAACCCGACACCCCACAGCTTAAAGCCCACCTTCAAAACCCCTAAATCCCTTCTTCAGACCAGGAAAGCCCTGCTTGCATGCCACCACACATCCTTCTCCAGACCCTACACCCCACATTAACCCTTTTGTTTAAGCACGGACCTACCCTTTTTACCCTAAACCCCAAAGGCCCTTTTACACCTGAACCCCAAAGGCCCCTGCAGAAGCCGAGGTGCTGTCTTGGAGCAGCACCGCACGGGCACCGAAGCCAGCGCAGGCCACGCCACCCAATCCGAGGCCGGAGCCAAACTCCAGGACGCTGAGGCCTTTTTACATTAGGGGCCTTATATTGTTCGAATAGGGTTCCTTTAGAGGGGTCGTCTATAAGGGATCTAGAGTAGGGTTCTATAACATAGGGGCCTGAATAATTAGAATAGGGGTTCGGGCTCCTCTGTCGTATTAAACCCTAAGACCACTATTGGAAAATTGTTTTGGCTTCCAAAGTACGGTGTCGGGTCAGGTTTCGACTCACACACTCGCACGAGGCAGGCATGGCTGGGCCAGGTTTAGGGTTTTATGTTGGGTCTACCCTGAGGCCCCAAAGTAGATCCTTTTGGGGTTCATATATAGAATCCTATAAGGTAATCCCAAAAAAGAACTACTTTGGGGCCTATGGGTAATTGTTGAAGGGCGGACAATAGAGTGATTGACAAAGGCTCAGATGCTCAGCAAACTTCCCCAACAGCGCTAAGCCTAACCTTCGCCTCAGCCCTCGGACACACGTGCAGATCAAACTAGCAGGTTCAAAATATCTGCACCTTCCCAACTATAGGGCCTCTTCCCGGAGAGGAGACTCAGTAACAGCAGCGAAGTCACCTAGACCTGTACCACAAGCACGCATATCAAGCCTCTGGACGTACTCCACTCATTGAAACTTGGTGCCGCAACGGCAAGTGTCTCAAACCCAAAGGTCACGAGTCTTCCTCCCAGAAGAGCCGGCTCACTCCTTGCATTTTTGCTGTTTGCTCGTTGCTGGCGCAGACATCACCATCACTCGCAATGGGAGATAGGCTCATCTACACCGTCTTGACGCAACGTGCCATGCCCCGGCCACGGAAGTTGGACGGCGCTACAAGCTAATGGCAAACTTTTCAGGAGTGGCTCTAGCCGCTAGCCATCTCACTGGTTGTTTTACGTTGTTTCTCAGGAAAACCACGCTTGCGGGAAGCTGCCCTGTACACGTGAACAGGCTGCAGGCACCGCTGGCGATATCTAGATCAGAAAGCGTCAGCAACAGGAATCTCAGTCTGCTGTCCTGACGCCCTGCAAAAGAACTGCCTAAACAGCTTTGCCTGCATCACCTCCGCCAGCTGGAGACCCCACGGCCTCCTTCTCTGTGAGAATGGGTCTCTTCTCATCCTTGCTGGGCGCATCGACCATGGCCGCGATGGACTTGTAGAAGAGTGCCGAGAAGATCAAGCACAAACCTATGACTTGCAAGTGCGTCACCGGGTTGTGATACTTGACATAGGAGACTAGGATTGAGACAACCTGGCGAACGTTCATCGTGGCCGCAAAGACCAAGGCCCCAAACTCCTTGATCTGCGAATAGATGAAGAATTGGCTCGCCACCGCCGATGCACTCAACAAGCCACAGTCCAGCCAGAAGCGCGGATGGGCGAATCCGAAAGCCGCAGCTGGCCCGAGTTCACCAGTGACCAAGAGGGTGACCATGGACACGCTGGCGGAAAGCAGATTGATGTACAGCATCTGGTTGTACTTGGTCGTCTTGTGCTCCTTGAAGAGCTTCTCTTGGAATGTTGATGTGAGGCCATCGAGGGCAAGGAAACCACCAAGCAACAAGAAGCCCTTGAAGCTGTTGTTAGCATCCACCTTGGAATGTGTTGGGCCCGTCATCAGAAACTCCGTGCAACCCAGCGTGACGGACAGGGCCACCATCCAATCCCGTGCACTGTATGACTTGCCAGAGATGATCATGCCCCAGACCATGACTGGCATCATCTTGAAACTCTTTCCCAACATCTGCACCGCAAAAGAGACATACTTCAGTGCCTCGTACTGGCAAGAGCTGGCGTACACATTGGAAAGGGACACGATGAGGTATTTCCACAGCGGGGCCTCGTTCTTCATAGACTCGCCCTTCGCGATTGCCATGGCAACTGCGAAAGCCACTGCTGCCAGTCGATTGCAAAGAACGAGGAAAACGGAATACCTGAAGAGGCTGCCATCGTAAGCTACAGTCATGATGCCCTCCTGGAGAATACCGTAGACGACCAGCGTGCAGATAATCCCAACACCATAGAACACACACCAGGCGGCAGAGGACGAGCTCGGACTCTCTGCCATCGGCGCACCCGGCATTGCTTCGCTTCACAGGTAGTAATGAGGAAAGAGGATCGTGTGACTTTGAGCCAAGCTTGAGCAAAAGAGGTCCAGGCGGTTCAAAGCTTGAGGGCTTTCTGGGTTGAGGGATCGTAGAACTCCGCATGAAGTCTTTGGGGTGCAGGAGCAGAATCTTGCTTCGGGGCATTCTTAGCACATTTCGCCTCCTACAATTCGTCCATCACCACCGCGACCCCCACAACCGTACTCCCCCTGCGGTCAAAGGATACTGAAAAACAACAAATGACAGTGATGACGGCTACATACACGGCTACACTACTACCCAGCGACTAGCAGCTAATACTCCGTCTTCTGCTGTGGCCGCTGTGGCAGAACAACAACCACCACCTCCATAACACCAACTGCAATCACAACAACGAGGAGACAAGACGAACAAGAATACTGCAGGAACCCTCCCCGGCACCTTCCATCGACACCACCGGCGGCTGGATTGCTAGCCAGCGTGCCTCAAATATCTTAGGAACCACAATCTTCGAGGCTGTCCTCTGAAGCCGTCGGCTGGGGCTTTCCCACTTTGGGAAAGGTCGAAGCTTTTGTGGCGCCAGCTAGTGTAACCCCAAGTTGGAAGCTCCGAATGAGCCCTGCAATCGCCCCTCTCTTCTCAGCAAGGATCCAAGATGATCGATGCCGGCCAGACAGTGTCGCCACCTTGAAGGATGTCAGTGGTGATGTTCGTGACTTCAGGGGAGCCACCTCAGCACAGGCGCCACAGGAGAGGGTACCGTATACCCGGCACTGAGCACCAACGGTTTGCATGCTGTCGAATTGAAAGCCGGGTCTGTAAGGGGTACAATGAAGGGTACGCTTTGGTTACGGCCACAGGTATCCCTTCCAACAGCTCAGGCCCAGTAACTGATGCGTTCGCATGCATGATCATTGCCCTTAAATTTTTTTGCCTCCCGCCTGGCTAGGACGAACCTACGATGCAGGGTACACTCATGGCCTTAAATTCCTGATATAGAGTAGAGGAGGTAACGGCACTAACATGCTCCAATCATCCTGACCCAAGTTCCTTTAGCCTTCCTTGGGGTTCTTCGCTTTTGTGGAACCTGAGATCGTGATGCCAGACTTGCGATCTTCCGCAGGACCAGCTTCCAGTTCCAGTACTACGACGACAACTGCGACAACGACCACCACCATCACCTTCGTTCCCGGTGACGCACCATAGAAACTCCTTGCGCCCAGTGGCGCAACATCTCCTGGAAGCGGTTCGCAGCACCCGGGACCTGTGAGACGAAGACGCTGAAGGTGTCATTCAAAGGCACCTGGGCGCTCGTCACGAGTTCCTATGGACTTCCGGGTCGGATTTTGAGGTCTCGACTTTCGGGTTCGTCGGGTTCCTGATATGGAAATTCTGGTCTTTAACAATGAGGCACGCTGCTATAACAAGCTACAGTCTGCTAAAGCTCAGCATGGCTCCGGCTTGCAAAAGATCTCACGATTGCGTAGCCTTTCAGTCAGACTCCGCAGCATCGGAAAACAACCTCAAATCAAACTTGCGGCATAAACATTTATGCACATGTATATTTACGTGTATGTATATATGTATGTATATATATATATATATCCTGGATCCTAGTTCATGGTTGGGATAGGATCTAAATGTTAATTTCTATTCCTTATTGGATTTAAGTACCCATACAAATGTAAAATGTTACCCAGCTATGACAAAGTATACATACGTATATAACACTTGTATACGTAACCTGTCAGCATCCCGGAGCACCTCGAGCCATCCGATTGCCTCGCCCCCTCCACCGCCCACGCCGTCGAAGGCCTGCACCACACAGTGGCGGAGTAGTTGTCATAGTACTTGTCGTCGTAGGAGGAGGAAGAGGACAAGGAGGAGGAGCAGGAGGAGGAGCAGCAGCAGGACTAGTTGTAGTTGCACATACGGTAGTTGTTGTAGTGGTTCTTGTTGCTGCTGTTCTTGCTGTTGTCAGATAAGAAAGAACTGCATAGAGACGGCTCCCCTGTACGCATGCAACAGGCCTGCAACACAAGATGCACTACACTAGAACCTACCCAGCTCTGCAACCGACAAGTTAACGTTCCGACTCGCACACTCACTCAAAGCAGGCACGGCTTCATGAGGTCAGGTTGCTACCAAGGTTTGGGGTGTAGGGTCCTGAGATTAACAGGCCCTGAATCTGGACTCTGCAGTAGGCCGCGGAGGATTTCACAAAGCCCTAATAGCGACGACAAACTCGAATCCCTACATTGCCCGCGTCGTAATCCCAAGGGGCCAGCCGCATCGAGGTAGCTGGCTTGTGTTTAAAGGGCTCCATTATGGGCACTTTAAGAGTGACCGATCCGGGGATCTGGTCCAACCCAGGCCACCTAAATGTTCACGACACCTTGTAGAGGCCTTGTACTAAAACCGACACAACCCTCGCTTGGGGTCTGAAACCCTGTGAGACTCCACGTCCTCAATGCATGAGGCCTCTGACGATGACTATGACTTTAGCACAGACCAAAGAACGTCAGACCCTAAACCATTTACATCCATTTAGAAGAGGGGCTGCAATGCACATCCGAACAGCAATCCACACATGCAGAGGCATCCACCGTGAAGACTCAACCCTACCTGTGTCCAACTCCTAATCGCTGAATCGCTGATTCGTCATGAATCTAGATTTCCCCCCCCCCCTCAAAGAAAAGGCCTAACAAATCCTACGCCCTTGACTCCAACGCCCAACCACGCTTTCAGTGACTCCGGGTCGGCGAACTGCTCAAGGCGCGCTTTGGCCTTGTCCACGCGCCTGAAAAGAACTCAGAGGACATTCAGGGGCTCAGAACTCAAAAACGTCCGGGTTTACGCGGAATCCCTACTCGGACACACATTCCCAGATATGGTCAAGTCTCTCTTGGATCTTCGGGGGCAGCGGCATGTCAGATATCTGCTCTTCATCCTCCTGGGCTTTGAAAGCTTCAACCGGGTGCACGAGACTTCTCTCCTTCAGCTCATGACCATCTTATCGGAATTCTCACAACCGAAGGTGGGTTCGAGTATTCTACGCAAAGTGATACAGCTGCTGTCTCCACCCCTGTCCTTAGTTCAGTCGGTCAGCCGATCTTACGGCAGTAGTTGTTACAACTTGTGGTCGTAGCAGTAGCCTCTGGCACTGCTGGAAGCGATGTCCACAAGCGAGGACAAGAAGATCATGCAGAGGACACCTGATAAGTATATAGCACAGATTTCATGACCCGGTTACAGGTAATTGTCGATACTGGACTGAGCCTTGGCCTATTGACCGAGGCCCCTCACTAGACAACACGTGTACATGCCATGTCTCAAGCAAGGCATGTCGTTGTGGTAGCTTACCCATCGCAAACTACATACACTGGTAACACAATTCCCGACCCAGACCAGATGATCAACCAATTCATTCACAGATCCCCTCGTGTCTGACATTTTTTGAGAAGCAATTAGTAGCAGTAGCAGCAGTACTGGTAGTAATCGTAGCAGGGGCAGCAGGCAGTAGTTAAACCGGCAACTGTGGCGGAGTACTCGTGAGAACGTGGCAAAACACGTCCAGAGTAGCCCTTCGTCCGGCCACAATTATGATACCAGAGAGGATAACTTCTTCTGCGAAGGTGCCTCCGGCTCATCCTCTAAGGGGGAATAGCCCATCTTCTGCATGTACTCCTCCAGCAGCGGGTCGTCAGCAGCCTCGAGCGACCAAGCTCCCGAGACAGAAACCCGGCAAAGTCCAAGTCCTACAGTGCGGTATGGTCAAACCAACCGGTTCTGCCCTGGTTCACGCAAGCGCCCAGGCCTCCTCCTCATCCACAACACCCCAGTCATCTTCCAGCTCGCCATCGATGTCCAGGTCGTCCCCAGCCTCCTCAAATAGGAGTGACCAAAAATAGGGGACCCTAATGTCGTACCCTAAATAGTAGGACTCTTTTCAAAAAGACCCCCAAAATAAGGTACCCCCTAGTTTCCGGAAACTCCCAAATGTTGGGCCATGGAAAGAGCTGCGAAGGTCCGTTTTCTATGCGAAAGTCCGGAGCACCTGAAGACGGGCCTGGCTAGGGCTCAAGGCTCCAGGGCGCATGCATGCACGGAAGCAGTAGATACCATCATCAGGCACAGATTTACGCGACCTCAATCTCAAGTTGAACGCGGTTTATGCTGTTCAACATGTCCTGATAAGTCAGGCTTAAGAGACCTGCAATGGATCGGATCGCATCCAGGCTTGTCGTTTTGCTACTTCATGCCTGCATCCTTCGGCAGCATATGCGATCGTTGGACCTCCTGACGTCTTGGCGGGCAATTAGGCAATCAACACTAGGGATAGCTTGGCAGATGGTTTGGGGCAGCATAGATCATCACCTATGGAGAGCACCCACCCGCCCAAAGGCCCCGCGAAAATGCCTTCTGTGCAGCACGTCGGGCCAGCGGCTGCCCCACTGCACCTCCTCGAAGTCGGGAGGAAAGTACAGCGGGCGCTCATTCATCAAACAGCTAAGCGAGTAGTGAGGTGACTTGATGCCTAAGTTTAAGATGTTTAAGCCCACATCCAGCGACAGCATCCAGCAGTGAGCTTCAGTGGAAGTGATTTCCCCCGGCTTGCAGCCGTAAGCAAATTCCAATTCGGAATTCGGATTTGCTGTTCACTGACCCGGCTGTGTGCGAATAAATTCTGTGGTTTGTGCTGCAGGTTAAGAGTCTCGAAAACTCGGTCCAGGGACATACAAGTCTGCAGACAAGGAAGCCTAGCTGTCTGCACTGCTGCTATCTGCTGGTCCTAGTTTGGGCCGGAAAATGTACAAAGTGGTCAACGACACGGTGCACCACGCTCCACTACTAGCACTTCTACTTCCCTTCATACCGAAATCCCTTAATTCCGGCGATACCATGAGTAGTACTCAATCCGTACTTGGAAAACGGCTCTCCCTCTCTCTCCTCTAAACTTGGACTTGGTGCTTTCTTGGCTTGATGTTCAACATAGTCTAGCACACAACAAGCTTCGAGCTCCAAGGAGCTCTTATCCAAAGCCATCTGCAGTTACCTCGAACCAGCATCAGGAAACTCACGCGCACTTCAGCATACCACGCCACATGACAACACGATTCTCTCTCAAGCCCAGGCTTGGGCACATTCCTTCATGAAAATGTAGAACAATATAAACAAGCAAACTGGCAACGCATGTCTAAAATCTAGGCACGGCCCTTTGTATGTCTGTCTGTGTGTGTTTGTATGTCTGTCTGTGTCTGTCTGCCTGTATGTTTGCATGAATGTTCAAATGCACGCAAACGAACCGAAAAAACATGATCGAATAATATAGGGGTCTTAATAACTAGCATTGCGTCTTGGCGCCGATTATACTGCAATGATGATCAGGATCCCAAATAATATAGGTAGTTATTTCGGCCCCTTTTATATCCCACAAGTCCTGGGTCGCGAAGCTCTCGTGTGGCGGAGCCTCGGATGGGCACCACCCACCCGCGGCTTCTCGGTGGCAGCAGCCTGGGCACGTGGCCCATGGAGCTGAGTGTGCGTATACATATCCATTTTCGTATGTATATTATACGTGATAAAAAGAGATAAAAATAACTATAGATATAATAGGTGTACACATATGTAATGTGTATGTGTACTGTGCAGTGGTCCAATTTTGGGGTCCGCAGAGCGACCCTGAAACCGGAACTCGAACACGGCAAGCAAAATATGGTTACGAGGATGGGAGCACAAAGCAGCCCGACAAGTAATCTAAATGATTGGGACCGACGTTGTGGTTCCCAAAATGTGGAGTTTCCGTGGCTCCCGAACTCGGCCTGCGGCGCGGCCCGTAAACTGGTGACCTTGCTACTGCTGGCATTAAGAAAGCTGCCCAGAAAACGGTCCCAGAAACGAAGCCGGAAGTTGCACGTATTGCTTGCCAATCCAGTGCCCTGCAGCTGCCCAAACGTGCTAGCTGCTGGAGTAGACGAAAAGTTTGCATGTAGCTTGCTGCGACATGGCCCTACATTGCAGAACTTGCCCTTCCCCCAGACAGGGCATGTAAGCTCATTGCCCTTTTATAATACTGTGCATTGGTCCAATCTTGGGGTCCGCAGAGCGACCCTGAAACCGGAACTCGAAGACGGGAAGCAAATCTGGTTACGAAGATGGGAGCACAAAGCAGCCCGACAAGTAATCTAAATGATTGGGACCGACGTTGTGGTTCCCAGAATGTGGAGTTTCCGTGGTTCCAAAACTCGGCCTGCGGCGCGGCCCGTAAACTGGTGACCTTGCTACTGCTGGCATTAAGAAAGCTGCCCAGAAAACGGCCCCAGGAACGAAGCCGGAAGTTGCACGCTTTGCTTGCCAATCCAATGCCCTGCAGCTGCCCAAACGTGCTAGCTGCTGGACTAGACCAAAAGTTTGCATGTAGCTTGCTGCGACATGGGCCTACATTGCAGAACTTGCCCTTCCCCCAGACAGGGTATGTAAGCTGATTGCACTTTTATAATACTGTAAGTATAGAATGAGAGAGGGAGAGAGACATATAGAGTATCTTCACGTATGTGTGCTCGTATACATGTAGACATTGGACATTTGCACCTGGCTCTTGGGATCTATGCTTTGAACGTGTAAAGGGAAGGCGGGCTGTCGGATGTGACGGTTGGATTTGATAAGGGCTGTTGTGAAGGGCCAGGGACCGGGGTTTAAAGATGAATTTGAGAGATGGGTCCTTCGAAGTGTTAGAAGTTTGTACCGGCAGGTGAGATGCTCGAATGCAACGGCAGCATTCACGATCAGACACTCGGTTAAGGTTTCATGGTCTCCATCTTGGGATTTTAGATAGGCACAACACCAAGAACAAAAGTATGCCAGTCCAACCGGGTACGCGAAACCGGCATAATCATAACTTGGACTGTCCTACACCCAAGACCGTCAATCCGAAGCCCTGGCTTCGTCCTGGCTTCAGCCCAAGATGCCAGCAAAGGATCAAACAGATCACCGCCCCCTGGAGGCCAACCTACACGGGAATTCTTCGAGAACAACCTCCGCTGGACATGCGAGAACGTGGGGCAGACGATCCATGCAGGAGCAGGAGCAGCAGCAGGAGTAGGAGGAGTGGTAGAGGTGGTGGTAGTAGTAGTAGTAGTAGTAGTAGTAGTAGTAGTAGTAGTAGGAGTAGTAGTATTAGTAGTAGTAGTAGTAGTAGTAGTAGTAGTAGTAGTAGTAGTAGTAGTAGTAGTAGTACTAGTAGTAGTAGTAGGAGTAGCAGTAGCAGTAGCAGTAGCAGTAGGAGTAGGAGTAGGAGTAGGAGTAGGAGTAGTAGTAGTAGTAGTAGTAGTAGTAGTAGTAGTAGTAGTAGTAGCAGTAGCAGTAGCTCCCACTTGCCGCAGCGGTAGAAGCTTAATTAGTAGAAGTAGTAGGAGCAGTAGCAGTAGCAGTAGCAGTTGCAACAGCCGTGGCCGTAGCAGCATCAATAGCGGAGTACGAGTAGGAGCAGCCGCAGTAGGAGTAGGAAAGTCATATCGTCCTGACATGAAATGCCATCAACCCGCTCACTCAAGACTGGCCTGGGCATGCCGAGGTCGCCACAGGCAAGATGCCATGGGCACCAGGCATTGCCAGCGCGTACACGACGACCAGAGCGGTTTAGAGTTGAAAGCATCTGAGGCTGAAGCTTGCAAGAAGCAACACCATTACTGGTACCGTGCACGCAACTGTCGGAAATTAGACTCGGCAGATGTACAAGAAACTGGTCCGGTGCATTCACACTGCGCATGGCTGCACCTTTTCACCTACCATTGAAGCTTTCACTGTCGCTTCTTCATGGCAGATCCAGCAAAGCCATTGGCTGCACGACGCCCAGTCGATCGTCCGAACAGATGAAAAACCGGACTTTGCAATGCAACAGGCTGGGTGCATGGCCAGCCACTCCTCCTCTCGCTGCAATTGTGCACTCTCCCGGCCTTGTCTGTGTTGTCTGGCGGGGTGATGCGGGGTGCATGTTGGGACCTGGAATTAAAGAACCTTCGCTTGCAGTCTGGCTTCGATCACCTCTGTCCCGTTCAGCCAACGAAGGACGAAGGAAGGGAAAGTCTGATGCCCTCAAGGTGATGAAGCATAGCGAATCCCAACACGAAGTATCCGTAATCTGAGTACCAACTTTCTTTCGGGTTTAATGTTTCTTCTGCCGAGTTATGAACTAGAGGACTCGTTTCTTTAGAGGCAAACAGTTCATCCTGATCACAGGACAGAGCAGAGACTCACCCTACATACTCAAGGCCAGGCTTCGCGCTTCAGCACCTTAGGAAGGCGTCTATTGAAGGAGCCGACGTGTAAGATTAGCAGACGGTCAAAAGAAAGGGTTCCAAATTCACATGGATCATCTAATATCTCGGCCTACGAGAGTGTGTGCTTGTGTGCTTCAGCTCCAACTGCTTTTCTGCTCAGATGCGGTGAAGCGCAGCCCATGCGGTCATGCTGCCGGTTGACTGAAGACCTACCTGGTGCTCTCGGCACCAGCACCTTTACAACTGGGATTGCGCGCAGCAGCCAGCAGAAGGGCGCGGCCCGTCGGAGGTGGATCGTCTCCACAAGAGACACACAGGATGCACAAGCCGCGAGTCTACGCATTCGTTCTGCGGCACTTGTAGCCTCCCCGTGTAGTGACACGAGGGTGGGCAGGTCACCTCTGGCAAAGACATGTCTTAAACTATGAGGAGGCATCTTCTGCCCTCGAATGCAACGGGCTGCAGGGCAAGTTGCTTTCGAGATGACTTTGGCAATTTGGGATCTAAGCAGCCCGATCCGCACCGATTGAAAGCAAGGGCATGAAGATGCTTCTGTAGGAACATCGAGGATTAGGTGCTCCAGTTGCACAGATCCAAGATCCCTTCGGCTCTGGCGGGTGGCGGGCCGAGTTTCTAGTTTCAGGGCTTCGGGATGGGGTTTCGAGGCAGTCACCACTCAACGGACAATGACGGGCCCGATGGCCTGCTCCCGTCGCACCCACTTGATACTTCCTCTTTCCTGTGTCTGAAGATCCAACGGACTTCAAAGTCTACACCCGTAATGCTTGCACCGACCACTGCCCCACAAGAACAACAGGCACGACTACCTCACGCAAGGCCTACGAACTACTACTATTTCAACAAGAAGTACTGGCACCACCTACCACGACCCCGAATTACCACCGGACCACACCCATTACTACAATCACTAAACCCAAGGCCACAA
Source organism: Symbiodinium sp. CCMP2592 (assembly GCA_905221615.1). Taxonomy (NCBI): domain Eukaryota; class Dinophyceae; order Suessiales; family Symbiodiniaceae; genus Symbiodinium; species Symbiodinium sp. CCMP2592. The sequence goes on from CAJNDT010000447.1 coordinate 755,069, forward strand.
CAACAAAGCTGCTGCTGCTGCAGCTGCTACTGCTGCTACTATTGCTACGGCAACTCCTACTACTACTACTACTACTACTACTACTACTACTACTACTACTACTACTACTACTACTACTACTCCTACTCCTACTCCTACTCCTACTCCTACTCCTACTCCTACTGCTACTGCTACTGCTACTGCTACTGCTACTGCTACTGCTACTGCTACTGCTACTGCTACTACTACTACTACTACTACTACTCCTGCTACTACTACTACTACTACTACTACTATTGCTACTACTGCTGCTGCTGATGATGATACTTCTTCTGCTGCTCCTGCTCCTATTCCTACTACGGCGACGGCCGAAGCCAAGGCGAAGGCGGGCTTCTGCTCCCGCTGCGTTGCTACTGCCACTGTACTAACTACTGCCAGCACTGCTATCACCACTGCACCCAGGCTACTGTAATCCTAATGCACTGCTACTGCTTCTTCGGTTCTTCTTCTCCTGCCGCTGCTGTGGTTTCTGCTCAGGAGCCATTGAAAGCTATTGATTATGACCGAGTTTAACCAAATCATTTCCGTCACTGTAATCGTTGCTGCTTCTGGGAGCAGGCTGCATCCAGCACATTCTGCGAGCACATGCTCTTTCTATGCGGCAAGCCTGTGAACAGGTCAAAGAGCTGTGACACGCAGTTCATTCACGACAAGGAAGCGAGGTGCGCGAGGTTGCAGTCTTGCCCTGAGTGCAGGCACCCAAGTGTGAGTGAAGGGGCAAAGGAAGGCTCAACAGCATCAGCAAGTCACACTCTGCTGGAACACTGTCTTCGAAGAACTCCTCAAGACTTGTTTCCCTGAGCTGTCCTCACGATTCGTGGGTTGGGCCTCTGGGACTCCTACGCTTCGAGGTCTTCTGCTCCTAAGGCCCAAGCTGAAGGGCACGGAACGTTCCCGGCCTGTTCTGAACTCGCCTGGGTGATGCAGCTCCCAGTTCGACAGGTAGACTGCCTCTGAGATGCGGCCTTGTACTTTCGGCAAGGCAAGACTCCCAGTTTGAAGGGCACTATTGCGGGCACCAAAGCATAAATCTGCTGCTTCAGCTTCTAGAAAACGGCGCATGTCGGACGTACGCTGCATACTCCATACTTGTCCAAAGGGTCTCACGAAATTCATCACTGAGGGTCCCTCCTTCGTACTCCTGAAGCTTGCTTTTTCAAATCGCCCCGCTTCAAGACAAGGCACACGCAGAGTTGATGACCTAGATCGGCAAGTTTGTCCGCAAACGACGGAAGCATGTCGGGTTCCAGTGCTCGGAAGACAGTCACAACCAGGAACTGCAACAGACCCTGTGGCCTCAAACTTGCATGGCTAACACTCTCGATGCCACCACTATACGTCCCCCTGCGTGGTCACATGACTCGGCTATGTTGCCTTAGCTCTGGACTCGCTCCTACATTGAAGAGCCATAGGCCATGCTAACCTCTGCAAACAGCTTTGCAAGGTGAACGAGTTGCTACTGCAAAAACTAGTCGGCACTGTCAGCTGCCCGGCATTTCGCTACCGTCTATTTATAAACCTTCAGAGCAAGCCGGAGAATCTCGCGCACACACCGTCCACAAGCCGTTGCTGTTTCATTACCCAAGCGGCCATGATAATCGCCACTATGCGCGCCGCGAAGTACAGCTGACGGAAGGGAGACATCTTAGGCCTGGGCTTAGGGCTTCAGCAAACCAGACGGGGGCCTGTGCAGTCGGGGCTAGTTAGGCCAGCCTCCACCGCAGTGTTCCTGGGCAGGAATTGTAGGGTTTATGGTGGCGTGCTCAAGATATGATACCGAATCCCACCAAATCCTTTCCTTGCCCGAGGTGCGATTTGATGACAGCGGAGTTCCTTGGAACGGATGGTGGTGTTGACAGCTTCAAAGCGATTTTGCGAGCATGGTTTGGCCTTACCAGGGCCATCCAGGGCCCAATGCCGGGCAGAGACAGAGGCTTCCAGAGAGCTCCGTCGGCAGGGTATTGAACCGTAAGCGAGAACTAGCATACTTCTGCCATCCTCTCTAACACATGTTCTTCTACTACTTTGTTGAGGTTTTGGAAGGATGTGTAGTGTGAAGAACACTCTCTTCCTCATTTTGCTTCGGCGTGGGCTCAAACCTACACATTCTGCTGTTCGAAGTACGACGGAATCCCGTAATGCTTGAACTGCAATGGTTACAGTATGTTACAATCACACGTCTGGTGTTGGCATAACTCCAGTGACTCTAGTAGAGTACAACATCAGCGATACTCTGAATCGTATTATGTGGAGAGGCTGCAAGGCACCAAATTCCTAAGATGCTAGACGAACGCTCAAACTTCAAGCGCGCATGAAAAGTGTGGCTTCTCTTCTCGAACAAAACGCGGAACCCTTCACCAGATTTTTGTTTGTTTGGGGCGCGGGGTCCGGTGCCCAGTCTGAAAGGGCAAGGCATGGAAATACATGAAGAGGGACGTGTGGACATCCTGATCCCCAGGTGATGTTCTGATCATGCACTCAGAAACTGCAAAACCAACACCGGTCCCGAAAAGGACCCTGCTCTTCAACAGCTTTCAAGCAAAGCCAAGCATCAATGCCAGCATGATGTGGGCGAACAGGCACCTTCGTTGGCCCGGGATGCTTCCATGAAGCTACCAGTAGACAAGAACATTGATTGTGCTTGTGCCTGAGTTTGTCATATATGTACGCATGGAAGTTCGTAGTCACTTCTTCCTTTGCTTGCCATTTCTGTGCCTTGAGTTGTACAACGGTCGGAAATGAAACGTAGTTCTGTTTCGGCTTCTCAACAGGGCTTCTCGTCTCGATTAATAATGACCCTACCGCTCAGGGTCGGGATAAGATTTTCTGGATTTCCCGATTTCGCCCCATCCTTGCAATTCGATCGCATGCAGGATCGAGAACCAGCCTGCGCCTGAGGACCCTCGCAGCCAAACAGCTTCTTCCAGTTTTGATTTGTGAGACCCTGCTGGCTGAAGTATCATGCATTTAAGGCTCAAAGCCACACCAAATCTACGGCAAGCTGAAGGCACGGTAGGAAGTCATTCACGGCATTGGAGATGACCTCAGCGCATGCACAACAGGCAGGACGGGACGAAGCCTAGGAAGCTTACGAATGCTTTGGCATCTTGATCCCACAGCCTAAAGTCCTGAATCTCTGTCGCTGCACAGGACCCATGGTGGGTGTTGGGGGGACCTTGTGATGCAGCTCCTGAGCCCTTCCAATCTGCGAACTGGAAACATAAACAAATGCGAGCAATAAATAGCAACAACAACTGCCAGCAACATTTCCAACATCATCATTACATTTACTAGTACTATGATTGTGTGGCTACCTTAATACCGCGATGATGTGGTTACTGTTGCTGTTCTCGTCAAGTTCTGGTGCTTTGCTGCAAGGCCACGAGAGCCAGGCCCACTTCAGCTTGCAGCTGCACGGCCGTCAACGCGATCGTCACGGTGTAGAACTTGGTGCTCGCTCAGACTTCCAGGGGTAATCCGTGAGGTTCCTTTAAGGGGCTCCACCAAGGGATCTAGAAAGCTCTCAGGGGCCTTCATGATACGAGCTCGGTTTGGGGGGGGTATGTCATAGTGGAGTGGTATAGGTACTGAAAAGGATCCCGTGTAACGAAAATCCTGACAGTTGGGCCTCCTCGAAAGGTAAAACTCCTCCTTCAGGGATGGCTCCTTTAAGCAGCCGCGTCGACAATGACCAGACTGTGTCTCAGCCTAAACACTGCAGGACGACCATTTTTCAGCGCGGGCTTTGGTTGTATGCCGGCAAGCTGGACTCTCAAGGTCTTCATGAGACACTTGCCCTAAACCCCAAAACCCTAAACCCAGAGCCTTAGCCCTTAACCGCAAACTGCAAGAGACCCTCCAACAGACCCCCGCCCTCAACTCTTAGGACCCAGAAGGGCTGAAAAGCATGAACAAACACCGCAAATCTTTGCGTTATAGCATGTATTCATCATATTCTAGTATATCATGTCATAGTGACATGTTTCATTATTTTGATTCGTACGTGTATATACATACATACATACATACATACATACATACATACATACATATATATATATATATGTGTGTATTCTTGTTAATCTTTTATATTTATGTTTCTTTCTTCTTGTCCTTCTTCTTATGTATGTTATTTTTCATGCATGGTAACCTCTCCCTCCCGGCCGGTACCCAGGACATGTCCTGCCGCCTTGACCCTAATCTGTGTTCGTGTTCCTTGGTGGTTGCGTCTTTGGGGAAGCAAAGGTTCGTTTACTGCGGCTCCCGAGGCTTCCAAGCTTAGGTTTACTGTGTTTCTGCTCCCGATGTTTAGCAAATGTATGTGTGTATGCTTCTATAAATATGGGTGGTTGTCAAAATTACGGTCCTTTTTGGCTCCATATTATAGTACGGCACCTGATATTTAGGGTGCCCAAAAAGGGACCATAATTTTGACAACCACCCATATATATATATATATATATATGGTCATATATATATATATACACACAAGTTCGGGAGATGAGCCTGCCACGACTTGTGTCAAGAATTCGCGATATCATGTTCTCGGAATATAGTTTGCGATGGTATACTATACTGTAAAAACATACGATGACATGCCATCATATGCTCAGAGTTTCTGGCAAGGACGAGCCTGCATAGCAGGGGGGTGAGAAAGAACAACTGAAATTTGCACAGCCGTGTGTGGATCCGTGTCAAGAGTTATGAGGGTTTCGGGTTTTGTGGCTTGTGTGTTATAATGCTCGCCCATCCACCCATGCAGCGGCACAAGCTCTAAAACACCCCTTTGCACCTCCTGCCGATTCCTTGAAGCAAGTTGCACTCAAAGCTGATGCAAGGCAGTAGATCCTTGGTCAGAGCGGGGTGCGGCAGGAGTTTGCAGAGTCTAGTTCCGCGTGTTAGATGTCAACAACGCTCAGAAGAGGCCTCAGTCCCAAGAGCAATATGAAGGGAAATGCCAGATGCTTCACAGCTCGTTGGGACCAATGTCTGCTGCAGTTCACTGAACAGCGCAACAGCCGACACCTGCGCCACAGCATGCCGCCGAACAGGCTTGCAGTTGGAACCCTTGCCCTGACCCTTGAAGCGCAGAACACCCATCAGTCTGCCCAGGGGCATGATGAAGATGGTGCCAGTAGGGGTGAAGGTGGAAGCCTGATTCGAGCTGCAAACAGCAACAGTCCTTCTGAGCCTGATCACCCCTGCCACTGGGACCATTGTGTGATTGCTCTTGCCATGGTCATGATCAACATCATTGAATGAAGTACTCTAGTACTCTCCGGACGCCCTTCTGTAAGAAGAACTCCAGTCCATTTCGTTGTTGGCATTGTCAGAGCACTTGTCTTCTATTCAACAAAAACACCCTTTTCAAGGACTAGCACTGAAAACGGTCCGAAAACCCAGAACGTCCTCAAAATTCTCAACGTGATGACCAGGTACTCATCCTGCTAGTGCATACTCGTGCACTGGCTTCCTGTGAGGATTACCGCGCCATACTGAGCAATAACCACCATAACCAGCGACGTAGTCGGCCATGGCATGTCATCGCACCGACTACACCACCATCTAGGATTGCGGCTAACACCACAACCTTGGCTGCTTCAACCCGGGTCTGCCACGACTCCTGCGACGACGAGCGAACAAATAGCGAGAACTAGTAACTAGTGGTATCAGTAGCAGCAGCCGTGCCTGTCGAAGAAGAGAGAACAAAAGAGGAGCAGAAGCAGGAGAAGCAATGTTATACGGGTGTCAAGATCAACAATCAACAAGGAACCAAGAGCTGCAAGCCTAAATTATGCCTGACTGTCCCAAGAACTAAAGCCATGAGCGAAACAATGGTGATCTACAGCAGATTACCTTCAAAATCCGAAACGACCCTGGGCACACCGCAGCCCAGACGCTGGGGTTACGTAGGGTCAAACTCGGACGCTGGAGGTGAGGCTTTTTCCGATCTGCTTGGATTGGCGATGTTTATGTACTTTCGGAATGTCTCACATATCTGTGAAGAAGTATGTCAGTGTTAATAATTGAAAGTTTGTATACAGAAATATACATTACTATACATACATATATATATACACACATGTATATACACACACATCGATATACAACACGTCGGTAGACTCACTATTTGTATATATATATATATATATAATCCCGGTTCGGCCGACCCACCCCCCCCCCCCCCGCCCACCCTGCCCCCCTCCCTGCGCATACTCATCCTTATGATGATCATGATGATGATGGGGAGTGTGCGCCGTCACACAGATTCGGCTTGGGGGGGGGGTCGGCGAGCCGAGAACCGGGATCGTGTATGTGCTATGTGCAAGCTCTGGCCTCCTCGAGCTCCCTCTGGCTTGTGAGGATTTTGGGCCGGCCATCATTGAGGACAGCCAGGAAGGTGAGGCCAAACTGCTCGTCCTCGTGGTGTTTAGGGCTTTTCCCTTCCTACCCAGCAAGGACGAGGTTTAGAGTTTGGTTAAAGTCTAAACCCTAACCCGTGTTTGTGCAAGTCTGTGCGGCAGATTCTGCCTAGCACAAGTGATGCTTTGCCGCTTTGGGCATCGATAGCAACGGCTGGGCACACTCCAGAATTTCGCAAGCTTCCGAAGGTGCTACGAGAACGTTTTCTCTGCCAGGCAAGAACGGAGTCCTTCCACATCACGATTTGCACGCCAGACCTGGGGAGGGGCGGGGTTCAGAGCCTACGGATAGATCGGACTGCAAACGCCACATATCAAGAGCACCATGCCACCTGGCAATACTATATGACATGTGTATGTGCACTTATATACATGCGCACACATACACAAATATCCATCCAGCCAGCCATTCATCCATCCCTCCGTCCATCCATGCACCCATGCATGCATACATACATACAGCACGGCTCGCCGGGCGGCCACGACGTCCTCAAACCTTAATATGCTGGACACACACTCGTTATCTTAAGGCACGCATCTGCCACACCAAATCCTCATCGTCATCATCACGGCGACGGTGACGATGCTTTCCGTTTCCGTACTCAGAACCTTCATCATCTTCCTCATCACAAGCCACGACGAAGTCGCAAAACCGCTACTGCAACGATGCAAGTAACAGCCTCCGTCGACTGGAAGTCTCAAGGTGCAGCCTAAGCAAAACCCGGGCAGGCTCTGCTAGGCACCTGCCAGGTTCTAGAGTCTAGACCTTTTCCTCAACTTGTGGTTGAGAAATCGCGACTCTGATCTCTGACCATCTGGGGCCCGTGCCCCATGGCGAAGATGAAGGAGCCGACGCCTTCGTCGAGTTTCAGCAGTCGTCTGGACTTCCATGCTAGTGATACGGGTGCGAGCCGAGCGGCCGTAGCTGAAGTTTGCTTCGTAGTCATAGCCAGGGGCGAAGCCAAGTGTAGCACCAACCTCGGGCCGACATGAGACCCCTCTGTTTCGCTCCCTCGGTGGCTCTCCCCCTTCGCTCTCCCTTTCGACCACGCTTTTGGGTGAAAAGATGTTGAATTTGAAAGTGTCGGGATGATTGGGCAGGACTGAAGTATGAAACAGTTCCGGAAGCACCCATCCAGGCCCCATTGCTTTCTTAATGTCAAGAGTGTCTCAGCATGTCCGGGTCGTTCGATCGGAAATCCAAGACCTTTCGCCCACTACACCAACAGCCGAAATGCAAATCGGATCCCTATTCTAAACCCTAAACTTAAACCGTATAGTCCCTTTCAAAAGGAACCCTATTCGAATTATAGCCTCCCGAAGTCCGCAGCCTCTGAGCCTGACCCTCCCCCTGAAAGTGGCCAGGCGGCGAGGAAGCCCAAGCCTCCCATAGTGTTGAAGATGGCGCCCCACCAGCCTCAGCAACATTATTTTTATATAACATTTACGATGATGTATACAAAATATAGTAGATAGTATATTTGTTAAATTCTATAAAGATGTACGATGAATGATTATACAAAATAAACTATAATATATATATATATATATATATATGTGTGTGTGTGTGTGTGCGTGTTATATGGTATAATTTATATATATATATATATATATATACATATATATACACACATGTAATATTATGTTTCGGTTCTGGGCTTTCGCCTTGAACTTTCGATCAGCGTGATGACCAGCATCACGACACTTATCGAAATTCTGGCCATCGGCCAGCATGTGCATTCTGCTCTGCTGATCTTAGTCTTCGTGTAGCAACTCCAGCAAAATCAACCTCCTCGAAGCGGTTTGATTGATGTGGCCGTGACCGTGGCAGGTATCATCATCATCATCAACAGCAACAACAACAAATTCATCACCACCGCCGTAATCAAGTTCGCTGAAGGGGCCGTCATCGACAATGCACATCACCTTTACCATTACGACTCGCGATCTGCAATGGCATTATCAACTTGATCACTGCAGCCACCGTCATCACCACCGCGCCACAGTTATGACAACTTCATCACCACCGCCACCACGCAGTATCATCAAGGTTGTGGTCATCGAGCCTGCATCCTCGCATCCCATGCTTCGGTCTCGTGATTGCATCGCCTCACCACGACTATCATCATGTCCACCATCACCAGCACCAGTTCCAACAGTAGATGCTTCTTCGATACAGCACTCTGAGATTGAACTGGAACCAACTACAATCACAGTCGTGAGAAGGCAATCACCAAAAACCCCAAGAAAGGTGTACCTCCACCCCCGGTCCTCTCCTCTAAACTCAGCGCCAGACCCTGGTCTGATAACGAGCAGGTGGTGAAGACGTTCTTGGCGGAGGTGCGGAGGATTTGAAAGGGGCAGGTCGGGGCTCAAACCTCATGACTTTCCTGCGTACTACAGGGCCTTACCGATTCGCATAGGGCCCTGGGGTATATGATGCTGAAGCTGTACCCCGGAACCCTTAAGGAATAATCACAACCGATGTAGGCACCTATAGGAATGAAGCCAAGGCCCTCGAAGCTCCGGGCTTGTTTCCGCTTCAGATCTGATTCCCGACAGCTGCTCTGATCCTATCGGATTGCTACGCATGCAGCGGGCCTTAAGCCGCACCGATTCGCCAAAGTGAAGCCCCCGCCTTTGCTAGCGCTGCTAGCAGAGGTGTAGCGTGAGGCTTTTGCATGAAACATTAGATGCTGAAGTCGTCTTCTGCATGCAGAGCCCGGTAGGTGCCATCTACCGAAGTGCTTGCGAAGGCTGGACCATTGCCGAAGAGGCATCGCAGCTGCAGGAGGAGAAGAATTACCAGCAGGGCAAAGACGGGCACCAAGCCCACCAATCCTTGCTGGAAGGTGTTGTACACAAGTCCATCCACCACTCCAGCGCAGAAATAACCATAGGTAAAGGTCAAGACGGCGCTGAGAATTGCCAAGACGAGTTGTAACTTCGGTGATTGGACGGTGAAGGCCTGCTTTAGCATGCGAAGAAGAATCGGGTAGAAGATGGGGAACACCAAAAAAATGACAACCAGCCAGCTTAGCACCTCCGACCGGAAGCCATCTTCTAGAGAGGGGAAATTGTAGCGGGCCCTGCAATCAACACCGCATTGGAGAAGATCCACAGGGGAATACAAGATCAGGGGCAAAGCAGCGACCAAGCAAATGCGGTAAGGCACGTGAAGCTGGTTTCCGACACTCTCCATCACCGCACGGCGAAGGGGACCACGAATGTAGCTGTTGAAAGCGTCGAATGCTTCCTGATCAGTTTCAGTGCTGGTCACACTGTCGTGTGGGATCCTGGTCTCGGAATCAGCCAGGTATGCGGTGGATGGCACCCCGGGTGCACCACTACCATCGGTACCCAGTACGGTGGATGCATTCGATTCTGTCTTCAGGTGTTCGTAGGTTCCAGGAGAGGATGCCTCCTGAACCACAGCTTCTTCGTGTCGCAACTTGAAAAGTGTCTGGACCTGCTGTTCCACAAGGAGCCGGTCAGCCTCTATCGTGCATTCTGCCGCCCGGCATTCGAAAGAAGCCATCTGCTGCAGCATCAACTCGTGGCTTTGCAGCTTTGCTCGGCAGGCGATAGTCCAAGGAATCGACGCCAGTATGCCCAAAGTCGTACCTAGCAGCACACTCCAAACCGTGTCTGACACAAGAAATCCCCACGACGAATCAAGGAAGCTCTGTGGCAACATCATGGTACAGGAGTACGTGATGGAGATCAGAATTTCTTGGGGCCCACGATAATTCAGCATGCTCCAGAGCGCAGCCACCAAAGAGTTCACCAGAAGTGCTGACAGAAGCCATGGGGCCATCCAAAGCGGTAAGAACCGTACTTCTTGAGCTCCACCGTACTTTGCAAAGGTAGCCAATTCTAACTGGCACCAAAGACGCCGGAAATATTCGTCATCCCACAGCACCAGCATGGAGGAGGACCGTGCGACGAAGACGGGGAGCGCTTGGATCTGACGATGCTTGAAGTCGTGGTCTGTCTGGTGAATGCATGCCCGGTCCAGCCACATCGATATGGGCCGCAAGCGGTGCACAGCATGCTGGCCGAAAAAGAAGACCAGGAGAAAAACCAGGATGGGAAAGTGGACCAAGATGGGCAGCAAGAGGTGGTTGCCCCCAAGGTTTCTCACGCCATGTGCGTATGCGATCATGCCGGCGGTAGCCAGAAGCCAGGCGGTCAGCGAGCACAGGACAGCTGCTGTCAGGTTGAAGTAGAGGCACAGCGCCAGAAACTTCGCCCAGCGCCCCGAGCGCCAGCAATGGCTCACAAAAACGTCCACACGCGCGTCGGCGCATGAAGAGGATTCGAAGATGAAGGATCCTGCTTGAAGCACCTCCTGCTTAGTCGGAATCTTTGCAGAGGGAAAGCCGCCTGCTCCGAGGAGACCTGGCAAACCTTGCAGGAAGATGGCTCCCCGCCGGGCGAGGATCGCCGGCATGCTGGTGGCACGGAACAGTCCCTCTGCAGACACATCGTCGAATGACTCTGGTCGGCGGAGTCGGTTCATGGCATGTGGCAAGGTAAGCTTAGTGAGATTAAAGCGAGCCTCCAGCTGCAAGGAAGATGCGATGCCAGGTAGTTGTCTATCCGAGGGTGGCATGCTCTTTTTCTGTCAATGAGCCGGAGCTAGTTTCAGGACGGGCAGGCATCGCAGCGTCGCAACCTGCGGGTGTCGCTCGCTACACGAAGCTACCACGATAAGTCCCGGAACTTAAGATCTCTCTGGAAGTCATGCTGGACTTAGAAGTATCCAAGACCTTTAAACCCCAGCCACGCGGGCAAGTCCTTGCGAAGTACAAGGCTCAAAACACAAAACACCAATAAAACCGAGCCCAGAGGCGTTCTCCGCGCATTCCATGAGTCCGCCGCCCAGGAACATGAGGGAGCCAAGCTCAAAGCTGATCCTGACGAAAGCGGCTGGGCACTGGGAACCCTAACAGGAACTATCACGAACCTTTCAAGGGTTTACGGTTGTGGATTCCTGTCACTGCAGTAGGACCTCAGGCTTAGTCGGCTAAACTTGTGTGGAGTTGGTGCAACGACTTCTGGACTCAGCCAGATGAGGAATCTGGTTCGAAGGAGACCTCCAGCATGGGTGGCAGGCATGTCATGGGGGACCTCTGAAAACTACGGCGGTCCGGTTCCGTGTTGGGGGTCCTGAGCCATGTTTCCAAGATTCCAGCATCCTTGTGTGCCACTGCGGGCAGAAAGCAACTGAAGTTGTCAATCTCCCAACCATGGAAACAGCAGAACAGCAGCAGGAACTACTTGCAATATCGGCAGCAGGAGTCAGAAGAGAACTAGACAAGAAAAGAGGTGGTAGGAGATTATTGTGTATGACGAGCAAAACGGGGGGCATTGATGTCAGGAACCAGAAGTTGCCCAGCACCCTTCCCGTCCTACTCTTGATTGATCAATACAGAACGGAGTTTCCCTCTCGCTTACAGAACGGATTAGGATTTAGGGTTTAAGAACGGGCCTGAAACCCTCCTAGGGCTGCTTTGGTTGCTTTTCTGGCAACGGCGACGTACTTTCTGTTACGCTCCTCTGCGAAAGCCTAAGGGTGATCAAATGCATCTCGCAAACCTGACCTGCTCCTGCTGCCTCATACTTATTGGTTCGATGCTTCCTCAGGTTCACAAGTAAAGAGCTCGAAAAGAACCTGCCGAGGGTCAGCAACGTCCACTCCATAACGTCGTGGGGCAGGAAGGTGCAAAACTCTGCCACCAAACCTACGGTGAAAGCAACGACGCCTGGCCAATCCGCAGAAGGAAACTCGGAACCACAGCTGGGCCAAGCTTGAATCTGGATTCCGCGGATGACAGCGAAAACCATTGAATAGCCCACGCGCGGGAGCAAACCAGTATTGCTGACACTAGCCGAAGAGGAAGTGGTCATGATGTCACAGATCGGACGTGTTTTAATTGACATGACTGATTCTTGGTTCACTTCTAAGCGCGAAAGCACATGGGGAGACTGCTCGTAGCTAGGGCTAGGGCCGTAGGGGAAATCGAGACCTCAACCTCAAGATTGAGTTTCAGAACTCGGGCTGTGAGGCCTCAGCGGCACGAGCATGTGCTTGCGTTGAGAAGCAGTATGTGCACGGCATGCACACATGCAAAGTCAATCATGTTCGTCTTACCGTCGGACGTTGGCTTCTGCTGCTGTGTGGGCTACAGAAGATAGAAGATTGTTCGGGATCTGCTTCTGCAGGGCCGACACTGCATGCCAGAAACCAACAAGCTTGTTTGCCTGTTTGCACAGAAGAGCTACCCACATGCAGGCACTAAGCACAGCACCAACAAACGCCTGCAGCCTCCCTCGCGACCACTTGAAACAATAAACTCCAGTTCCCAGCCCACTGCCTAAGAGATAGATCAGAGATGCCCAATAAGGCCATGGGCCACAGCCCAATCTCTTCAGGTTTCTCAGCGCCTGCACCAGCGGGCGTCTGTTTAGTTGCCAACTGCATGTCGAAGGGGTAATACGTGAACTGAGACGCAGTGCAAACAGCAGCCGCAGAACTAGTAGCAGTATGGAAGGGAAAGAACTAAATCGCAGCAATAGCGAGAAAAGGCCATTGGAAGTCGTAGCAGCAGCAGTAGAAGCAAGAGCCACAGGAGGAGGAGAAGCAGCAGCAGCAGTAGCAGTAGCAGTGGCAGTAGCAGTAGCAGTAGCAGTAGCAGGAGCAGGAGCAGGAGCAGGAGCAGGAGCAGGAGCAGCAGCAGCAGCAGGAGCAGGAGCAGGAGCAGTAGCAGCAGCAGCAGCAGCAGGAGCAGTAGCAGTAGCAGTAGCAGTAGCAGCTGCAGTAGCAGCTGCAGTAGCAGGAGCAGCAGCAGTACCAGTAGCAGCAGGAGCAGCAGGAGCAGTAGGAGCAGTCGGAGCAGTAGTAGTGGAAGCAGCAGTAGTAGCAGTAGTAGTCGCGGCAGCGGTAGCGGTAGTGGCAGTGGTAGTCGTAGTGGAAGTCGTAGTGGCAGTCGTCGTCGTAGTAGTAGCAGTAGTAGTAGGAGGAGCAGCAGCAGTATGTCGTAGCCGCCGCTATCGCTACTGCCTTGCTGCTGCTGCTGCTTCCAGCAGTGCTGCTTCTTCTTCTTCTTCTTCCTCCACTTTTACTAACTGCTTCTAGTTTACCTACCTACCTACCTGCCTGCCTAGCTACCCAGCTACCTGGCTATCCAACTCCTGCTCCTCTTCCTACACCTACTCCTAATCCTACTACTACTACTACTACTACTACTACTACTACTACTACTACTACTATTACTACTACTACTACATCTATGAGTTGTAACAGGATTAGCATGCAATATGTACTAGATACAAAGTTGTAGCATGTGCTTACATCCGTACATACATACAAACAGACAGATATCCATGCATGCATGCGTAAACAGGCCCGTCTGTCAACAGCCATATGATATGTGTATGTATATATATATATACAAACATACATGCATTCATGCAAAAGTAGCCGGGGCGCCTTCCGTGCACGGAACGGATTCAGGTAGAAGCGGTCAGCATGGAGTGCACTCTTCCGCCTCTGCCCCTCGCCCTCACCTGACTAAACTAAACCCTATCAACCCCAAGAACCTTAGCTGCTGCTTCATTTTGAGGCTTCACTTGGGCTATGACTCTGGCTGCGGGTTTCTGCGGGGGGCTGTTCACCGAAACTTGCTTCCGCTTGCAATACCCGATGGCGCGCCCCCAAACACGCCACAGCTGGTGTTCTGCTCTTTCCTCTCCACGCAGCTGCCATAAAAAGCCCTGTCGAAGCCCTGCAGAGTCGGTTGGACAAAAGTAGGAGTAGTAGTAGTAGTAGTAGTAGTAGTAGTAGTAGTAGTAGTAGTAGTAGTAGTGATAGAAAAACCAGGAGTTTAGTAATTAGAAGAAGAAGTAACAGCAGTAGTGGTAGTAGTCGTAGCAGTACTGGGAGTAACACTAGAAGGAGGCGGAGGAGGAGTAGCCGGAGTAGGAGTGGGGGTGTCTGCAGGCATATGAGGGCTGATATTGTCTTTGTCGGGTGTATGAGGGTAGTCTGAAAGCCTCGTAATATTGGCTTGCAGTCCCTATATCCTAGGGGCTGAGTACCCCAGCCCAACAAAGTTAACCTTTGAAGTATGGTAGGATTACATAAGCCCAAAAGGTTAACGGTTACCTACTTAGCTACTAAGATCTACAGCTCTTGATTCCCTTGATGTTTCAAACCTTATGGTCTTAGCTGTGCGCATGCGGTGGCCGAGTTGCCCAAGCATTCCCAGCCTGGCAAAGTCGGGGGGTTCAGGGAACTTGAGGGTTTCGGGTTTAGGGAACTTTAGGGTTTCGGGTTTAGGGAACTTTAGGGTTTCGGGTTTAGGGAACTTGAGGGTTTCGGGTTTAGGGGGTTTGGGGGTTCGCCGCTCACTCGGAGAAGGCAGGCGAGGCATGTGGTTCGAGATCAGCTGCGTGAGACTCTACTATCTGGGAGTTTCATGATAACACCTGATGACTGAGATAACGACACACTAAACCTGCATTACATGACGCTTCACTCCCCTCTAAGCATCCCAGCTCGTCACACCTCTACTTTACCGTTCCTGGCACCCTGGGGCCTACGAGCGGCGGAACGCCATGGGAGCAAGGAATAGCTGACGAGCCTCAACAACATCCGGTTTGGGGTTTAGGGTTTCGGGTTTGACTTTGGGTTTCTGGACGACAGCTTGGGTCACCACTGAGAATCAACACCTGCAATTTTTCGAGTCAGGCTACCACAAATTACACATGCTCTGCCTCAATGGATGTGAACTTCAGGAGCATCTCTTGCTGCAAGAGTGGACGTCCCGAGACCCAAGTAGCATTCTATTGACATGAGGCCCATGCAGGCTGGCAAAATGTGATCGGTGCAAGTCGACTCGGAAGTCTAAGCCCCGAACCCCTAAGCCCTAAACCCCTGAAGCCCAGTGAAGCCTGGGCCGTCCGATTCTGATGGATCTTCATCGATTCCATGGGTTGAGGACTCGTCTTCCTTGAGCTTGCGGTCTTTCAGAGGGACCCTTAGGGGAGTAGGGGGGTAGGGGACTACATGGACAGGCCTTGTTAAGACCTTATTATGGGTATTCCCCCCTCCCCTACCCCCCCAGGGTCCTTATGATCTTTGGTTCCAAGGCTTGTTCGGCTCCTCAATCTGAGGTGAGCCGAACTCGGGAGCTTACGTGCCTAGCTTTCTGAACAGAAAGCACAGGGACTTTGGTAAGAATAGGGCCTCGGGATACATTCTACTCCATGATTACATTGCGGAAATCGGGGTGTTATTGCGAAGTATTCCGAGCCTTGTTGTACTCGGGCATCACAAACAGGTAGGATCACAAGTGGGAAGGGCCAAAAAGCCCAAATTGTCATCGTGGCAGCCGTTGTTGTGATTGTTGCAGCAACGACAATCGCAGCACAACGGAGACCACAGCTGCGGTAGTGGCAGTGGTGGGTCGCAATAGCAGCAGGAGCAGTGGTGGGAGTGAAGTTGCAGTAGTCGTAGTAGCTAATGGTGTGCTATGTTACTATACTATAAGACAGTACAGTATCATATACTATACTATAGTATACTATACTATACTGTACTATAGAAAACTATACTAAAATTAACATGTAGCAGTGGCAGTGCCCGTGGCAATAGCAGCAGTATCAGTAGCAGTAGCAGTAGCAGTAGGGCCAGGCCTAGAGCTAGGAGACCGCAGACGAAGAATTAGGAGTAGTCATGAGGATTAGTAGTAAAAGTAGTAGTAGTTTTTTGTCACCCAGTGGTAGTAGTAAAAGTAGTAGTAGTAGTAGTAGTAGTAGTAGTAGTAGTAGTAGTAGTAGTAGTAGTAGTAGTAGTAGTAGTAGTAGTAGTAGTAGTAGTAGTAGTAGTAGTAGTAGTAGTAGGTAGTAGTAGTGGTAGTAGTAGTAGTCGTCGTCGTCGTCGTGCTCGTAGCTAGTAGCAGCAGCGAGCTCGGAACGCAAAATAGCATCGGCGACAGTAAGAGCAGCATCTTCAAAGCGTGCCACGATGCCGAGTTTCCGACGAGGACGCACTTCCAGCAGCTGCGCCTGTGAGTTTGTCGATTGTCGTTCGCCTCTGCTCCTCGTGGTCGGCAGTCAGATTGATCGTTTCCTCAGAAGAACATTCATGACGCGCAGCCCTAGGTGCGGATTCTGCATTTAGGTTTAGCAACGAAGTAGTAGGCAGGCTGTCAGCAGACCTGCTGGAAACACAGCAGCCACGAATCTTTCCGAGCTTCGATGCACATCAGATACGTGCATACAATGAAGTTGATCTTTCCACCTACGTAGCCCCACTTCGTCAGGGCTTCCTTCATGGCGCCAAGCTCCTTCGGAGAGTGCACCAAGCTACTGCAACCCGTGATGCGCAAGGTTGATCATGGCAGGCGGTGAAAATCGAAAAGCTTTTTAAAGCTGTTGGAACTGCTGCGAAGTGGGCATTTGCCGCTTCCACAATGACAAAGCTCTGGAACCTACCTGCCGCCCGTCCTCTGCATAGCACCAAAGGAACGAGGAAAGCGTAAAGAAGATTGAACCTCAGCCAACTTGCCAACCCAAATCAATCAGAATGAAGTTGGTGCTCAGCTGGCCAGCCAAGTCTGTCCACATAAGAAAATAGAACCAGAATATAGCACAGTAGAATACTACATACTATAATATAGTACGGTATAATATAACATAACATAGCATAACACAGTATCTTTAATGTAAGTATGTGTATATATACACACAGCAGTATAGCATAACATAACATAACATACAATAGTGCAATGTTCTGGGTTAAGGCCACTTTATTGGTCCGCACAATAGTAATTTAGAAAACTACCCATATAGTGTATAATATATAGTATCTACCCATATAGAATATAGCAATGTAGTATATAGTGCGTGTTTCATGTGTATATAATTATATGTAAACATGCAGCAAAATAGATA
Organism: Symbiodinium sp. CCMP2592; assembly: GCA_905221615.1. Lineage (NCBI taxonomy): Eukaryota > Dinophyceae > Suessiales > Symbiodiniaceae > Symbiodinium > Symbiodinium sp. CCMP2592. The sequence goes on from CAJNDT010000447.1 coordinate 772,492, forward strand.
GATAGATCGGCAGACAGACAGATCGACACATCGAGAGAGAGAGAGAGAGAGAGAGAGAGAGAGAGAGAGAGAGAGGGAGAGACAGAGAGAGCGAGGGAGGGAGGGAGGGAGGGAGGGAGCGAGAGCGAGAGCGAGAGCGAGAGCGAGAGCGAGAGCGAGAGATGGAGAGAGAGAGAGAGAGAGACAGACCGAGATGGAGATCGGGATGGAGATCGGGATAGAGACAGTGATGTATGCATACATATTATATATGTATATATATATATATATATGTACATAGTTTCGCCAAGACTTGGAATGCTTATTGGGACAAACCTGACATGTGGTAGCGGTCGGGCAGGCTGCCTTCGAAGAATGTCACTGCAATCCAGTAGGATAGAGTCCTTCGCCACTGCCACACCTGGCAGTTGCTCTTGCCGGAGGTCGGGGTTCTAGGGTTACCTGAAACCTCGCGCTGGTTTCCTGGACGCCTGGAAGACAGGAAAAATTAAGCTCTTAGGCATCCAAGAACAACCGTTCACAAAGCCCTGGGCACCTCCAAAGAGGGGTACCAGAAGCCGAAGCCTGGCAAGTGAGGGGCCCGGACAAAGAACATGCGTAGGTCAGAGGTCGGAATTCATGATGCTGCACAAGAACTCCTTTCCTCTAGCAAAATGCAGAGGTGGCGACAGATTGAGAGCTCGAGACTAGGCAGAAGGATCCTGTGAGCAGAAAGCGCGTGAACCCTGCCGCAGCCTGTTCCTGCTTTCTGATGCATATCCTTGGTAGCACAGCAGCTATCTCCGACAAGCCGATCCCTGTTTATCAGAAGGTAACCCAGGCACAGGGTTTTTTAATTTGTATTTTACCACTCGCAGGTCGGGAACTCCAGGCGAGGCTTGTGGCCCTGCAACATAGCACTCAAATAGCGCACATGTCACACCTACAGTAAAACATCAGGCAAGGACCCTGGTGGGGGGTGCAACGCTTAAGGTTTGATAGGGCTGCATGTGGCATCTTCTAGGAGTCCATCGGTCTGCGAACGAAAGTGTGTAAGGCGGTACTTCTCACCGCAGCAGAACCAAGTCATCTCAGATTTGTACTGCGGCGTGGGTGCCTCGACTACGACTACGATCGAAGCACACCGATTCTCGTCGACCCGTTTGATTCGTTCCAGCCTTGTGCTTCGCAACCTAATCTGTCATACAAGGAAGCGAAGACTTAAACAAACAAACATCTATCCCTTGAAAATACACAAGGACCATCGCTTGACTGGGTTTTTGCCCCCAGACTGCTTCCGATCTGAAACCATGCCCTACTGCTGCTCCCACTTCGGAACACTGGTATGCTACTTGGCCGACATGCCTTCTGCTTCGGCACCTTCGAACCTACGGTGGGCCTGCAAGGATTATCAGCTCTACTGGCACCACGCATCACGTTTCTCATTCCATAGCTTCCCACAGAACGAGAGTCGAGTGTGGAATCGTAAAATTGCTACTGCTAGCATCATTCCTTCATCTTCTTGATGCTGGTGCTGATGATGCTCCTACTACCGCTACTGCTACGACGACGACTACTTCCTCTTCTCCTCTAACGACTACCTCGAGTCTCTAGCTGCCTAAACCCTGAACCACTGTACCGTCCCTGTCTTTGTCCTTCTATGCATGCCTATGATACCCCTTCTATAACCCTTCCATAAATCCTAAAGCCCAAAACCCTAAACCCTTCTGTAAACCCTAAAGCCCTAAACCCTCAACCCTGCCATAAACCCGAAAGCCCTCAGTCACCACCGCCAGCTGCTGCGTAGAAGCCGCTCGTAGCTCCCCGTCTGCCTCGTTTGGAAAGGGCGATTTCTACGGAACTTGAGGGGATGGGAACGTGGTGCTTAGATGAGTTTTTTGAACGACCCTTGTCCGTAGGGTTTAGGGTCTCGATGCTCGCACTCGCACAAGGCAGGGCTCGGGTCTCACTTTTTGTAAGGAGTGCCCTGAGGGATCTTACAAAGTGCCTCTAGGGTTGCCAGTTCAATTCTTCTTTGGGTGCTTCCTTAGGTTTCGAGTCTGCTTGGGGGGTCAGTTTAGCCTCTAGTCCCCGTTGAAATAGCTCCTCTGGAAGGTATTTACGGCTACGGGCGTAGCCTCTGAAACGAAGCTTAACCCAAAACTCAACCTTGCAAACCTAAGAAGGTTAAGATTTACAGGCTTTCGTTGCCATAGCGGTGGTTTATTGCTTCATTTTTGACAGAGATGATGCTGCCATCTTGCAATCCTACCTCACTACCTCTCTCGGTCAAAAGACACCCGCACGAAGTTCCGAGGCTCGACGAACGGCATGGTGCCAAAGCAACAACGAAAGATGCCTTCAGCTCAGAACCCAAAGGCCCTGGAGCAAGATGCAACTCCAAACACAGAGATGCTCCATGCTGAAAGCAAGGGAATCTGGGGCCAGTGCTCCATGTGCATCCCCGGTCCGCCATGCCATGTATCGTTCGCGGTAGGCCTCGGTTCGAGGGATCGCATGCTGAAATGATTCAGTTTCGAAGCTAGTGGCAGGTACTACAGACTCCTCAATAGACTATAAAGCGAAGACCATGGCTTCTCGTGTTCCGTGGGACCCAAGGCCAAAAATTCTCAACACTCCTGCAGCTGAAGCACGATGTACTCGTGTGTCAGACCCATCCTGAGCGGTTTCACTTGGGAGTTTCCCAAAATAGTGGGGCCTAATATAGTACCCTACAAATAGTGGGTTGGAGGGGGGGGCGTCGATTTCACGAACTGGTCCATGGCACCAGTCGTCTGGGGACGTAACTTCTTGCCTGAAGGAGTTCTCGTCTTCCTCTCTCATCAGCCTTTGGGGTGCGGAACCTTTTGTCGGCCAGCAGAGCACAAATCAAACCAAGCCAATCCCCGTAAAAGCCCGAAGAATCTCGACACGCACACTCGCACGCAAGGCAGGCACGGCCTCATCAGTCTTAGATTTGTTTTTGAGCCTTAGGTTTTAGGGTTCAGGGTTGTGCCCAAACCCATCCGAGCGTCTCATCAAGCTTGCCCATGAGGTCAGGGAGCTCCTTCACTCCTCAGACTTCGGCTCGAGGGCTCATTTTTCCCCAGGATCATCTGAACGAATGCTTTAGGGTTTAGGGTTTTTTTCTTTAGACGACCCTTTTCCATCTGCATGAACGGGTTTAGGGTTCAAGGTTTTTTGACACCCACTCTCGGACAAGCCTGGCAAGGTCTGCAGAAGTAGGTTTAAGGTTTAGGGTTTCGGTCTTCGCCCAAGGGGCCCTGTGTACAAGTCGATGCAAAGACTGCATCTTCTTCGATCGCATCCTTCTAAGTTGATTCTGATAGAGGCCTGACACGACTGGCGATAGTCGTCATGACCGTGGTCGCATGACCGGCATGATCATCAACCACGATCAGTGTCAAAAACATGACGATAAGCCAAAATTCTCGCTGCTGCGGCTACGATGCTCACACCTGCACTGCAAGATCTGCTCTGGCCGCGCTGCCTCTCTATGTCGCTGCGACTGCCGCAGGCAACCACCCAGCCGACGACGCCACGACGGCCACCCCCCCCCGGCGGCAGTGCTTTGAGCTCAGAGATGCGTATAGTGACCTACTGGGAGGTTCAGGGGTAGTTATAAGTGGGGTTATAAGTAGGGTAACTTTACTTATAACCCATATTTAGGGGCTTCTTACCCCACTTATATATAGCTACCCATGAACCTCCAAGTAGTGTCATCTCTCGGCGAAGCCTGTTCAGCCCGTAAGTCTGCCAGGCCAGGTCGAGACCTCTTAACAGCACCGCAAAATCTGCTGAATTTAAAACACTGAAGCTGCTCCAAACTCACCAGCCAGAAGCTAAGCCAGTTAAGCCCCTCAGCTATCGAATCCAGATTGCTTTGGCGGTCTCCACACTGCCAATCACTGGAACTACTCTGTCTGGGCACGCATCTGACCATACTACTTGGAGGCTGCAGGGTTCAAGCAATGCCGCCTCCACTGTTGCGCCAAACCCTCAACCCTACATAAATCCCACTACTGTACTGGTGTCGCCTCATCCCAGCCATGGACGCCACAACCCATGGCCGTCCCAACGCCACCCAAGCCCGAAACCCGAAACCCCTACAGTCCGGAAACCTTTTACTGCATGCAGGCGTCTATCGACTTCTTCCATGGACGCGGGCCGCCTCATGGGTCTGGAGGTGCCTCACTGGGGCCAGACTTCAGTTGCTAGCAGATAGATAGACAGATTGATGATATGAATATTATACATATATATATATATATGTGTATATATGAATGTGTGTGTCTAGAGATGTAGAGAAGAAACAGATTCAAAACGCGTGAACATTACATGTATGTGTTGATGCGTGTGTATATATACTGTATATAATCCGTGTATTCTGACTAAACTCGCAACTCGGACATCGGTTGGCGCAATCCTTAGCCAGGATCGATCGCAAACCTTGCATTCCAAAACCGCCTGCTCGAGAATTGGTGTCCTAATCTGATTGCCTCCCAGCCGGTTCGCTGAATGTATACACTGTGTCTGTGCATGGGCACACACTTGTACGATTTAACCGCATGCTGAACATGTACAAGCTGAGGCATTCAACGTATTCCACCTGCCCTGGTGCGACGTGATGAACTGTCATATTGTACCGAGGCAGCATAGGGCGGCATCTCAGGAAGCAGACCACATGATGCCGTCAATCACACAGATGAAACACATCCTGGACAAGCGTCCAGACTTGTGGTTATGTGTCCATGCATATGCAATGCGATGTATGCGCACACACACACACACACAATCACAACGTGGAGATACGTACATGTGTTTGTCGCTGCTGAAAAACATCTTCTACATATACGTATATCATTAGTCTTCTCGTCCTCTTATGTCCTCTTCCTGCTTCCCTGAATGGGCCATGATGGCGCCATGCACGCATGCGTGCATAAATTGTCGGCCCAGGAAGCCCGCTCGCAGCAACATGGGCACGAGTTTGCGCCTAGACAGATGTTGTGTATCTACGCATATCAAGTATGCATGTCAAGTACCTACGCATCTCGTTACATGCATAAACAAACAAATATGAGCATGTGCACGTGCATACACATACACACATACACACATCCATCCATCCATCCATCCATGCATCCATGCATCCATGCATCCATGCATCCATGCATCCATGCATCCATGCATCCATGCATGCACAGTTGTACAGTTGTAATACATGGTAACATGTTGTGATCTGACCTCGCATTTGAGGACAGATCACAGCAGCTACAGCTACGTATCGTATTGGTATCCATTCAAATGCTCCTTAAGTTTGCCCGCTGTGTCCGGTTGTGTCGTACATGTGCGCACATATCGCTACTAACGGTTGCATAGCGTACTTACACAAGCGCTTCCAAACTGATTACGGCACCACCGGTGTACCCAAAGCCTCTCTGCACATCTCATTCCCGGCTAACCCGACACTGTATATTATAGATTCCAGGTTGGTCCTAAACGGAGGGTTCCCCCCCGGCCTTCGAGATGAAGAGCCGCCATATAAACGAAAACACGCGAGGTTTCTTGACAGGACAGTCATGCAAGTAGCCGCTGAAACCCTGAACCTCCTCTTTGCCGCCACAAGCCAGCAAGCCTCGACAACAATCAAAACAAGAAAGCGTTATCAGTCTCCCGAGCGGCGTCTCGACACCGCCTTCGCTGGCTCAGGGCTTGAGGGCCCCAAGTTGGTTGAGATTCTAAGTTGACTTGCAGCTGTCGTGGTTGGGGAGTTCGCCACCCGTGGCGTTTGGCACAGTATGCACTCCAGTCTTTCACAATCTCGATGTGCGAAGCACTAGTTCCAGGACGTCAACTTTCGTGAAGTAACACCACGCCGTGGTGCTACCGAGCTATCCAGCGGCCTGAGGTTCTGTCATTCGCTACCTGGCGGACCCGAGCAAGGAGAGTCCCCAAATCCTTAAATCTTGCATGCAGAACCCTGGAAACCCTACCGGAAGTTGATGGCCCAGACCCTGTTTTGCAAGCACCATCAGAAAGGAACACACTAAGCCCAACCGATCATACTCCGCAACCCGCCTTAAATGCGATCTACACTAGATGCTGCACAGTCTCAGGCGGTGCGCCATTGGACCTCACTGGTGGGGATCTGTCCTGTTCGCACAAGATTGCTTGCAAACGCTCGAAGTATCCAAAATGCACCCCCAAAGCCCTTATACCCTTTTGCATCCAGGCCTATTGCGACTGCCGGGTGCCTCTGAAGCAAGGAAGCTGAACCCCAAACCCTTTTTGCATCCAGGCCCCTTCGAACTGCTGGGTGCCCCTCAAAGATCAAACCAAGCAAGTCTCAATTATGGTAACTATAGATCCCTATTATGGTAACTTAAGTCCCCTACATCTTCCAAGCCTGGCTCTTCTGGCTCGGCTAAATTAAGGGCTTCATGCATCTTAGCCAGCCCCGAACCGACTGATAGGCCTCGAGCCAGGAGGGAAGCCACATCACCCCAAGAAGCGATGAACAATGATGTTCGTTATAGAAACAGTATTAAAAAGAATGGTGTTCCTAATTCAGAATCTTCATAGTATTCACAACGTTAATAACAAGCCTAAAAACCCTATAGTACAGATCCTACTCCAAGGATCTTCCCAAGAAGCAATGCATTCTAGCAGATCCAAGACTAACCAAAACGCGAAGCCTTCGGCGAGTCCCGCGGAGCCTCCTCATCCAGCCTGCGAAGACGACGCTACAGCTACTACAGTACTGGCATCTGGCAGTGGGAATGATGCGCTGGTGGTCTGGTAGAGGTATCGATGACCGCAGTGAGGGCTGTGAATGCGATGGCAATGGCTATGATGATGATGAAGAAAAAGAAGAATAAGATGATGATGATAATGACGACCTCGCTGGTGACCGTCTTCGCGCCTGGAACCCACACTACGGCCCCGTAGCTTTCCGAAGCTCCCAAATCCTTACCGTGGACGTCATAGAAGTGGCAAGCTGTTCCTTGTGCCAAGGCACCGGATGATGGGAGCAGATACCAAGGCCATGGTCTCGACGGCTGATCTTTGAGCCATTTGTGCTCTGGAGAAGGGGGTGGGGATGTTATCTGTCTGGTTTTTTGGTAGGGAATGGGGGGGATGGGTTATGGGGACTACTATTGGGGATTATAGGGACTACTTTAGTAATAGGGATCCATTTCCCCGTTTGTTAAGAACCAGACAGTTGTTGCTGGTAGCTCTGATCTCCCGACGGGGCAGGTGCTCCGCAGCTCACAGAATTCGCTCCGGAACCCGAAACTGCAACACGTTTACACTGCTCTTGCCCTTGCAGAACGTCGCGACCCCCATGCCCTGCAACGAGATGAATCCCTGGCTGTCCCCTGCATGGTGGGTGCCACGCTGGTCTCTTGAAGCTGACGCTGCGCTGCTGCCAAACTGCTTCGCCTCAGACAAAGCAAGCCCTGGTCCAGAACGTCTTGCAGTCCTACCAACTTGGTATCTCCTAGGTCTGAACAGTTACAACGCAGAGGAGCAAAGAGCCAAAGATCTTCTGCCCACAGGTGTGCAAGGCTGCACGGGACCTCTCCGCCCCAGCTGCAGATGCACAAGCATCTGGTCATGTTCGGAACTTAGTCCCCGCTCGGACATATTGAAGCACATCTGAAGCTTCCACTCTTCCATGCAATACGGTTCGTAGCTGGGTGTCCGGCAGCTGTGCGATCTCACCTGGGCACAAGTCCGGGGCAGCAACCCTTCTTGCGCCGCCGACAACTCGGACGAGGCTTGGATATGGCTGGTGTCGATTTTTGACATGATCATCCCTTTGAACCCTGGCCCACTCACTACCATGCAAGGATCAGAACTTCCTAGGATCCGAAAGCCCAGCCCTCTGAGCCCACTGCTTCTGGCATGGGTTCGCGCTGAACCCACACCTGCTCCTGGCGGGCACATACTCCACTTCTCTGCAAAACGCAAGGTTTCGAAAAAGCCTTGCAGCGATGGCTGCAATGCTGGAAACGTCACCAGGCCTCAACCAACTTTGAACTCTGCACCTCCCGAAACCCTAAACCCCCCAAAAACTGCCCCAAAAAAGAGCCTCGAAGCCCGAACAGCCGAGGTCCCAGCTGGCCCGGGCCAGCTCCAGCCGAGCGTCGTGCGCGGCCTCGCTCAGAAGCCGTGCCTCTCGCAGAGCTCGGGGCTCGGAGCCCGGGTCAAAGGGCCCAAGACTGGCTGCTCTGGTTCAGGAACTTGATCTAAAGTTACCATAATTGGGATCTATAGTTACCATTATAGGGATCTATAGTTGCCATAGTATGGAAATAGTAGGGATCTATAGTTACCACAATAGGGATCTTAAGTAACCATAATAGGGACCTATAGTATCTAATTATGGTTTCCTTATGATGGTAACATACACTATATCCCTTACCTGCAAGTTTCGAAAACTTTGGAGCAATGGTCAATGGTCCCTATCCCGTCTCTGACAACTCCCGTCACTCCCAGCTACTGTCACAAAGTGAAAAAGCCAGCATCAAGACTTCAACAGTTTTACCCTAAACCCTAAACCGTTTAAGTCCACCGGACTTAAACTGGAAGAGCTCTCGAAGAGCCGCCTTCTTCTGCTCCGAGCTGGAAATCTTGGCCTGCGCTTGCGGCGGAGGCCCCTTAAGGGTAGCTGGAATCTCGCATGAGGAAGCGGCTCTTGAGCTCCAAGAGGGACCAGAGTGATGTAGGGGTCTTAAAAATTATAAATGGGTCTTGGGCGTCCCTTATTATAAATATTGCATAATGGGCCCCAAAACCCTCTTTTAATTATCAAGGCCCCTGTACTAGGACTGAAGTCGACTCATGAGGTTCAGTTGGAGCGCACGCCGGACGTTCTCATGCCGATGGCTGTGTGGACATTCATCTTGAGTCCCAAAATGTCCCAAACACATTCCGGGACACCCAGTGGAGCTCAGACTTTCTCGCTACTGATTTTCCCGCCCTTCCACTGCGCCAACAGCCGTTGCAATCACCTTCGTTTCCTGCTGATTCTGTACCCCAGCACACTGTGATCGCTGAACCCAAAATGCTACCGCAAAACCTTGCCCCCTTTTGCATTCTAAAGGCTGACACGCCAACACCGCAGGATCCAAAGATCGTGAGCCCGAAAGCACACCAAAAGCAGTTTTTATCAGCGGACCCCTCTCAGAAACCCTTAAGGGGAACCCTAAAGCAAAAAACCCTTGATAGTGGTGCCTAACAGTTAGAATACGGTTTTGGTGTATCCTATACTCTCTCTCTCTCTCTCTCTCTCTCTCTCTCTCTCTCTCTCTCTCTCTGTATGTATATATATATATATATATATGTATAGTTGTATTTCTATACACACAACTGTATATGTACATATAATGGAACCCCCAAATAGTATAGGTGCTTATCCAGGTGTAATTGTTTAAGCCTCTACATTACTGGAAGCTCCAAACTCCTCGAGCATCGCCTGGGCTGCCACCTCCGTAGCGCTCTCACTCGCCTCGCCTTGGGAGAGGACTTCGTGGAGGCCAAGGCCAAGGCCCTCTGAAGTGCTGATCATATGACTGTCAATATCAACACTAAGACTAGTGAAGTAAAACTTGGTATTCATATTAATCTCAATAAAACTGTCAATATCAATACTGAAACTATTGAAGTTACAACTGGTATACACATTAAAACTCACCATACTGTCAATATCACTACTATAGTACTTGTAAATTTGGCATGGTAGTCTTATGAACATTCAGCTATTATTCGAGGATCCTGGGAGGCTCCTTTCGTCAAGGGATCCGTTCTCCTCTTGTTGTAAGGGTTCCTTTAATTCAGGGTAGGGTTTCGGCGCTCACATTCGGACAATCAAGGTTTCGACACGCACACTCGCGCGGACAATCAAGGTTTAGGGTTTAGGGATGCGTCCCGGCGTCCCGCTTATGCCGTGGGCTTATATAGGGTGAATAGTGCTGGGATTCCCTTCATTCACTGTACCTCCAGGGCATGAGGATAGTGACGTTCCAACTCTCTCGCTTCTACTCCAAGGCGTTCACAGGCTGACATGAAACCAACCACAGCCGTTATGTGCCACTGGTCAACACACAAATACATAAGGCGGTTTGGGGATTTATTGTTTCGACTCGCACAATGCAGGCACGCTGAAGGTTCCGCTTCGAAACCATAGCATGACTTTCTCGGGGTAAGAGATTTTGGAGTTGGGGAGGAGAAGGAGAGGGTCATTTCTCGATGCGTCTCGTGCATATCCTTGAGATCATATGATGTGACTAACTCTACTACACTCCAGGCACTGCTCCTTTGTCACTGCAGGCGAACCAGTTGATAGTGTCTTTGCAGCGTTCGCCACAAGCACGCTTCCGACACACGAAAAACGTGCTGCCCAGCTCGGCTCCGAAAGGAAAGCCCTTTCCTATTCACGTTGAATAAGTGCCGCATGACTAGTACGGCAAATCTCCGTTCGTGTTAAGCGCCGCAGAGGCACAATTCCACAAATTAGGCTAGAGAAGACTTAAGACGAAGCCGAAAGAGCACGAAGCATGAAGGCTTTGCTTCCTTGCGCCTCCGGATCCGCATTTCCTCTCCTCAACAGAAAAACTGAAGCCCATTAAGCTTCAGGCGGGAACTCTGCGCTGCACGATTGTTCAGCCAGCTAGTTCTTTCGTCAATCTGCTTTCGCAAGTTCTCGTCCTGCTCCTCACTCACTGAGGAACCATGGGTGCTCGTCACGTCCGAGGACCCGTAGCACGCCTCAAGGTAGTGCTTGCCGCGCTCACAAACATGGTCGGCCATGTGCGCCGGCGTGGCATAGCCCACGGATCTCAAAGTCATCCGCAGTGATGCCTTGCTCCACGAGCCTCTGGTCCATGTGCAGGATGTGGTAGTGGCAAGGCACGGACGTGCCTTGGATACCTTGCTGCGAGACCAGGAAGAAATTCAAATGCGATGGCTGGGCAATACCCTCGCAGGCCACTGTACCAGGAGGGACGTGTGCAGTGTCCTTTCTTTTGCCCTTTTTGTCAACTTCGATGCCACCATCCTGCATCCACAGGCGTGTCTGGTGACGTTTTTGGCCAACAATGATCACCAGCTTCGGGCTGTACGTGGTGCTGATGTTCTTGAAAGCGGCGTCGAGCAAGTTAAGCTCCCGCGTCAGGACGTTGATGAACTGTCCATCAGAGACGCCGTCGCGGTAGTAGATGATCGTCTCGGGGAGCTTGCGGTTCAAGTTTCTCCACTTCTCCAGGATGCTCTGCGTCATACTGGACAAGTCAATGATGCGCTCTTCGCTTTGGCGCTTTCGCTGCTTGAGTGCATTCAGAGTGTGCGGTGATTGCCCGCGGATCTCGTGGAAGTACGATGCATAGCTTGAGTCCACAGAGCCCACAACTCCGGCCACACTGATGCCGACAACTTTGTGGGTCACATCAGCACCCATGATCATGGTAGCCTCGTCCTTCCCAAGAATCGGGTGTGGCTCCGACAGGGCCACATTGAAAGCTGCTGTAGTCCCAGTCATCTCTTCATGAACTTTTGGGGCGATTTTCAGCATGAGGTTATTGAGTTTTTTCTCCGCGTCTTCAATGCCATTCTTGCAGTGGATGAACTGCGTAGTGAAGGCGCCAAGCTCGGTCTCTGTGATGAGCTTTACAAGCTTGTACAGGTGCTCTGTAATGGCGTCACGGTTGTCCAGCAGGATAACCAGCAGCTGGAGGTCCGTGTGCACGTGCAACTCTTTGAAGATCATTTCGGATCGAATTGCCCATGTCCTTAGAGAAGGTCTCCCTGTTCTTGTAGCAATGCCGATATGCGTCGAAGCCTTCCTTGGGCCACTCCACAAACTTGGCGTCATCGAAGTTCATGCCCCTCATGTAGCAACGGTTCTTGAACTCACCTGCAAACCAGCTGACATCTCTGTGGCTGGGCTTGGGCTTTGTTGTGAAGCACCAGAGGCCCCAGGAGACCTTGAACTTCGGCAGGGAAAGGGTCGTGAAAGTGTTGGAGTAATTCGTGGAGCTCCGCATGACTGAGTAGCCATCCCGGAGCTTTTGCGTGTCCAACTGCCGGCCGGTAAGGGCAAGCATCTGGAAGTCTATGTCGATTCCACTTGGCTTCAGGGCGGCCGAAGGGCCTAGCTGTGCGTTTCTCACGGCTTGCATTATCAGGTCTCGTCGCCGGGAGGGGGTCATGGCAGTGCTCCTTGTCAGCTCTCGTTGGAGTTCCAGCAGCAGCTTTCGACCTGCCAAGTTGTGTTCACCACCCATGACGAAGACGAACTCCATGGGAATGCAGCTACGTGCGTTGGCCAGCTGGATGCAGGGCAGCTCCGGATACTTCAGGTCTATGCTGTGCTTATGCTTGAAGTAGGCGGCAACATCGACGCTGCCACCCATCTCTTCACAATCGAACTGATATCGATTCGCGGGCCTGTCGGTCACACCGTGCACCTGCTTGTGATACTACGCACAATGCAAGCCTTTAGCTCAGCAACTCCGCATTTGATGGCTTTCGGGGTTCTGTAGGAGTACTGCAGGCTTCGGGTTTTGTGAGGTGCAAAGCTCTTCCGACATCCCCAGCCGCGATATTCGATGCCGAGGGCTAACTTCCATGGTACGTGAAACATCTGCCAAGGCCCAGGACCTACATCAGTCTAACAAGTCTAGTACCGCAACATGAAAAACTCATGAATAAGCTATGAACTTTCGCACACACACACATATATACATATATACATATATACATATATACATATATATGTGTGTATGTATGATTATGTATGCACGTATGTATGTCTGTACATATGTTCGATATGATGAACAAAGCGAAATGTAAGTATGGGTAACGCAGGGGGAGGGACATCGCTGGCGCTGTAGGACGAGATGGTGCTGCAGCTCCTCAATGCAGGGCTGCTGTTCCATACTGTCCTACTATTATCAGGAATATATTTTTTATTTTTTGGGGGTTCTTAAGCAAATAGTAGTGTCAAAGTCTCAACTCTGCACCGTCTTTTGGCAGCACAATCACTCTGAGAGTTAGGGTTTGGGGTTTGAGGATGAAGCCGGCCAGCAAGTGTGCACGAGTTTAGGATTCACACCATCAAGTGTGCCGAGGTCGTAGCGGTGCGAAGAACTGGGCAAAGGGTGGTTTAAGACAGCCTTTCAATATGGGGTGGCCTTCTGCCTAGCCAAAGACTGTTGGAGCTTGTCGCTTGCCCTTGGTCAACGTGCCTTTACATCCTGTCTTATGGGTCACGAGCACATGAACGAAGCAAGCCTTCCGTGAGCGCGCTTCACGACGTTGCTCCTGGGCGCAAAGCTCTGGTCTTCGAGTAGCTAAAACCTGCAAAGGGCCGGGAGCTGCATACGGAAGCCGGTACCCAGAACACAAATCAAACTTACAAGCCCGCTTATGCAGCTCAGCAGGCAAAGCCAACCCCGTCCTCGAGAGCTTGCGCCTGGTACCAAGGCCCAACTTCCCGTTTACGGGAGTCATTATTTGGACTGGGCTGTGCAGGCCCACCACACCCCCTACTTCAGTTTGGAAGCGGGTTGCTATTGAGACGGTGTCAGCCAGGAAGGGGACTGCTCGTCCGCTCAAGAACTCTCCCCAATCTGCTCATGCAGCGCTCGTACCAGAAGTATGTAAAGCAATCGAATGCATGCGCACATATACACACAAACACGTCAAATCGATCAAAACCCGACTCGCTACATCCAAAGCCGTTGCAATATGTGTAAAAGCAAACATGCGGCATGCAGCGTCCGGTTTCTCATGTTGTTTTCCCTAGACTAGGGCTTCTTAATTTTCATTAAGAGGCAACGTCCATCACTCATGTATTGCAAGGCAGAGGAACCCTCTCACATATTAAGAACGGAGACACTGTCGCACTTCTTGGGCAGAGGAGCTCTTCTGCTTCTATGTCTGATTTGAACGAGATGCAGCTCTCGCAATTCGGATGAAAGAGCCAGGCCCTTGTAGGCTTGAGTACAAATACCGGAGGGCCATACTGTTTCTCAGAGACTCGGAGCTATTCCCGTCTCTCAATAGGCCTGAGACGGAGCTCTCGAAGTTCCTACTGCTGAAAGCCGCCCTCTTCTCTTCTTTTCAGCACTAAGAGACCTTTGACCTCCTGCTGCCAACCTTGTTGTGTTTTGAAGAAAGACATAGGCGAGATTGGTGACATCATCGTTCGATCTCTCTTCTTTCTGATACATCGCAAACACCGATGTTTGTGGGGAAGAGTCGGAAAGATTGATTGCACTAACACCTGTAATCAGAAGCATGCTGCATGTACAGGTCTTCACCACAATCAATGAGCGGTAGGACGCTCATGCTGATGAGGGTGCTCGGTTACAACAATGATAATGTGGCACAAGACCCGAAAAGGATCCTAATCAAGAGAACTACCCACACGGGAGCTTCAGAAGCAAACGGATGCGTTTCTAGGGGTCCTGATAGTTGTTTTCCCTCTCGCCCTGCCGAAGCCGCGAGGTAAAGTGGTGGGGTCTACTTTCGGTCTGAAACCCAAAGGCAATAATAGGCTCAGACGACTCATACAAATTTCGATACCGGGTGAGAGATATGCTGAAAACTGCGAAACAAGTGAGAGTTACGATCATCCCCTGCAATGCGCCCTGCACATTTGCGCGTGAAAGTCGCGATCTTGGCTCAGTCTGCCGATATTCCCATGGCATCAAGAGCAGGGTGAAACATCGCGAAGAACCTCGAACATCGTGTCCTGATAAACTCACTCTCGCCCGGCTTGATCCTACGCAGACCCATCGGCGTGAGAAATGGCTCAGAACACGAAGTCCGCTGGCCCACTGCATCGTGATCAATGCTTGCGGATCCCGGCCGGCACTGATCCCACGACATCTGTGCAGTCTTGTGAGGTATTAGGTGCACCTTTTGAGGCCATTTCACTTTCGCAGCGTGTATTTGTGTGACAACATCACAATGATAGAAAATCTCGGCTTGTTGGACAGCTGCGAACTAGGAACGCAGCAAACCAAGAGCCTTTAAACCATAATCTTCAGCAGAGAAAGTTGCACACTACCAGACGTTAAAGTCTGGAGCTTGATTTCTCACATTTCACATTTCGACATTCGATCTTGGGGGGGGTTCCCCCTTCATGTATAATAGGATCAATTTCAAAACTCTGCCGCGGGGCCCCGCAAGCATAGGCTCCGATCAGTCTGCAAGACCGGGCATCAAAAGATGAGGCGGGCGCCCGCCTTTCCTAGCTACTTGTAGCTGCTCTTAAAGAGTTAGAAACCCGGCAAGGTTCCGGCGAAATGCCCGGATACCGGGATGCCTTGCTGGGATGTTAAGATTCTACACTACACGGCAGCTGCTAAGCCTGCTTAGCACTGGATCCATGTGCCAATGCACTCACGAAGTCCGCAACCATGCGGCCGCGGCCTGGCTGGGGTTAGGAGCCGATAAAGGGAACTCCAGAAAGTTGGAATATGGATTAATGGTAGGATCCCCTATAATTTACCTTAAAGGGACATCCTGTTCAACTTTTGAACGCAAGCCACGACAGTGCTTCCGGCGCCGGGGGTCAAGTTTTGGGGGTTGCATGGCAATGGCAGCGCTACAAGAGCCTTAAAGCTGCTCTGACGCTGAGGAACGTTAAGCCTCGAATGTGACGGTTCACCATGTTTAGCCCTGTAGGCGCCTGTCTTTGTGTCACCTGCGCCTCGGAAAATCATCCACTGCAACCCTGGAACCGTCCTCCGCCCTGGGCTTCTTCAGTCTTCGAAGAACGAGGGTGCCGATGACGATGATGGTGGTGGTGGTGATGATGAAGATGAGTACAACAACCATCAGGAAAACCCTAAAGCTGCGCCTCCTGGGCAGCTACCGACGAAGTCGGTGGGCCAGAAAACCGGTGAGGCAACCGAGCGCAAACGCAAGCCTCAGCTTGCAAAAGGCAATAGCAGCAGCAGCAGTCGCGGTAGACCTGATAGCAGCAGTGCAGCGGGAGCTGGAGCAGCAGCAGCCGTCGGAATGTTAGCAGATGCAGTAGTCAGTAGTCAGCAGTCGTCATACCTCTACTTGGAGGTTCATGATGGTTCATGGGTAGTTATAAGTGGGGTTATAAGTCCCCTAATATGGGTTGTAATTATAGCTACCCTAGTTATACCCCACTTATCCGCACTCATGAAAATCCAAGTAGTTCAGAACCTCCACGTCATCCTTTCCAGGTGGCGCCATCCACTCTCCCAACCGCCGAAAGGGTGCCCACGGAGCATCAGCGCGAAAACACACCTCGGAGAAGGTTTAGGGCCAGGGTTTCGACGCTCACACTCGCACACAGCAGGCAAGGCTCCACATGGTCCACAGGATCTCCACTAGCGACAGCGACTCACCAGACCAAGCTAGACGGAGGCCAGGGTTTTAGGGTAAGGGCCTGAGGGCCCACAGAGCAAGGAGGATACTACTACTACTACTACTACTACTGCTGCTACTGCTACTGCTACTGCTACTACGACTACTACTGCTACTGCTACTGCGGATGTGGATGTCGCAAGCAGCACAGGCCGTCCCCGAGAATAAAACATAAGATGGGGGACTCGCTTCTTCCTGCTTGGATGTGGCTCTTGATACTGTCTCTGGCAGCCCTCCATGTGCTGGCACTTCCCACCTAGTTTTGTGTTTTAAATCTTCCGCCTTTGGAAACCTTGCCCAAATTGGGGTACATCGCAATCGTGCTCTGTGTCAGCATGAGCACTAGCGTAAACCAGCATGGACATCACCAGAAATCCATAACCGCCGCTCGAAAAAGCACGCTCACCCTGATACAAGCAAGCACAACGCGCCATATGCTGGCAGATGTACAGCTGTCCCACTCTCTTCGTCAGAGCCGGGGTCGTCGTCAAGGTTGAAGCTGAAAGCAGCCTCAACTCCGCTAGTAAGCATTGACCCGAATCGATTCCCATGGACCACCCTCGAGGCTTGTGGCAGGGGAAACCTTGTCGTGATGTGCTTACTCTGCTCGGCTTACTACTGATGGGTAGCCAGGGCGTCTGGCTGGTGAACCTCCAGCTTGTCTACAAGCTCTTCGAGATCCCTCCGCGGGGGAGGACCCCTCCAAACTCAGCTTCCCGATGTAGCTGTAGCTGTAGCTGTGAAGTTTCAAGCTTTCCGTCATTTCTGAAGTGGCAATTCGGTCTGCTGCAGCAAGCACGAAGCCGCTGGTGCCTCATCCAGGCTGGAAGATGTGTCCGCGAAGAACTTGATGTCCGCCGCCTGGCATCTGCAGCTGAGGCCGGTGATTTCTGGCTTCACCCATGCACGCGATCAGCATCCCGACAACGACTAGGACTGGGACTACGACCACCACCACGACGACGACAGTTGAGGAACCAACCAACGAACTGGCTCACTCACTACACGTAACGACTAGGTACCACTTGCTGCTACCCTTTGCTAGCCGCTACTACGTCCTGCTAGTGTTGCTGCCAGTATTACCGTTAACACCACGACAACGACGACGACAGACGACGACGACAGACGACTACAGCAACAACTGTTGCAGCAGCTGAAGTTGAATCACTTGTGCTTCACTCGCGGTACTGCTGTCTCCAGCCTCCAAGCACTGAAAGATATCTCGATGCCCCAACTTATCGAGCAAGACTCCGAAAGGATTGCAGGCTTCAGCTATGCAAGTTGCGCCCGAAACTCTCGGGCCCTTACTAAAAACTAGGCCTAGTGGCCCTAGTCAAGGCCTTAATGATTAGAATAGGGCTGTGGGGGCCCGTTATGCTATACTTATAATACGGGAACCCCCAAAACCCTATTCTAATTATTAAGGCCCCCACGTCAGTGGCCCTAGTCGAGTCTGGGTCCGAAACACAGAGCCACCTCTTCGAAGGTCACAGAGTGGCTGGAACTGGACCGCTCCCGGCTGACGCGGCTTCGTTCCTCGAGGGCACTCATCGGTTCTTCCCCCCAGAAGGGGCGAGTGAAGGTTCCCAGGCGCTCAGGCCCGCCCGCCATTTAACGGGCTTTCGAGAGGTCTGAGACTGTGATGGTTCTTGACCGAAAAGGCAGTTTCTAGTATATTGGATCATCCGTTGCGTTAGGAGGGTCTAGCAGTCTAGCATTCATCGGTTGGCGCGTGGAATTTGCCTGCCAGACTTGCCGAAACCCTGGGTTTATTATGGCGTATGGTCTCGGCTCTTTCGTTGTTGAAGCACGTCTTGGAACACGGAGCATGACAAAGTCATGTTCCGATACACTGACGACCCTCCGAGTCCTGGCCCCTGGTTTAAGCCCAGCGGCCGTATCGGCATGCGACACCGACATCGATGCTATCGATGCCACGGCAACAGAT
This sequence comes from Symbiodinium sp. CCMP2592, assembly GCA_905221615.1. Classification (NCBI taxonomy): domain Eukaryota; class Dinophyceae; order Suessiales; family Symbiodiniaceae; genus Symbiodinium; species Symbiodinium sp. CCMP2592. The sequence goes on from CAJNDT010000447.1 coordinate 790,856, forward strand.
GCGGCCGCCTGCACGCAGATCGTGTAAAATCAGGGCTTGCAGCGTCTATTTGCACAGTCCACATCATAGGACATGGGGGAGTCTACATTAAGAGTTACAGGGAAAGACGGGCGAGATTCGGATAACATATACTGGAGATTTATAGTATCCCCCGACTGTTGCTCTCGGTTTCAGCCCGCAGCGCCTCTGAGGTGAGGGAGTCCCTCTTCGAGTGTCGTCTCTCGATGGTGACATCCGACGACTTTTCGGAGTCGTGCTTTTGGAGCCTGCAGAAACTACGAAATACTACTAAATGCGTCTGAATGCCATGCTAGAGTCTAGTATACCAATGCTATGCCACCATTGAAACACGCTACTAAGTACTAACTATATTTAGTATATTCTATCCTCTAGCAAGCTAGGAGGGTTTAGGGGTCCATGCTGGTGCGGCTGTTTCTCTTGTAGCTTTAAGTCAGGGTCTTGCACTTCAGGCTTTGGGTTTTGAGTGGTGTTTGGGACGCTTGCGTTCCTGAGTCGAAAGGGTTGCCCTGTTGTCAGAAGCTTACGACGTGTTTGTCCCTCAACGATGTACACTTCTTCATAGTCACCAAACCAACAACCCAAGGTTGCAACAGAGAGTCTATGTTTTCAGAAATCATTCCAAGAAGTACCAAACGAAGCAACAGTGCAAGTTAAGGCTGAGGGCTTCGGATTGATTGGGCCTACGGATTTAACGGAGGTGGGACTCTAGAAAAAGACTTTAGCCATTATTGGCGCTCAGGATTCCAGAATTCCAGGTTCGAGTAGCTTGGCTGCTACCCTCACCATCACCAACATCACCACCATCAGCATCAAAGGAAGTCATCTTCAGCTCCCGCATCTGGGCCGGCAACATCTGTTTAAGCACCACATATCATAGGTAGTAATTCATCTCGTCACCATGCCCATCATATTCATAACAGCAGCAGGGGCAGCAGCAGCGGCAGCAGCAGCACAAGCTTGAACATCGTCGCATCTGCATCGCCAGCTGTCCCGTCGGAAATTCTCCTGGACATCCTGCCGCAATGGCACCCTTCTGTTCTAGAGGACTCGCATCCTCGAATACAGTCCATTCCAGTAGGCAGGCCAAGAAGCAATATCTGCGAATCTCTGCGAGAATCCTGCATGGCTGCATGGTAGGCGTGTGATGTTACAGAGAAGATTGCAGAGGCTGCTTGGGGAGATCTCTTGCAAAGTGGCTGCGCTGGATGTGATGGCATGTATACAGTCGTATATCTGTACATGTACACCTACGATACATATCAACACACACACACATATATGATCTTACATACCTGTGTATATATACACGTGTATACACACACACACATATATATATATATATACATACATACATACATACATACAAATATATACATATACATATACATATACATATACATCTAAATATACATATACATATACATGTACATACACGCGTATGTGTATCTATATCTATAAATAAATAAATATATATATATATATATATAGAGAGAGAGAGAGAGAGAGAGAGAGAGAGAGAGAGTACTCCCTAAACCCCAAGCCCTGAACCCTAGATGTCCTTGCGGGAATACTTGTGGTTCCTGCGTTTCCGGCTCCGGGTCGTGTGCGCCGGGGTGAGGATGTCCTCTCATGCAAAGAACTCGCTGTTGCTCCCTATTATCAATTACACGTATACCGTATTCATCATTATTTCATTATGTTAAGAAGATTAACCAGAAGAAATAACGAGAAAAGTGAATACCAATACGAAATAGTAGCTAACAATGAATACTATTTGACACAGATAACAAATGAAAGATCTTGACATCCCTTTGAACGCAGCCATTCTTGGAGGAGACAGCTTAAAGACTGCAGACGCTCATCCCGGTGACCAAAACCCATCCCTACAACGGCCCGACTAAGCCCCACTACTTTTTCTGGGGCCGTGTCTGAGCATCTCTAAGTCTGAGCAAAGTTGCCGAACCTCAAGCCCGAAACGAAAAGGCATCGTGTCGGAAAGTATGTTATAAAATAAGATCCTGGTCCTGACTCCAACTTTTTCTAGTTATTTACGGTCTCCTCCGACTCCTCTTGTGCGCTGACGTCTGCCTCGGCATTGCGCAGGCGGAGCTTCACCAAGAAAAGCCAAGCCAGCCCTGTTCACAAGCGCGTACAAATTGCGGCAAATCCCAAACCTCCAAGGCTGGAGGGGTCCGCCCAGGTTTCCCTACATGGATCCCGACTCCCTACCCGGCTGGCCGCCTCCGCGGCTAACCTTAACTGTTTGTCTCCCTCTCTCTGCCTCTGTTTCTTTCTTTCGCAGGCCAGCAGGCCCGTCTCTCTCTTGCAGACTCTAGCATGTCTGGACATGGGCAACCTACAGCCTCAGCTCCGGAAGCACGCAACTTATGTGCGCCAGGCGACCTTGGCCCCTAGGAGCAGCCCCACCACTGTGGAGTGGCCATTCATGAGCGCCAGGGCGAGCGGCGTGCGCGTGAACATGTCCTGGGAACAACAGAATTGCGTTTGCAGTCTGGGCTTCGCACTCCTGTGTCCTTTTGCGTCACCCAGTCCTAGGTAGCACTACTTACGACAAGATAGTATGACTTCCAATGATTACGCTCTACCAGTATACTTATATCACACCTGGTACCGGTACCACACTCACTTCCTTCTACCTCTGAGCATTGCAGTTCAAGCCTAGGCTTTGAAGACTCGGGAGTCCTCGGTGGTGATGTCAACCTCTGCATTTCCAGCCTTGGCGCACGGCAGTGCATGCTCCCACCACCAATCTTCTCACCAAAACCCAACGGCCTTACTAAAATCCCAAAACCTTGAACCCCACGCCCCCCAGTCCTCATGCCTAACCTCAACACCGCCAAACCACAGACCCAAACCCCTATATAAATACCAAACCCACAAAACCCTTTTCCCTCAAACCCTAAACTCGTAGACCCTTCACCCTTGTAGGCCCCTTTATTAAGAGTAGCCCATGTGGTAGCCCGCAAAGCAATCCTAAACCTTCCCAAGGGTTTAGGGTTTAGGGTAACCCTTGTAGCCCATGTACTAAAACTAGCCCTCATAGCAATCATAAACCTTCCCAAGGAAGATGGGCTGAGGCTCCAGGAGTGCAGCTGCCGCCTCGGCTTTGCCTGTCCAGGCCGCCACATGCAGAGCGGCAGCCCCCGTGGATGTCCTCCGCGGCTGGGGCTTCGGGGGTTAGGGCTCTAGGGGTTTTAGGGATCTAGGGCCTAGGGGATTTCAGGATTTGGTTTAGGGGATTTAGGGCCATTTAGGGTTTAGGGTCTAGAAAATATAGGGTTTAGGGCTCCAGGGGTTTCGGCGCTCACACTCGTACAAGCCAGGTGCTCTAGGGGCTGGCTTTTGGGACATAGTCGGGCGCTTAAACGGTATTTCGTTCAATTGCTCTACTGGTGTTGAAAGGAATCTCGAGGTGCGACCGGATGTTTTGCTGCGACATGCAACAGCACCAGTTTTGACAGCAGGATGACACAACATACACTCAACATATTCTCGTCGGCGGCATGCATCCATCGTCATCACATGACAGGACGAAGAAAATCCCAAATGAGATGCATACGGCCCCGAACAAGAGGGAACGACGTCCTCCAAAGACAAAGCACCTTAGGCTTGGGTGCCTTGCTGTCTTGGCTAACTGACAGAGGCATTCATGTCGGGCCGTCGCATCAAAGCAGACACAAACGCACACACCAACGGAGCAGCTGAGAACTGCCCCTGTAGAACTCGGGTCCTTGCTTCCATGTTGGCCTTGTTGGCCACCAGAAGGCGCACGATGTTCTCGTTTCCTAAGGGTTCGGCTCTCACACTCGGACAATCCCAGGAGAGGGTTCCTTTGCTTAAGGGTGCAGAGATGCCATGTCGTGGGTTCAAGGCATCCCAGAGGCTCCATGCCTCGAGAGCTGCAGGCTCGTAGAACAGTTCTACAGAGGGCAGGTGCCTCGAAGCATTCAGCCAAGAATGGCACTACATACTCATTCCAGTGAGCATGAAGGTGGCACAGCGTCTTCTCAAGTTTCACATATTTGAACTTTCATTCGGACCACCACCGGTGCCGAGGCTCCCTCTTGGCAGGCGATAGTCAGCGGACGATGGCCAGCGCGACCGTTGTAGACGGTTTCGGCCTTTCTCTGTGCAGCACGTTTGCTCGACTGAGTCCCCAAATTCCTGAACACCTCAACCCGCGAAGTTACAGTATTGAAGCATGAATGTCCAATCATCATCCGCACGCAGACACAAAAACACATACATGATGTCCAATCATCATCCGCACGCAGACACAAAAACACATACATGTACATACATGTGTATATGTACATATATGCACAGACATACATGCCCATGTAGGCGATTGCTGAACATGCTCCAAATCGCCGAAGCCTTTGGCGAACTCTGCAAACCTGAGAATGCATGGTAGAGAGCCTCCAGGTCTCCCTTCAAGTCCACCAGAGCCTGCCGCGGCGGCTCGTGGCGGTTTAGGGTTTAGAAGCTTAAGCTTAAAGTCTAAGTTTCTTGCCATCCGCCCAGCTGAACAATGTCGTAGGGTTTAGGGGTTTAAGGTTTCAGTCTGAGTGTAGGTTTCACAGCTCTGCACAGGATTGATTTGGGTTTAAGGTGCTACTACAAAAGAAACACCGACGCCTCTCACACGAGCAGAACTAGTGTTTGTACAAAGGACATGGACGGCCTCAATGGTTTCAACACTCTCCTGTGCCTTCTACCAGGAACATCCAGGAACTGCACCGCGTTTTTTGTTGAATGTGGTCGACTTCATGGGGCTTACGCCGAAGTGTCCTTGCGACAGCTGACTGCAGAAACAGACAGCTAAAGTTCGAGTACCTCGAAGGGCACGGAAAAAACAAACATACACATACTTTTTTGTATATACACATATATATATATGTATGTATGAATGCATGAAGCTCTCATTTGCTGCACTGGCGACGGCTGAATGTTAGATAAAGCTCTTATTCAAGAGGCTACGCCCCAAATGTGATTATCTTAATTAATGTCTGGCGAGATCCCTACATACCACACTTAGTGGGGTGAGGGGTAAACCCAGGCCGACGGCCACCTGCGTGATGTCGGGATGGCCACCCATTGCCGCCAGATGCAGCGCCGTGTAGCCGCCTGTCCAGGGCCCGCTTTACCCTTTTTGTTTGTATGGGAGTTTCCGTTCGAAAATTGGGTTGGTACCTTAGTTTGGGGTCTTCATGATAAGGACCCTGCTATTTAGGGTACTATATATTAGGGTCCCCTATGTTCGGAAACCGCATATGTATTGCGTTATGCAGGATACGGTAATATCTTATAGGTGGTATGGTAGTACTTGGCAGGACGGGATAGAATTGTATTGTTTGGTATGGTCTAGTATCGGCCGCGATCTTTGTCAAACATACACCTGAGTCATTGAAAATCCCAGGCAAGTTGGCAAGACGTGTAATCATGAAAATCCGATCATTGTGGTACTAACTAGATCAGCCGGGAGGGGTGAAAGCAATGTCGGTGACGGTTGGCCCTGCCAGTAGTACCCGTATCGCTTGTTGCTACAAACAGGGATAGACTTACCTTTGGTTAGTAGGGAATGGAAGAATGGTAGTAATAGTACTTATAATTGTACCCCATTCCTCCATTCCCTACTAACCAAAGGTAAGCTATAGGATTATTAAGGCCACTCTATTATAGTACCCTTATAGATCCCTTATAGTAACCCTTATAGACCCAAAGGCAAGTAGATCAAGTCACTAGGATTTCCATCATTTGCTGCTCCCCTTGCCCCGACCCTCCGCTCGAAGCTCGACGTTGGCTCGAAGAGCCACGAGTGCGAGGACGCTGGCCTTCGCATTCCGTGGGGGGATCGGCTTCGGCTGCGGGGGCGGGGGGGGGTTCAGAGGTCAGTGCCCGTGTAGCATCTAACCCGCCAATTTAAGAACTCGGGTGCGGCTCAAAAAAAAAATGCTACCGGCAGCAACCGTACCCCCTTGCCTCTGTCTCTCGCGCGCTCTCTCTCTGTCTCATTCCTGTGCGGTCGGGATGGCTACTAAATCGAACATAAACTGAGATTGTGTGACCGCGGGATGCCAAGGCTATACTACTAAAGGCCAATTCACATTTCTGCACCTCGACACTACGCGAAATCTGCCTTCTGCAAGGGACCTGTATTACCTGAACGCGCATACCATGCATGTGAGCAGTGCGGCCATGTGGCAATCTGACCACACTCGACGGCCACTCCCAAGGGAGACCGCGAGTCCTCCCGAGGCAAAGGACCAGATCGGGTCTTTTTCAGCTTTTCTTGGAAGACCGGTCGTGCTGAGCACGAACTACTGTATCCTGAAGGCGATGAGGCTCAGGGCCAGGGCAACAAGAAGAGGGCCAACCTGCGCCAGGCCTGGCACAATCCTCCCTCCCTCTTGGTGACGAGGGTTGGAGATCTGCCAGGCTGGCTCGTATGCGTCGGGGGGGTTTCTATCACGAGCGAATTCCGAAGAACCACCAGAGAAATTGCAACTGGAATGACCGTTTCCATGAAAGCTCCCCCCCTTCCTCATCCAAGAGGTTGAGATGCGCATACTCCGTCCGCTCCAGTACAGCGACCATGGCCGCCACCTCCGGCAGAAAAGCTCATACGACATTTGACCCCAAGCCATCGTTTTTCTCAGACCTTCGAGTACACACCAGCTTCAGGTTGTCTTCAGTCGAACGTTCTCGCTACTCGGACACTGCCACACAGGTCTCCTGGGTAGGGGGATGCACTAGCATGCATGGAGCTGGGTTCGGATCGACTAGGATGGGTTCGACGAAATTCAATCAAACCTGACATGTGGTCTTCTAGTCGACAGCTACATGCTAAGCCCTCCCAACCCTTCTGCAACCTGAAACCCTACCCTGTAGCACCCTTTATGGAAGCCTAAGTCTTATTCTAGAACCCCTTAAAAAGGAACCCCGAGAGGCCCTGTACCTGACACTGTCTCTAGCTTCCTTTGGATCAGATCCAGAACCCGTGGCTCAATTCCATTTGGGAGCTTCCGACAATAGGGGACTCTAACATAATGCATAATGCCTTAAATAGTAGGATCCTTTTCATAGGGACCCCAAAACAAGGTACCCCGAATTGTCGGAAACTCCCATTTCCTGTGGACGTTAACCTGTGCTTGAAAGCTTATAGCCTTTGTATAGTATAGGATAGTATAGTATAATATATAACCCAAAATGTCAAACTACTCTCGCAGCCGCTATGTGCTGCACTGCTTCTCAGAAATGGGGTTCGCAGCTCCTTTACAAACATCTTTCGCTCTGGAGCCTGCGAGCACGCGGCTGCCACGTGCGTCACCGTCCTCCCTCGGATGTTTCGCCAGGTGTTGAGCTCCTCGCAGGTCCAAAGCAAGCTCTACACTTTCCCTGTATCCCCTTATACTCTGCTACACTATAGTATACTACACTACATAATAGTGTACCATATTATACCATAATATAGTGTACACTCGTATACTGTATCATACGCAAATTTGCCTAGCTGGGGTTATCATAGGGACATTTGGGGTTTAGGGCCTTGCGGTTTAAGTTTACGCTCTCACAACTCGGACACAGCCAGGCGAGGTTCTTAGGTGCGGAGTCGGTGTTGCGGTTTAAGTTTAGGGTTGGCTAGTTTCTCACCCGCCCAGCTGACAATGTCGAACAAAAGACAATGCTGTAGGGGTTGAGGGTTATGGGAGGATCAAAATGGGCATGTCAGGAAACAGTGGCATTTGCTTCATATGGACCCAAACACAAGCATTAAGATCCTCCTCCCTACCGGTGACCAATCCACACGCGACGATCCTCCCGGCCGAAAAACCAGAGGTCTCGGTTTCGATCTGGGGAATCCCGACCCGAGGCAACCGTGGGACTCCTAAAAGGTGTGGGGCTGTTACGAAGCATGGCATAATACTGTCCGCCACGCGCATGACCACAGTTTCCATGCAAACAACGATCCACAACGGCGAGGAAGTTCGCTTCCCGGTGCGAAAGTTCAGAGGCATTTCCAATATCACCCCCTACCGCCTGACGCTTGTTTGGGGCAGCCACAAGGTGTCCTGCCAGTTTTCAGGTCTTCAAGAAAACAAAAAACCGAATCACAACCCCAACTTTGTTTGCACACACAGAACAGCTCAAACGACGAGGTTTGTGTGAGTGTGTGTGTGTGTGTGAGAGATCAAGTATGTATACATATCTACATGCATGCATACATACATAATATGTATATGTGTTTGTGGGTGGTGCCATCTAAACTCGCAGGAAAAACTGTGTGATGATGTGTGTGTGTGCATATTTAGTAAATTTAGTTTAGTATAAGATGTGTATATCTAGATATATATGTATAAATTATAAACGGATGGATGGATGGATGGATAGATAGATAGATAGTGCTTAAGTGTGTGCCGCTGTGTACGTATACGTATATGAACAAGTGGAAGAATCCGCAAAGCAGGTAGGTGCAATGCTCTGTGCCAGCATTTACATGCGCAGCCCTGAGGCTCTTCAATCTGATCCGAAGACTGACTGCTTGTGAAATTTTCGATTCCAGCAATGAGAAGGCCAATCCAAATTCTTGCTGCTCTCATGATCCTGCCCTCCTCTTGCTTTTACTCGAAATACTGCGTGCTGCCCCCCAGTCTTAGCAGGAAGTATCACAAGAAGGAGGAGCAGAAGCCACGCGACACTTACAGCGCGGCTATGCTAGACTGTGAAGCGCGAGGCGTCCTCCTTGGACGAACGGCATATTCGACCCAAGTCTCCTGCAACAATGAATGGGCATCCGGCGGCATCCGGCTGAATAAAAAGAATTAGCCGCGTTCACTACAGTCCCAGATTCCAAGATAGTTGTACTAAGCATCGACGTCTAGCACACCCGAAAAACGACCTTCCTTTCCTGCTCCTACACCCTGTGCTTAGCCAACTCGCACCTGAAACAAAAGTCGGCTGAAGAATCCCGGGACCATCCCTACTCCGCGGAATCCGGCCCTGGGAATCCAGAAGCCCGAAGTTGAAATGGTAACCAAACGCACCACCAGCGAACCTGCGACTGCTGCCGCCATGAGCTCTGCTCTTTCCATGGCCTCCCAAGCATGTGTATAGACTTTCAGGCAGAAACTGTTGAGGGATGGAGAACTACAATTGAAAAGCTCGGAGCTTACATCTTCGTATCAAATATCTCAGCTTTGCACCGATGCGTTCGAAAGTTCACAAGCCCGCATGAATCGTTGCTCGGGACCACCAAACGCATTCCCTTGCGGACCTGACGCGCAATCATCCGCACGGTGCCTGCAAATGGCGAGTCGCTGAAGTGGCATGACCACAAGTTGGCACACCACTGATGGTTCACCAAAGCGTACTGAATAACAGCAGTCGAAAGCCTCTTGCGGGTTCATGACTGGAATCATGCCCAACATTTATGACCAGGATGGTCGGCATCCTCGTCGTCAAGAGCTCGTCCTATTGCCGACTGCCATCACCTTCTTCACCATCGCCCGCATTATCATCATCTTGCATTGTTAGATCCCATCATCAGAAGAAACATCCACACCATCGTCACCAGCATCATCATCGTCATTACCACTATTGTCATGACCACTGCCATCATCAGTACCAACAGCTCCGTCATCATCAGACAATATCAGACAACACCATTTTTGGTGAAGTCACAACCACCAGGAGCATCAGCTTCACCATCACGATCATACAACAACAAGGGGGATCAATGGCAAAATGTAGCAACCCCGGACACCGGCTACTGAAAGCCGCACAGAGAAGCCAACGAGACCTTACAGACCTATTGATGCTAGCTGCTTGCTTCAGCGTGTTGAGGGTTAGCTGCAAATGACTGCCACGATCTGAGCCAGTTCATCATCAAGACCATCATCTGAATCTTCAGACAACAAAAGCCAGCAACCAAGTACAGCAGTATAACTCCACGGTAGCTTTGTAGTCCTCCACACAAGACCGGAAACGATGACATCGTGTGTCGACAGCAATATAAGCGCTGGCCAGGATGATCATGCTGACCAGCATGTAAAGATTTGGGTCACCTTTGGATCGGCCTGCGAACGCACAGAGAAGCCTGCACGATGTGGGGCACTACAGTTCGACGCGAAGCAACTAAGGCCGCATTACCAAAAATCCGGATGTGCTCTCCGTACAACAATGAACCCGATGCACACCCGACAATCAGCAAGCACTCGAAGGCCAATGTTAATGTCAGAATGAATGCAGCTCAGCGGCGATTGAGTTCGGTGATGCCTCCTGTCTGGCGCCGAATGTAGGCCAGGATCCTAAGGCAAGTGGGAGTGTTGCGCTGATAGTTGAGATTACCTTATGATGAAGAGAAGGACGACCGTCATCATCACCAGCACCATCCATCAGCAACACCATTATTACTATCATGACTTAGAAACTAGACTTTAGCTCAAGAAAGCTAAGACTAAGAACGAGCGGCTCTTGCTTGTCCTTCTCGTTGGAAGCCTTGCAAGCCTCCACATCTACTTTCTCCAGCTTTCGCCCGACGATGTTCCAACAGTCGGCATCTCCGTCGTCAGGAAGGCAGATGTTGTAGTCCTCGCCAGATGTGGCGGCTTCAGGGATGTTAAGCCAGAGGCCTCGAAAGCGTCAACATCCTTCGGAATCTTCAGAAAGCAAGTACTGTAGACATAAGTCAATATGCTCGTTTGTAGGGTTGGATCCGCGGGGGCTGGATCAGTGGGCTTGGCAAAAACCAAAGTTATCAAAATCAGAAGTCAACCTGAACAAAGACTTATTGGATACGTTACGACACGGTAGGTTTGTCCAGAATTAATGTAACTGGAGATTTGCAGACACTGAAAATTGTTGAGAAAACCATGAAAAAATGTAGTATTATTTCTGTCCAAGCCGGTGTGTGAACAGAGCAACCGGAAGCTGTGCCATTCCAGTGACTCCTTGCACCGACATTGGCACGTCGGGCAAGGTCACACTAGATGGCTGGCCTTTGTGTCCCAAAGCAAGGAAACTTGATGGCTCTTCGGGTGAGAGCCCGGCAACACCAACAGGTTTTCGCAAGGCTGAGGACGTCTGTGCAAGAGCCGGCAGAAGCTGCAAAGGTGTGACTCCCAAATTGTCAACAAGAAATTGTTCCTCAAGTGTGTTCACTTGTGCCATGCCACTGACCCCTTGCACCGACATGGGCACATCGGGCAAGGTCACAGTGGATGGCATCTATTGTTTCCTCACACTGCTCAGAACAACCTGTCAACTTAAACAGGTTGCTGCAAGGTTGAGGAAATCTTGAGTCAGCATGGCATTGCTTGGCAAGGTTGACGATTCGAATTGAGGAAATCTTGAGGAATCCTCCTCAAGTGAAGTACAAGACAACAAGGAACCTCCAAGTGTTTACTCATTCACTGAAAGAGCCATATCAATTCTGTTCCTCCAAGTGTGTTCACTGAGACAGCCACATCGACATAAGGCTGCAAGCAAATCAGACTTGTGTCTCAATTGTTATGCAACCTTCTCATCAGTCATCGCACTGTTTTACCTGTGTTGCTGCATGGCCTGCTGTTGCTGTTGTGTCACAGCATTCACACCCCAAAAACCAGTCACAGCAGATTGGCTTGAATAATAAAAAGCATGCAGCTCAGTAAGCTATGAAACGTATTTTGGCTGACGAAGCGGATCGTCACAATAGATTCCGGACAATCTGCGCAACTGCTTCCCCGAACATCGAAGTGTATTCCCCACTAGCCTGTACATCTGCTGGCACACCGGTGAAACGGCCGTCTTCGCCTCGGTTTACCAGACCAATGAAAGCATTATGATCTGGTTTGGGCCTGGCCAGGTTCTCAAAATGAAACCCAGGCAAATGCCACAGTTGCAAGGGCTTCACTGACTTTCCGTTAAAGGCACCCATGTAGGTGCAAGTCTTTTCGAAGCCACAAAAGGATAGAACTGTTTTGACACACTCGAGGTGCGGCATACAGGAGCTGAGGGGCTGTTCCACCACAGGGCAGCACTCACATGCCCATCCCAGGAAAATCCCAAGTGAGCAAACAAGGGCCTGACAATTTCCCTGCAATACAAAGTCCCGCTCAGTCCATGCGCCTTCCCAGCCGTTGCTTTCAGCACGTTGGGAACGAAATGAGCACATAATGACAAAAGAAGAGCACGGAGTGCCCCACCAATGCAAAGCCTTCTTCTCACACGCTGTGGCTGCATCCAGAAACAAACGCAACCCTTTCGCTAGCAACATGTTGTGTTCGTCATTGTAGAGTATGTCAAAGCTGCACCCACGGAGACCGGATTCGATCAATTTCTTCGAAAGTTTGGCGCTCCCTGCATAGTATTCAATGTATTGCAGCAACCCCGCACATTGATGGGGTCCCACATCGATTGAAGCTGCTTCAATCTTGGCTCTGTTGTCATAGCTACGGCTAATGATGCACATCAGCTGACACTCGATGGTTCGGTTCTTCAATGCGGGATAAGCCAATCCAATCAGCCCATGCCATTTCATGGCCACTCTGCCCACATTGAAGTCCTGGTCGTAGCGCAAGAAATTTTGCACCAAAATCCTTGCAACCATGAGCCTGTGACACCAAGGCTCTGTGGACCTGGCCAGCAAGATCAATTGAGGATGATGATAAGTTTATGTAGTATTACATTAAATAATAATTCAAATTATAACAAAATCTGTGACCCATAACACTTTGAACAGACTCCGGCCTTGGGGAGAAAGACAAGGAAGCAAACGGAAGGAAATGCGAACATTGCAATCGCGATGTTTGCTCGAAGACGTCCTCTACCCAAGTGTCAAACCGATCATCAATTTCATCAGTTCCTGTAACTGTATCGGTAAAATTCAAGGCAGGAAGAGTACACGGGCGCTCCACTGATCTACCTCCCAACTCAAATGACTCTGCAGCATTCTTTTTCCTTTTGCATTTCTTGCGTGCTGGCTTCACAGGCCCAGCACTACCACTGAAGACCAGCGATGATCCCAGCACATGCTGGCACGGCCACTGGAAATTGGACATGTTGGTGATTCACTGACATCAATACATTGATTTGTTGTCCCACATAACTTTAAACCATACCTCTGGTCCAACTTGAGCAACAAATGGATTCAATGCTTGCCTGGCATATCAAGCACATTCCACAAACTAACAGGACACAATGTCAGGAAGGCTTGTTTTTGCTGATCGCTTTCTCCCCGAGCAATCTGCAGCATAACTATGGTGAGACTTCATGATTCATGTCATGTCATCTTCAATTGCACACTTCAGGCATTCAGCAACTGTAATTGCAACGTAACTGTAAAGACTCAATCACAGAATGAACAGCAACTGCGCACAAGCTGAAGCCAAAATTGTGAATCGAACATGTTGCCGCTATGACAGCAGGAGCAGATTCACACACATTGGACTCGGCTGGATGAACTCACTCCCTGTGACTTCTTGAATCGACCGAAGACTTGAAGCTAAGAACACGATACTTGCATACATGACATTGACAGCAATCTGCTACCTGCTGACATGTTTTCCCCTGTGATGTATTTATCACAAAAAAACTGAAGAGGCTACTTGGCATACTTTGTAGGCGAAGGCATTGCGTCGATAATCGGGGCAAGGCGTTCCAGGACAGCCTCAGGGATAGTACCAGGCTGACAATGAGGCGGCAGTTGCCTTTCGGGTTTGGCCTTCTCCCACTCTGTCCATGCCCAGCGATGCACTTGAGCCAGTGCTTGCTTCCAGTCTGATCTGTCGTTAGCAAAGCTTTTGCTGCAAGACTTTTTCCCCTCACTTGACACATACTGTTTTGTCATGATCTCGGCTTTGAAGCGATGATCGTTGAAGCTGAGACGCAACTTGAAGTCTTCGGGTGGATCCAACTCCGACAGGAAGTCGGGAGTGTTATTCAAGTGTGGACCATGCTCGCGCGGAGCACGTTGCGATGCCTGGCCACGATGTGCAGCATCATCAAGGACCTGCTCAGGGGCTGATCCGCTCGAGGACGAGGCCTGTGCCATTCCACTGTCCCTTGGCCCGGATATTGGATCCGGCAAGGTCCCATTGGATGGCTGTGCTTGCACTTTTGTTTCCTCGTGTGCGACCCCGGCACCACCAAGCACAGAGTGTGGACGGGAAGCATCGACACAGGGCTCCTCCGCCGGGGGGGCGGGCTCTCCTTCACCAGTGTGTGGACTGGGAGGATGGGCGCAAGGCTCCGGTGAGGGGGCGGGCTCTCTTGGACTGGGAGCATGGACACAAGGCTCTGCCGGCAATGAATCAGGATTTGTTCGATCGTCCATGACATTCATGTCCAACAGCTGGCTTTCCAACTCCTCTTTGAGTTCAGAGATATCTGGATCTTCTTCCACTGCTGGTCCGGGCATTTGTTCGAGCACCTGCTCCTTGCGTTTTCGTGACGCTGCTTGCCTGCGAGCCAGCCCTTGCAAGCCCAAAGCTGTGCCTCTTCCAAACCCATTGCCTTTTCCACGGCCTTTGCCTTTTCCTTTGCCCTTGCCTTTGCATTTTGCTTTGGCACACGGTTTTGACTTTGCTTTGGCTTTTGCCACAGCTCTCCTCGCTCTTTTGGCCTGCAATCGAATCACAATTGAGTCACAATTGAGTCACATTTGAATCACAACAATTGAGTCTAAGCCTAGCTCAGAAACTCACTGGAAGGTCTTGCCAGGGTGCCTTTTGTTCTGCAACCTTCTCATCCCACATGTTTTGCCAACGTTGTTGCTCGGCCTGCTGTTCCTGTCGCATCAGGGCTTTCTCCAAGTCCTGGAAATCCTGTTTATCTGAGGGCTCCATGTTGTCCAACAATGCTGATAGAAAACCATCAGGCATATCTGCATCAGGAGCCTTCTGAGTGTCTGACTCTGCAGCTTCACGGCAAGCTTCTGCAAACTCTTCTCCGAAACACTCCTGACACTGTTTCAACAACTCCTTCTTGGAATTCTTGTGGGGTTGTGTCACATTCAAGTAGTCCGCCATCAATGTCAACTCCGCAAAGGTCCTTTTGTGCCCGGAGCGCAAAGTGTTTTGCACAAGTGGTTCCCAACCACACGTGGCTTTGAAATAGAGTCCTGCCTGTGTTGACAATTTCGGAGTGGCTTCACATGCTTCCCATTCCTCAGGGTGTGAAGGAACTGCCATGAGCAACCGGCCTCCACTTGCAACTGCCAGCCCGAGCACCTGCCGCCCTCATGAACTTCGGACAACCGCCATGCCAACACTGCCCATTTGAAGGATCCCAGAACAATGTAGGTCTCTTCCACATTGCGCAAAGTAATGATTTGCCCAAACTGGGCAAACACAGCCCACAAGCCGTCCTCAGGAACATGTTGTTCTTAGAACAGAGCTATTCAATCACAGACCGCTACTTTGCTGATTCACCCCAGGCCTTCAATTTCACGTTCTGCGTGCTCAAGTTGTTCTGCGAATAGTAGCGCAGGAAGGACCATGATGCTGCAGAAACAATCAATTGTTGTTCAGAAATGGTGTCCCACGTTTTGGTTGCTAGGACTTTCGACATTTCCTTGGGGAGCTTGTGATGTGCGGCAACAAATTCTGGATTGGCTCTGAAATCATCCTTGGCCTTGTGCCAGTACCTCAGGAACTTCTCTCTGCTCAACTTGGCAGGGTGAGCCATGCCCCGACACTCCAATATGTCGGAGTTGGTCAGCAGCTGCTGGATACATGTCCCCGTGAGTTTTTGGTGTGCTTTCGGACCTGTGGCTGTTCGTAAGAGTTGGTGACAATCCTCGACGATCTTGCTGTCCGGAAATGTGGCTGTGAGAAAGCGCAACAAATCTAGTCCTGCTTGGTAATTCAAACGCCAGCCAACTGACTGAAACTGAAGGGCAGTGTAGCGCATGCAAGGATCAAAAGTCAACCTGAGATCTGCACTCAGCATGCGAGCCTTAGGCGCGCCACTGCATTCCAGGCTTTGCAAGCAAAGCCAATCTGTCTTCATCAGTTTCATGGCATTGATGGCATGGGGAGAAGGACCACTCAGCACTTGGGTGTAACACTCCGGAGGGGAGCCATACTTGGAAAATGTTGCACACCGATTCGCCAGCATCTCCAAGCCATAATCCATGACTTTCGTTATGAATGTTTCAGACTCCTGGACCCAAAACAGCAAATCATCCCAAGTCTCTTCGGAAACCATGATTGCCGCAATTCCTCTCAAACTCCAGTGCTGGTTCCAGCTAGTGCTCATGACCTGTGTCTCGGTCAAAGCGTCCTCGACAGTTTTGATCTCGTGGAGTTGTGCACTGTAGTAGTCCCAGCAAGGCTCCTGCAGCCGTGCAATAATGTGTGCGTTCTCCCAAGTCACCCATGAATGGCCCAGATAGGCCAGTTTCAGTCCTTTAGCTTCTTTGAAACACAATTGAGGTTGGTTGATGTCATCCGGACCTTGCTCGGAACGAAGGTACCACTCCAAAACCATTCGGGAGGCCGTAAACTCGGACAGATTTTCCGCAGCAGCCTCATTCCACGAAAACCACCGAGACGGTTTCGTGCATCCCCCCTTGACTTTCCAGGATCTCATTTTTTCCGGAAGCGCGGTCCAGACATCGTGGTCTGAGGCTCCCCTCATATTAAACTCGAAAGCAATGCGAGTCTTGTACTTGTCGAAGATTTCGCTTTCCTGGCTGAGGTACAAGTAGAATTGTATTGGTTAAACAAATACTGACTATATTATTATATGAATTGTACAATATTGAGAATTGGAAAAGCCTGGCCTCGTTGTTGGACTGCAGAAAACTTTCGAGTGCGTCCTGTTTCTCTGCAAAGAAGCCGCCAGAGCCGAAGGGCTTGTAGTTCAGGGTCCACATGAACGTCGTTAGGAGGACATTTTTGTGGAGTTGTCCTCTGAGCGGCCCCTTGATATCCCTATGCAGGCGATGGATTTTGTCGTAACTGTAATGTACGAGCAAGTTCTGGTCCAAGGAAAATGCGTTGGCGGCACACCCGATGCTGCCTTGATCCATCAATATGTGCAACATCGGAATCATGTCTGCAGACTGTGCGTCAAAACTCATACTGTGCACTGTGGCTGGATCCTCTGTACGGATGACTTCCCATTCTGCACCACGAAAAGTTGCTTGGTCTCCCGGGTTCAATGGGGCCAACATGGACAGCAGCTGAGAGTCCGGCTGGAAATCGGTTATTTGCAACCCGGCGATTTTGAAGCACTGACTGCTGACAGCCTGGAAAAACTTCAGGGTCGAAAGTCTCTCAATTTCTCGACGTGCCGCCAAACGTTCGACTTCCGGCATAAGGTCATATTGTCCCGGGCGAAGGATTTTGGCCGAGTTCACAAATTGAGCAGTGGCATGGGCAAAACAATTGGCAGAACTGTTGTAAAAAAGACTCACAAGCCAATCTTTCGTGCTGTGGTGGGAAGAATCAGTGACCATGGTCAGCTTCCGAACATTGAGAAATGACAAGGAGCTTTCTTGCTTGTACAAGCTCAGCATCTTCCGCTGCCACAGAGAAACAGAGCCAGGCCTGACACCGCCATCTCTGTCCGTCTCTCTGATCTCAGCCAACTTCATCATCGAGACCTTTGTGTTGCGTGCTTGTTCAATGAAGTCCCAAATCCGGTAAACGGACATTTTCCGGCGAGGGTCTTCTCCATCATCAGCAGACCTGCGAGCAATGCAACTGCAACTTCATAACTTAACTCACTTGACAAATTGATTTCAAATGAAATGATGCCCCCGGACTCCTGAATGCAGAAATCAACCTTACCCAACAGCCAACCTCCTTCCTCGCCCTGACAGTCGTCGTGAAGGAACTGCTCTCTCCAACGCTTGGTTTGCCTCTACAGGCTCCAAAATGCTGTGGGCCATAGCTCCATGCAAAATCTGGAAGACAGTGGCTCGCAATTGTTGCAGAGCAGCCAAGCTATGGTTTTTCCAGGGTGACATGTTTCTGGATCGCCGGACCTTCGCAGCATTGAGGACAAAAGCGAGCACATCCAAAAACAGAAGTTCTCCCTGCCAAGGGCCTGACAGTACAGCTTCTGAGTACATGTTGCCCCAAACCTTTCTCCAAGACTCCAGAACTGAAGCATGTAGTGAGGAAAGAAAGTCTTGCACTCCCAAGACCATTCCATTGGGCTGCAACATGAGGACATGGTTCCCAGCAGTGCCATGCACATCGATGCTCAAGCCATGCTGTCCAGCCGCGTATGCCTGGGTTGTAGCCTCTGCTGAGATTTTCCGGAACATATCCCAGAGGTAGGTCGACTTGGCTGCAGTTTGGCTTTTGTCCAGTAGCTTTGCAAAGAACATCATCAGCAGCATGGTACTGGCACAATTGCAATTCAACATACTTGTCCTGAACCAGGGCCACTTTTGCCAAGTATTTGAGTATGTGTGTGCATACATGTACTGTCAAGGATATCATAATTTAAGGTTCGTGGCCTGAGGTTCATTGAACGATAATGCAAATCTTTCTCTGTCAGGATATCCTCGGACAAGCAAAGGTCTTTCAGTGTTTTGGCATGTTTCGTCAGAGCGTTTTGCTCGCCATTCTCCATAAGCTTGTCCATGACATATTGCAGATCCCAGTACAGCTGGGAATCATCAGGATTGCGATATGCCACCGGGCCAAAAGCCACAGCAAGACCTTCCATGACCAAAGAGTCTGCATTTGCGGGCACATGCTGGAAACATGGCTCAGCCATGGTCACATATTATGTGTACTGTAACTTTGCGATTTGAAATGTCAAAGTCCTATTGCACAAATGTTGAGCCATGTAATTTTACAGTTCACACATTGCCTTAACGTGGGGGGAAATGTCCCTCTTATTATTTAGGTGGAACATCCCAGGCGAAATTGAAGCTACAGAAACATGACAAAATGTCTGCACCGAACAGAGAACAACCACATGAGAACTTGTGAAGCTATTGGCCATGAGTGCAATTGCAATTTTTTTCGCCCTTGTTCCGCGAACCCCTCACGGATTTGAAGACAGCCTTGTGTCGGAACTGAAATGAGCCGCAATCGGCAATGCAGCATCCAGTAATCGTCATCAGTGCAACAGCCATTGGCGTGCTTTGGGCTCCCTGTGAAAATTGTATTTAGGATTGAATTGGTTGTCACTTTAATGTGCCATCCATACCCATGCAAGACAATGAAATGCTGTGCAACTGCTGAATTGATCTACTGAGTTACTGCCACTCAAGCAAAAATTGTATTGGGTTCAGTGTTCTCCAGGATCTCGAAGCCATGGTCGGCCTCCTGACCATTGCGATATCCCTCATCCACGTCCATCGGCTCCGGAATCGAGCAACGTAGTGGGCAACGACTTCCCGGTCTGGTGTTTGTCGATTCCGCCCAGCGCAGGATGCAGTCTTCGTGAAACCAATGCCCGCAGTGGAGCCGGAGCAAGACTTGTTCCCCCTCATCCATGGTGTCCTGGCAACCAAAACAAATTGTCAAATGAGGACATCACAACACTCACAAGGTCTACACTGGAGATGGAGCTGAAGCAAGCAACACTCGTGGGATCCATTCCGTCCTGGCAAATGAGACATATGGGAAGCTCAATGGCCTCTGACTCTGCTTGGATCTCTTGCTGGTCCTGCTGAACTGTTCCAGCTGCAAGGGTGGCTGGGGGTCCGGCTGCTGCATCGGGAGCGGGTGGATGCTCGCGGGGTGTTGCTGCCACAACTGGTTCAACCACAGCATGCTCCAATGTCTCGGGCTCAATTGTGGGAGGGTTGGCTGGAGGCACAACATGAGCAGGGGATGCGGGGGGCATCGCTGGCATTGCTTTGCTCAAAGTATGCATAGCCTTGGGAGCCACAGCAGGGGATGTGCTTGTTGATGGTTCTGCCGAAGGCATTGTTGGCATTGCTGCATGGCCGGCCTGCTTGGGCGGAGGGGGCACCCGGGGTGCTGCAGGGGCTGCGGGCTGAGGTGGCCCAGACGTTGCTCGCACAGGTGGGACCCGGATCGGGGCAGGTGTGACAGCCTTGGCATGTGCCGGCAGAGGCGCCTTTGCCGGTGCAGGTGGTGGGCTTGCAGTTGCACTTACTGCCACAGGTGCTGGGCGGGCACGTGCTGGCGGCATTGTTGCTTTCGCCCCTGCCTGCAAAATCATGCCAACGTCACCTGAGGTTGGAGCTTTCGCAAAACAGATGCTGACAGGCTTCATGAATGAGTCCTGCCAGCCCAGAGGGCGAGCAATCTCCTCTATTGCAGCGTCTGTCAAATTCAGGGGCAGCTTCGAGGCCAACTGTTCCATGAACTGTGGTTCGCACCGTCGGACACGATTGAATGCCGTTTGGAACCGCATGTGCAAGTCTTCGTAGGATATCACACCTGCACAGCCAAAGATGAAGTCTCAATTGAATGTTCTTATGAATAATAAAGCTGAAAAAACCGACCAGACGAACAACCCGTAATGGCATGATCATTCACTGACCCAAAATGACATTTCCTCTATAGTGTCCTGGCAATAACATCTGACAAGTCACGGAGATAAGAGAGCCGGCTACTTGGCCTGAGCCTCGTCAGCATCCACAGAAGTACCAAGAGTCCCCTTTGGCTCAATTGACTGAGGTACCCAGCCTCAGCGTTCATAGCATCTTCTCATCATGTTAGACAAATTGTCAAATGCACAAACAAAAACAAGTGACACAAATGGGAATTCCTGTCCCGCCTCCAGCTCACCGTACAATTTCTCCAAGCTGGCCACAAGCCTTGTCCTTGGAAGACCTTTCAATACTGTTGTGCTCCCTGTGATTGTGGCATCCTCCCCCTTGTTGTAAACATAGCCGACTGTGGGTGGTGGGAGGGGCTGCACAGGATGAGCAGGAACTGTCACAGGGCCCTGAGGCACTTCATTTCCCGAGCCCGATGCTGATGGAACTTCCGGAACCACCTGCTGATGTTGTGCTGTGGCCCTGTCGGATTCCTCCTCCTCTTCCTGTTCCGAATCGTCATCCACCTCATTCACCTGGGGGGGGGAGAATCCTGGCATCATATTCATCTGGGCATTCATCATCGGATTGCCCTGCATCGCAGCAGCCGGGTTTGCCGAACCGTGCATGGGCATCGACATATTATTCTGCATGCCAGTGCATGGGTGCATCATGGGCATGTTCATACCCGGGTTCATGCCCATCAATGTGCCGGGGTTCATGGTCATGTAAGGATGAGCTGGAAACATCATTGGGGGCATGGTCGGCTGCATCTGGCCTGTCATGACCATGTGCTGTCCATTGCCATTCCTGGAATCCGCAAGACGGGCCCGCTTGTGGCGTCGGGGAATAAGCCCTGCCATGGCTTCTGCAACTACAGGCAATTGGTGTTCCTGTAGCAATGGTACTTCAAACCGAACCCTTGAGCAATTCAGGCAAACACAATTGACAATTCAAAGTTGAAGCAACACTGCAGGACATACAGCTGACTACAGTACAGAAAGCTCCGAAAAGCACAGAGCTTCTTATTTGTTGCAGCCATTCCGAGCCGTGTTGGTCCGCACCGTATTAGCAGAAACAAGGGAGCTAGTAAGTATTGTCCTTGTACCACTGCCGAATCTCACTTTTGGTTTTGCCCGACCCTTTCTGGCCCGGGTGTGAACATTGCGAAATTGAATTTGACTGAAAGCAGTCAGCCAAGAGAGTCCTCACTTGTTGCCATGTTGACCGTGAATCGGAAATGTCAATCTCCAAGTCACAGAGCACCTGCAGATCCTCCAGCACGTAGTGACCTCAGTGGGGCAGCAACACTTTATTATGGTTATGTATTATGATTTAACAAACAACACAGCGGTTTTGTTCAAAGGACAAACACATCAGGATGATTGCTCTGAAGGCACTGACACAATGCCACCTCAATTGAAATGAATCAGCTGTCAGAAGTGTATCATCATCGTCAGAATTGTTTGCTGGCACATCATGGGGTGACGGAGCTATGAGAGCCGCCAACATGGTCTTGGCTTTGAAGAGAAGCAATCGATGAGACCAGGCCAATGGCAGGTCACACTGCAACAAATGTAACAAGCAATCACTGACTTGGTTTCCTTCCACCTCCGGCCAAGTAGGCGGTAGAGCCTGCACTGCTTCCAAAGCCCATTGCTGTTCTTCAGCCAAAGTCATGTTTCTGCCTTGAGCCAAGATATGCACAAATCATGGAGGACATCACATGGCCTGACCTCGCTGACAGTGGTGGCAAAGCAATTGAACAAGTAACATCCCAAAGAACCGCACTGGAATTTTGACATGAATGTCACAATCGTGCTTGCCCCTATGCAAAAAAAGCCAACATAATCTATACACATGGCAAAGGAAGAAGCTGTTATTGAGCACGGTGCTGCTGCAATTCTGCAATACAGCACAAGTAGTGAATTCAACTTGCTTGATCCTTTATACAGTTGTTCAAAATTTGTCACTTGTGCTTGTCATTCCTTTGGCTCTTCCTCTTTTTGGACTCGTTGTTCTTATGTTTCAGAAGCTGCAACTTGAATTTAGTGTGCACACCATCGCCACTGGCCATTGGCAACTGAGATTCAGACCGGGTTGGACTCAGAGCCAAATCCCCTGAAGAGCTCGAGGCAGCTGCTGCTGCTGTTGCTGCTGGAAGAACCAAGTCCGGAGCATCAGAAGCGATCACATTCGGATTCGGCAAGAGCAAAGCTGCATTGGAATCTGAAGGCAATGGAGGCAATGGAATCTCTGAACTCAATTGCATTGACTGCACAGCACCTGCCATTGTTGCGTCCACTGACTCCTCTCCTTGAAGACTTGTGTAACTGGCACCCTCCGCGTTCAGGTTGGCCTCCGGGTTCGGGTTGACCTCACCCGGGTTGGCCTCTGCCGTGGAGTCAACCAGCGCAGACGGGTAGGACTCATTCCAATCATGCCAGCCGCCTTTCCACTTCCACCAGGAGTCTTTTGGATTATCCCAGGAGTTTGCCTCCCAGGAGTCGCAAGGATATGTCATCTTCTGGTGTTTGCTCTTTTGCTGAATCGGACGGTCGTTGTCTTCTTCCATGTCCACTGGAGTGTCCTGACTTGACTGGATGGCAACTCCTTCTGTTTGATCGTAGTTCTGCCAGCCACGACCTGCCCAATCCGTAGTCTCATGTGGTGTGGGGTCTTCGCTGCTTTGGCTTGGGGCTTCCCAAGTCCGCTTGTTGCGTGCACCCGACTCAGCCTCATGCCAGACCTGTGCTCCAGGCGGAAGCTTGACCCATCCATTGACATGAACCCACATGTTTGATGTCCAGGATGGCAAAAGGAAATATGAGCTACACAGCCACCACAATGTTGACCTGGTCTTGTTCGACAATTGAGAACATGAAATGTTAGACAGCCAGCACAATGTTCATGCAATTCACAGAGTTGAGCCAAAATGTTCGGGCAATGCAAACAATTGTCCTGCTCACACAACACAGCAACCAATATGGACTTTGTTTGAAAAAGGGAAATTGCCATTTTCATGACTGTGCCCATGCAAAGAAATTAAGACTCACCCATGCAACCAATGCATTTCAACACAGACATTCTTGCATTGTGGGCCAATTTGGAGACATTCGAAATGCAAGCTTCCATGCAAAGATTTGCTCCACCCATGCAAAAACTCTTGTTCCAATGCATTTTCCCACAGACATTCTTGCATTAACGGGCGAATTTTGAAACATCCCAAATGCAAGCTTCCATGCAAAGATTTAGTCCCACCCATGCAACCAATGCATTTTAACACAGACATTCTTGCATTGTGGGCCAATTTGGAGACATTCGAAATGCAAGCTTCCATGCAAAGATTTCGCTCCACCCATGCAAAAACTCTTGTTCCAATGCATTTTCCCACAGACATTCTTGCATTACAGGCGAATTTTGCATTACAGGCGAATTTTCAAACATCCCAAATGGTAGCTTCCATGCAAAGATTCCGCTCCACCCATGCAAAAACTTTTGTTCCAATGCATTTTCCCACAGACATTCTTGCATTACCGGCGAATTTTGAAACATCCCAAATGGCAGCTTCCATGCAAAGATTTAGTCCCACCCATGCAACCAATGCATTTTAACACAGACATTCTTGCATTGTGGGCCAATTTGGAGACATTCGAAATGCAAGCTTCCATGCAAAGATTTCGCTCCACCATGCAAAAACTCTTGTTCCAATGCATTTTCCCACAGACATTCTTGCATTACAGGCGAATTTTGAAACATCCCAAATGGTAGCTTCCATGCAAAGATTTAGTCCCACCCATGCAACCAATGCATTCTAACACAGACATTCTTGCATTGTGGGCCAATTTGGAGACATTCGAAATGCAAGCTTCCATGCAAAGATTTAGCTCCACCCATGCAAAAACTCTTCTTCCAATGCATTTTCCCACAGACATTCTTGCATTACCGGCGAATTTTGAAACATCCCAAATGGTAGCTTCCATGCAAAGATTTAGTCCCACCCATGCAACCAATGCATTTTAACACAGACATTCTTGCATTGTGGGCCAATTTGGAGACATTCGAAATGCAAGCTTCCATGCAAAGATTTCGCTCCACCCATGCAAAAACTCTTATTCCAATGCATTTTCCCACAGACATTCTTGCATTACCGGCGAATTTTGAAACATCCCAAATGGTAGCTTCCATGCAAAGATTCCGCTCCACCCATGCAAAAACTTTTGTTCCAATGCATTTTCCCACAGACATTCTTGCATTACCGGCGAATTTTGAGACATCCCAAATGCAAGGAATTGTGGATACATTTCAAGCCACCATGCATTTGAAACAGTGAACTCTTGTTTCTGCTAAATCTTCCACTTGAGAGCAAATGCAAGGCAAATGCAGTTGTCATCAAAGAGAACCTGTGAAAAGCCCCAGCTCTTCTCTGTCCAGATGCACATCAATGAACGTTCTCTTCAGATACTCGCGCGCGAATGCGCGCGGGCGCGCGCGCACATGCGCGCATGAGTAGATTGAAAGTGCAACAGCAATTGTGTTCCAAATTGACAATTCTCAGCTTGTTCATCAGTGAAATACAGTCTAAAACTGTTCACTTAACAGGTTTCTATACATTTTTGATGAACTTTTGATGAACTTTTGATGAACTTTTGATGAACTTTTGATGAACTTTTGAGAACTTTTGAGAACTTTTGATATTTTCGACGGTTTGATGACATTTTGATGACATTTTGATGAACTTTTGATGAACTTTTGAGAACTTTTGATGACTTTTTGATATTTTCGAGGTTGACAGAAATGTAGTTTTTGTTATTTTGGAAGGTGACAGAAATGTAATTCCAATGCTTGCAGCTTCTGGCTCCGGTTTCCATTGGTAGCTTCGAGTTTGCCTGCCTGCCACAGGACGTGAATTGATTGTATTTGGTGATGGCTATATACAAAGTCGATGCATTCAGGGGTGGCTTGACTCAAATGTTTCTAGGGGTTCGTATTGGTAGCGGAGCTTTGGTCTTTTTTTCCAGAGGATACCTTCCTCCCTTGCTACACAATTTCGTGTACTTCTGGACCAAACTGTTTGGAGAGAATGATTACGTTTGCATTCAGAAGTGGCTTGACTCAGGTGTTTCTAGGGGTTTGTGTTGGTAGCGGAGCTTTGGTCTTGCATGCAAATTGGTATCGGAGCCATTGGTAGCTGAGATTTCATGCAAAGAAGCTGACTGCAAAATGCATTGGTTTCAGAATTGAAACCAGAATTGAAGCAGAACACGTGCTTTTAAGAGTGTTTGGCAATCTGCCAGTCTTTCTGGAATGATGCAAATGCATGTCTGCCGACAACGATGTGCACATTTGAGACAGGTTCAGCGAGAATGTAAATGCATTGAACACTTCCTCGAAATGCATTTCTGGCGGGCCGATGTTGCATTGAAATAAAAGTGGTGCACACTTCTTCTGAACTACAAATGTATTGCAAGCAAACCGAAATGACAGATGAAATGCATTCTGTTGTGCTGGAACTGTTGTCAAACTGCACTTCGAGATGCTGTCTGGCACATGTTGAATGCATGCTGCATCTGCATTCTGTGAGCTGGAAATGCATTTGAAATGAAAGTTTGGACGTCCGTTTTGGATCCGAAATGCATTGCAAGCAAACCCAAATGACAGACGAAATGCATCCAGCTGTGCTGGAACTGTTGTCAAAATGCACTTTGAGATGCTGTCTGGCACATGTTGAATGCATCCAGCATCTGCATTCTGTGAGCTGGAAATGC
>CAJNDT010000447.1:817226-897226 GCA_905221615.1 Symbiodinium sp. CCMP2592
GCTTGTGATGTGCGGCAACAAATTCTGGATTGGCTCTGAAATCATCCTTGGCCTTTTGCCAGTACCTCAGGAACTTCTCTCTGCTCAACTTGGCAGGGTGAGCCATGCCCCGACACTCCAATATGTCGGAGTTGGTCAGCAGCTGCTGGATACATGTCCCCGTGAGTTTTTGGTGTGCTTTCGGACCTGGGGCTGTTCGTAAGAGTTGGTGACAATCCTCGACGATCTTGCTGTCCGGAAATGTGGCTGTGAGAAAGCGCAACAAATCTAGTCCTGCTTGGTAATTCAAACGCCAGCCAACTGACTGAAACTGAAGGGCAGTGTAGCGCATGCAAGGATCAAAAGTCAACCTGAGATCTGCACTCAGCATGCGAGCCTTAGGCGCGCCACTGCATTCCAGGCTTTGCAAGCAAAGCCAATCTGTCTTCATCAGTTTCATGGCATTGATGGCATGGGGAGAAGGACCACTCAGCACTTGGGTGTAACACTCCGGAGGGGAGCCATACTTGGAAAATGTTGCACACCGATTCGCCAGCATCTCCAAGCCATAATCCATGACTTTCGTTATGAATGTTTCAGACTCCTGGACCCAAAACAGCAAATCATCCCAAGTCTCTTCGGAAACCATGATTGCCGCAATTCCTCTCAAACTCCAGTGCTGGTTCCAGCTAGTGCTCATGACCTGTGTCTCGGTCAAAGCGTCCTCGACAGTTTTGATCTCGTGGAGTTGTGCACTGTAGTAGTCCCAGCAAGGCTCCTGCAGCCGTGCAATAATGTGTGCGTTCTCCCAAGTCACCCATGAATGGCCCAGATAGGCCAGTTTCAGTCCTTTAGCTTCTTTGAAACACAATTGAGGTTGGTTGATGTCATCCGGACCTTGCTCGGAACGAAGGTACCACTCCAAAACCATTCGGGAGGCCGTAAACTCGGACAGATTTTCCGCAGCAGCCTCATTCCACGAAAACCACCGAGACGGTTTCGTGCATCCCCCCTTGACTTTCCAGGATCTCATTTTTTCCGGAAGCGCGGTCCAGACATCGTGGTCTGAGGCTCCCCTCATGTTAAACTCGAAAGCAATGCGAGTCTTGTACTTGTCGAAGATTTCGCTTTCCTGGCTGAGGTACAACTAGAATTGTATTGGTTAAACAAATACTGACTATATTATTATATGAATTGTACAATATTGAGAATTGGAAAAGCCTGGCCTCGTTGTTGGACTGCAGAAAACTTTCGAGTGCGTCCTGTTTCTCTGCAAAGAAGCCGCCAGAGCCGAAGGGCTTGTAGTTCAGGGTCCACATGAACGTCGTTAGGAGGACATTTTTGTGGAGTTGTCCTCTGAGCGGCCCCTTGATATCCCTATGCAGGCGATGGATTTTGTCGTAACTGTAATGTACGAGCAAGTTCTGGTCCAAGGAAAATGCGTTGGCGGCACACCCGATGCTGCCTTGATCCATCAATATGTGCAACATCGGAATCATGTCTGCAGACTGTGCGTCAAAACTCATACTGTGCACTGTGGCTGGATCCTCTGTACGGATGACTTCCCATTCTGCACCACGAAAAGTTGCTTGGTCTCCCGGGTTCAATGGGGCCAACATGGACAGCAGCTGAGAGTCCGGCTGGAAATCGGTTATTTGCAACCCGGCGATTTTGAAGCACTGACTGCTGACAGCCTGGAAAAACTTCAGGGTCGAAAGTCTCTCAATTTCTCGACGTGCCGCCAAACGTTCGACTTCCGGCATAAGGTCATATTGTCCCGGGCGAAGGATTTTGGCCGAGTTCACAAATTGAGCAGTGGCATGGGCAAAACAATTGGCAGAACTGTTGTAAAAAAGACTCACAAGCCAATCTTTCGTGCTGTGGTGGGAAGAATCAGTGACCATGGTCAGCTTCCGAACATTGAGAAATGACAAGGAGCTTTCTTGCTTGTACAAGCTCAGCATCTTCCGCTGCCACAGAGAAACAGAGCCAGGCCTGACACCGCCATCTCTGTCCGTCTCTCTGATCTCAGCCAACTTCATCATCGAGACCTTTGTGTTGCGTGCTTGTTCAATGAAGTCCCAAATCCGGTGAACGGACATTTTCCGGCGAGGGTCTTCTCCATCATCAGCAGACCTGCGAGCAATGCAACTGCAACTTCATAACTTAACTCACTTGACAAATTGATTTCAAATGAAATGATGCCCCCGGACTCCTGAATGCAGAAATCAACCTTACCCAACAGCCAACCTCCTTCCTCGCCCTGACAGTCGTCGTGAAGGAACTGCTCTCTCCAACGCTTGGTTTGCCTCTACATGCTCCAAAATGCTGTGGGCCATAGCTCCATGCAAAATCTGGAAGACAGTGGCTCGCAATTGTTGCAGAGCAGCCAAGCTATGGTTTTTCCAGGGTGACATGTTTCTGGATCGACGGACCTTCGCAGCATTGAGGACAAAAGCGAGCACATCCAAAAACAGAAGTTCTCCCTGCCAAGGGCCTGACAGTACAGCTTCTGAGTACATGTTGCCCCAAACCTTTCTCCAAGACTCCAGAACTGAAGCATGTAGTGAGGAAAGAAAGTCTTGCACTCCCAAGACCATTCCATTGGGCTGCAACATGAGGACATGGTTCCCAGCAGTGCCATGCACATCGATGCTCAAGCCATGCTGTCCAGCCGCGTATGCCTGGGTTGTAGCCTCTGCTGAGATTTTCCGGAACATATCCCAGAGGTAGGTCGACTTGGCTGCAGTTTGGCTTTTGTCCAGTAGCTTTGCAAAGAACATCATCAGCAGCATGGTACTGGCACAATTGCAATTCAACATACTTGTCCTGAACCAGGGCCACTTTTGCCAAGTATTTGAGTATGTGTGTGCATACATGTACTGTCAAGGATTTCATAATTTAAGGTTCGTGGCCTGAGGTTCATTGAACGATAATGCAAATCTTTCTCTGTCAGGATATCCTCGGACAAGCAAAGGTCTTTCAGTGTTTTGGCATGTTTCGTCAGAGCGTTTTGCTCGCCATTCTCCATAAGCTTGTCCATGACATATTGCAGATCCCAGTACAGCTGGGAATCATCAGGATTGCGATATGCCACCGGGCCAAAAGCCACAGCAAGACCTTCCATGACCAAAGAGTCTGCATTTGCGGGCACATGCTGGAAACATGGCTCAGCCATGGTCACATATTATGTGTACTGTAACTTTGCGATTTGAAATGTCAAAGTCCTATTGCACAAATGTTGAGCCATGTAATTTTACAGTTCACACATTGCCTTAACGTGGGGGGAAATGTCCCTCTTATTATTTAGGTGGAACATCCCAGGCGAAATTGAAGCTACAGAAACATGACAAAATGTCTGCACCGAACAGAGAACAACCACATGAGAACTTGTGAAGCTATTGGCCATGAGTGCAATTGCAATTTTTTTCGCCCTTGTTCCGCGAACCCCTCACGGACTTGAAGACAGCCTTGTGTCGGAACTGAAATGAGCCGCAATCGGCAATGCAGCATCCAGTAATCGTCATCAGTGCAACAGCCATTGGCGTGCTTTGGGCTCCCTGTGAAAATTGTATTTAGGATTGAATTGGTTGTCACTTTAATGTGCCATCCATACCCATGCAAGACAATGAAATGCTGTGCAACTGCTGAATTGATCTACTGAGTTACTGCCACTCAAGCAAAAATTGTATTGGGTTCAGTGTTCTCCAGGATCTCGAAGCCATGGTCGGCCTCCTGACCATTGCGATTTCCCTCATCCACGTCCATCGGCTCCGGAATCGAGCAACGTAGTGGGCAACGACTTCCCGGTCTGGTGTTTGTCGATTCCGCCCAGCGCAGGATGCAGTCTTCGTGAAACCAATGCCCGCAGTGGAGCCGGAGCAAGACTTGTTCCCCCTCATCCATGGTGTCCTGGCAACCAAAACAAATTGTCAAATGAGGACATCACAACACTCACAAGGTCTACACTGGAGATGGAGCTGAAGCAAGCAACACTCGTGGGATCCATTCCGTCCTGGCAAATGAGACATATGGGAAGCTCAATGGCCTCTGACTCTGCTTGGATCTCTTGCTGGTCCTGCTGAACTGTTCCAGCTGCAAGGGTGGCTGGGGGTCCGGCTGCTGCATCGGGAGCGGGTGGATGCTCGCGGGGTGTTGCTGCCACAACTGGTTCAACCACAGCATGCTCCAATGTCTCGGGCTCAATTGTGGGAGGGTTGGCTGGAGGCACAACATGATCAGGGGATGCGGGGGGCATCGCTGGCATTGCTTTGCTCAAAGTATGCATAGCCTTGGGAGCCACAGCAGGGGATGTGCTTGTTGATGGTTCTGCCGAAGGCATTGTTGGCATTGCTGCATGGCCGGCCTGCTTGGGCGGAGGGGGCACCCGGGGTGCTGCAGGGGCTGCGGGCTGAGGTGGCCCAGACGTTGCTCGCACAGGTGGGACCCGGATCGGGGCAGGTGTGACAGCCTTGGCATGTGCCGGCAGAGGCGCCTTTGCCGGTGCAGGTGGTGGGCTTGCAGTTGCACTTACTGCCACAGGTGCTGGGCGGGCACGTGCTGGCGGCATTGTTGCTTTCGCCCCTGCCTGCAAAATCATGCCAACGTCACCTGAGGTTGGAGCTTTCGCAAAACAGATGCTGACAGGCTTCATGAATGAGTCCTGCCAGCCCAGAGGGCGAGCAATCTCCTCTATTGCAGCGTCTGTCAAATTCAGGGGCAGCTTCGAGGCCAACTGTTCCATGAACTGTGGTTCGCACCGTCGGACACGATTGAATGCCGTTTGGAACCGCATGTGCAAGTCTTCGTAGGATATCACACCTGCACAGCCAAAGATGAAGTCTCAATTGAATGTTCTTATGAATAATAAAGCTGAAAAAACCGACCAGACGAACAACCCGTAATGGCATGATCATTCACTGACCCAAAATGACATTTCCTCTATAGTGTCCTGGCAATAACATCTGACAAGTCACGGAGATAAGAGAGCCGGCTACTTGGCCTGAGCCTCGTCAGCATCCACAGAAGTACCAAGAGTCCCCTTTGGCTCAATTGACTGAGGTACCCAGCCTCAGCGTTCATAGCATCTTCTCATCATGTTAGACAAATTGTCAAATGCACAAACAAAAACAAGTGACACAAATGGGAATTCCTGTCCCGCCTCCAGCTCACCGTACAATTTCTCCAAGCTGGCCACAAGCCTTGTCCTTGGAAGACCTTTCAATACTGTTGTGCTCCCTGTGATTGTGGCATCCTCCCCCTTGTTGTAAACATAGCCGACTGTGGGTGGTGGGAGGGGCTGCACAGGATGAGCAGGAACTGTCACAGGGCCCTGAGGCACTTCATTTCCCGAGCCCGATGCTGATGGAACTTCCGGAACCACCTGCTGATGTTGTGCTGTGGCCCTGTCGGATTCCTCCTCCTCTTCCTGTTCCGAATCGTCATCCACCTCATTCACCTGGGGGGGGGGAGAATCCTGGCATCATATTCATCTGGGCATTCATCATCGGATTGCCCTGCATCGCAGCAGCCGGGTTTGCCGAACCGTGCATGGGCATCGACATATTATTCTGCATGCCAGTGCATGGGTGCATCATGGGCATGTTCATACCCGGGTTCATGCCCATCAATGTGCCGGGGTTCATGGTCATGTAAGGATGAGCTGGAAACATCATTGGGGGCATGGTCGGCTGCATCTGGCCTGTCATGACCATGTGCTGTCCATTGCCATTCCTGGAATCCGCAAGACGGGCCCGCTTGTGGCGTCGGGGAATAAGCCCTGCCATGGCTTCTGCAACTACAGGCAATTGGTGTTCCTGTAGCAATGGTACTTCAAACCGAACCCTTGAGCAATTCAGGCAAACACAATTGACAATTCAAAGTTGAAGCAACACTGCAGGACATACAGCTGACTACAGTACAGAAAGCTCCGAAAAGCACAGAGCTTCTTATTTGTTGCAGCCATTCCGAGCCGTGTTGGTCCACACCGTATTAGCAGAAACAAGCGAGCTAGTAAACATTGTCCTTGTACCACTGCCGAATCTCACTTTTGGTTTTGCCCGACCCTTTCTGGCCCGGGTGTGAACATTGCGAAATTGAATTTGACTGAAAGCAGTCAGCCAAGAGAGTCCTCACTTGTTGCCATGTTGACCGTGAATCGGAAATGTCAATCTCCAAGTCACAGAGCACCTGCAGATCCTCCAGCACGTAGTGACCTCAGTGGGGCAGCAACACTTTATTATGGTTATGTGTTATGATTTAACAAACAACACAGCGGTTTTGTTCAAAGGACAAACACATCAGGATGATTGCTCTGAAGGCACTGACACAATGCCACCTCAATTGAAATGAATCAGCTGTCAGAAGTGTATCATCATCGTCAGAATTGTTTGCTGGCACATCATGGGGTGACGGAGCTATGAGAGCCGCCAACATGGTCTTGGCTTTGAAGAGAAGCAATCGATGAGACCAGGCCAATGGCAGGTCACACTGCAACAAATGTAACAAGCAATCACTGACTTGGTTTCCTTCCACCTCCGGCCAAGTAGGCGGTAGAGCCTGCACTGCTTCCAAAGCCCATTGCTGTTCTTCAGCCAAAGTCATGTTTCTGCCTTGAGCCAAGATATGCACAAATCATGGAGGACATCACATGGCCTGACCTCGCTGACAGTGGTGGCAAAGCAATTGAACAAGTAACATCCCAAAGAACCGCACTGGAATTTTGACATGAATGTCACAATCGTGCTTGCCCCTATGCAAAAAAAGCCAACATAATCTATACACATGGCAAAGGAAGAAGCTGTTATTGAGCACGGTGCTGCTGCAATTCTGCAATACAGCACAAGTAGTGAATTCAACTTGCTTGATCCTTTATACAGTTGTTCAAAATTTGTCACTTGTGCTTGTCATTCCTTTGGCTCTTCCTCTTTTTGGACTCGTTGTTCTTATGTTTCAGAAGCTGCAACTTGAATTTAGTGTGCACACCATCGCCACTGGCCATTGGCAACTGAGATTCAGACCGGGTTGGACTCAGAGCCAAATCCCCTGAAGAGCTCGAGGCAGCTGCTGCTGCTGTTGCTGCTGGAAGAACCAAGTCCGGAGCATCAGAAGCGATCACATTCGGATTCGGCAAGAGCAAAGCTGCATTGGAATCTGAAGGCAATGGAGGCAATGGAATCTCTGAACTCAATTGCATTGACTGCACAGCACCTGCCATTTTTGCGTCCACTGACTCCTCTCCTTGAAGACTTGTGTAACTGGCACCCTCCGCGTTCAGGTTGGCCTCCGGGTTCGGGTTGACCTCACCCGGGTTGGCCTCTGCCGTGGAGTCAACCAGCGCAGACGGGTAGGACTCATTCCAATCATGCCAGCCGCCTTTCCACTTCCACCAGGAGTCTTTTGGATTATCCCAGGAGTTTGCCTCCCAGGAGTCGCAAGGATATGTCATCTTCTGGTGTTTGCTCTTTTGCTGAATCGGACGGTCGTTGTCTTCTTCCATGTCCACTGGAGTGTCCTGACTTGACTGGATGGCAACTCCTTCTGTTTGATCGTAGTTCTGCCAGCCACGACCTGCCCAATCCGTAGTCTCATGTGGTGTGGGGTCTTCGCTGCTTTGGCTTGGGGCTTCCCAAGTCCGCTTGTTGCGTGCACCCGACTCAGCCTCATGCCAGACCTGTGCTCCAGGCGGAAGCTTGACCCATCCATTGACATGAACCCACATGTTTGATGTCCAGGATGGCAAAAGGAAATATGAGCTACACAGCCACCACAATGTTGACCTGGTCTTGTTCGACAATTGAGAACATGAAATGTTAGACAGCCAGCACAATGTTCATGCAATTCACAGAGTTGAGCCAAAATGTTCGGGCAATGCAAACAATTGTCCTGCTCACACAACACAGCAACCAATATGGACTTTGTTTGAAAAAGGGAAATTGCCATTTTCATGACTGTGCCCATGCAAAGAAATTAAGACTCACCCATGCAACCAATGCATTTCAACACAGACATTCTTGCATTGTGGGCCAATTTGGAGACATTCGAAATGCAAGCTTCCATGCAAAGATTTAGCTCCACCCATGCAAAAACTCTTGTTCCAATGCATTTTCCCACAGACATTCTTGCATTACCGGCGAATTTTGAAACATCCCAAATGGTAGCTTCCATGCAAAGATTTAGTCCCACCCATGCAACCAATGCATTTCAACACAGACATTCTTGCATTGTGGGCCAATTTGGAGACATTCGAAATGCAAGCTTCCATGCAAAGATTTCGCTCCACCCATGCAAAAACTCTTGTTCCAATGCATTTTCCCACAGACATTCTTGCATTACAGGCGAATTTTCAAACATCCCAAATGGTAGCTTCCATGCAAAGATTCCGCTCCACCCATGCAAAAACTTTTGTTCCAATGCATTTTCCCACAGACATTCTTGCATTACCGGCGAATTTTGAAACATCCCAAATGGCAGCTTCCATGCAAAGATTTAGTCCCACCCATGCAACCAATGCATTTCAACACAGACATTCTTGCATTGTGGGCCAATTTGGAGACATTCGAAATGCAAGCTTCCATGCAAAGATTTCGCTCCACCCATGCAAAAACTCTTCTTCCAATGCATTTTCCCACAGACATTCTTGCATTACCGGCGAATTTTGAAACATCCCAAATGGTAGCTTCCATGCAAAGATTTAGTCCCACCCATGCAACCAATGCATTTTAACACAGACATTCTTGCATTGTGGGCCAATTTGGAGACATTCGAAATGCAAGCTTCCATGCAAAGATTTCGCTCCACCCATGCAAAAACTCTTGTTCCAATGCATTTTCCCACAGACATTCTTGCATTACCGGCGAATTTTGAAACATCCCAAATGGTAGCTTCCATGCAAAGATTTAGTCCCACCCATGCAACCAATGCATTTTAACACAGACATTCTTGCATTGTGGGCCAATTTGGAGACATTCGAAATGCAAGCTTCCATGCAAAGATTTCGCTCCACCCATGCAAAAACTCTTGTTCCAATGCATTTTCCCACAGACATTCTTGCATTACCGGCGAATTTTGAAACATCTCAAATGGTAGCTTCCATGCAAAGATTCCGCTCCACCCATGCAAAAACCTTTGTTCCAATGCATTTTCCCACAGACATTCTTGCATTACCGGCGAATTTTGAGACATCCCAAATGCAAGGAATTGTGGATACATTTCAAGCCACCATGCATTTGAAACAGTGAACTCTTGTTTCTGCTCAATCTTCCACTTGAGAGCAAATGCAAGGCAAATGCAGTTGTCATCAAAGAGAACCTGTGAAAAGCCCCAGCTCTTCTCTGTCCAGATGCACATCAATGAACGTTCTCTTCAGATACTCGCGCGCGAATGCGCGCGGGCGCGCGCGCACATGCGCGCATGAGTAGATTGAAAGTGCAACAGCAATTGTGTTCCAAATTGACAATTCTCAGCTTGTTCATCAGTGAAATACAGTCTAAAACTGTTCCCTTAACAGGTTTCTATACATTTTTGATGAACTTTTGATGAACTTTTGATGAACTTTTGATGAACTTTTGAGAACTTTTGAGAACTTTTGATATTTTCGACGGTTTGATGACATTTTGATGACATTTTGATGAACTTTTGATGAACTTTTGAGAACTTTTGATGACTTTTTGATATTTTCGAGGTTGACAGAAATGTAGTTTTTGTTATTTTGGAAGGTGACAGAAATGTAATTCCAATGCTTGCAGCTTCTGGCTCCGGTTTCCATTGGTAGCTTCGAGTTTGCCTGCCTGCCACAGGACGTGAATTGATTGTATTGGTGATGGCTATATACAAAGTCGATGCATTCAGGGGTGGCTTGACTCAAATGTTTCTAGGGGTTCGTATTGGTAGCGGAGCTTTGGTCTTTTTTTCCAGAGGATACCTTCCTCCCTTGCTACACAATTTCGTGTACTCTGGACCAAACTGTTTGGAGAGAATGATTACGTTTGCATTCAGAAGTGGCTTGACTCAGGTGTTTCTAGGGGTTTGTGTTGGTAGCGGAGCTTTGGTCTTGCATGCAAATTGGTATCGGAGCCATTGGTAGCTGAGCTTTCATGCAAAGAAGCTGACTGCAAAATGCATTGGTTTCAGAATTGAAACCAGAATTGAAGCAGAACACGTGCTTTTAAGAGTGTTTGGCAATCTGCCAGTCCTTCTGGAATGATGCAAATGCATGTCTGCCGACAACGATGTGCACATTTGAGACAGGTTCAGCGAGAATGTAAATGCATTGAACACTTCCTCGAAATGCATTTCTGGCGGGCCGATGTTGCATTGAAATCAAATTGGTGCACACTTCTTCTGAACTACAAATGTATTGCAAGCAAACCGAAATGACAGATGAAATGCATTCTGTTGTGCTGGAACTGTTGTCAAACTGCACTTCGAGATGCTGTCTGGCACATGTTGAATGCATCCTGCATCTGCATTCTGTGAGCTGGAAATGCATTTGAAATGAAAGTTTGGACGTCCGTTTTGGATCCGAAATGCATTGCAAGCAAACCCAAATGACAGACGAAATGCATCCAGCTGTGCTGGAACTGTTGTCAAAATGCACTTTGAGATGCTGTCTGGCACATGTTGAATGCATCCAGCATCTGCATTCTGTGAGCTGGAAATGCATTTGAAATGAAAGTTTGGACGTCCGTTTTGGATCCGAAATGCATTGCAAGCAAACCGAAATGACAGACGAAATGCATCCAGCTGTGCTGGAACTGTTGTGAAAATGCACTTTGAGATGCTGTCTGGCACATGTTGAATGCATCCAGCATCTGCATTCTGTGAGCTGGAAATCCATTTGAAATGAAAGTTTGGACATCCGTTTTGGATCCGAAATGCATTGCAAGCAAACCCAAATGACAGACGAAATGCATCCAGCTGTGCTGGAACTGTTGTCAAAATGCACTTTGAGATGCTGTCTGGCACATGTTGAATGCATCCAGCATCTGCATTCTGTGAGCTGGAAATGCATTTGAAATGAAAGTTTGGACGTCCGTTTTGG
The DNA here is from genome assembly GCA_905221615.1 of Symbiodinium sp. CCMP2592. Classification (NCBI taxonomy): domain Eukaryota; class Dinophyceae; order Suessiales; family Symbiodiniaceae; genus Symbiodinium; species Symbiodinium sp. CCMP2592. Next base: position 828,247 of record CAJNDT010000447.1, read on the forward strand.
ATCCGAAATGCATTGCAAGCAAACCGAAATGACAGACGAAATGCATCCAGTTGTGCTGGAACTGTTGTCAAAATGCACTTTGACATCCTGTCTTGCAGGTGTTGAATACATCAAATATTGGTTGGAATTATGACAAATGTATTTGGTCACAGCCGAGACCACCATCACAACTCCTTCATCCACTTGTCAGTTGTAATTCAGAACGAGACAAGGATAGGACTGAGACTCTTTCTCCGAACACAGTCATCATGGAACCACATGACTGTGCAATGCAACACCACGTCTGCTGCTTTCTTCAACTTGTCTGCAAGGTGGAACATGACAGTGAAGCTCACATGCAACTCTCAATGGGCATCTGCACAATTGTTTTGGTCACGAATCAGGCAGCTGGCTGAATTGATCGAATTACAAATTGAGAATCATTGCTGTGCAAGCATTGCCAATATTGCAGCATGGAGGACAAGCCCCATCAGCTGCGAGGCGGAAGGATTGAGTTTCATGAGCGCTTTGAAGTTGTAGACCTTATCCTCCCAGTCTTGTTTTCTTTCTCCAAGCATTGGGCGTGGAACCAGGCAGCTCATCAAGTCAAAACCGACACAGCCATAAAGTGGAGCCGAGTCATCGATCAATCGCTTGTTCATCCGCCAAAGTTTGGCCAGTCGGCGTTCCTGGGCAGCTGCCTCATCGCCCATGTTGCAGCTCGACTTGCTACAAAGAGTGCTCCTCCTCTTGAACCAAAACACTGCAGGAACATTGTGATATTGCGAGTGATGACATTGACATGAAGCACACCGATGACAAAAACATCAAACAGAACAAGCCAGCATCCACTGAAAATCATGTTTGGAATTGTCACAACATGCTGTACATTCAATCTGTTTTGCTGGGGGCCGGCCCACTGACGATTTGCATCATCTCCTTAGTACAAGTGCGGGCGCATTTAGGAAAAGAACACACACACACACACACAGCTCCACAATGCAAATCTGTGTGCAGGGCTTGTCTGTCTATCACACAAAGCTCTGGATAACAGGGATTTACAAATCACAAGCACTGGCAAAGATGTGAAGCCTTGCAACACAAAGAGATGTTTTGCCAGCAATGCCACAAGATGCCAGCAGAATCAGTGAAACGGAATCAATCCTCATCACCTTCTCCATTTAATTCACCACGTTGTTGGGAATCAGCTGTGGACCTCCGTCTGACGTCGTCAAGGGTGGTACGCCTTATATCCGTCTCGTTGTACCAATCCACTATGCACAGTGTGCAATAATGGACTTGGTGTCCCCATTTTGTTCTCATGCAAGGTTGATCGTGCATCTCACAATTGAACAAACAGCTTCCTCCACAATCGCGATGACCACCGGGAGACAAAGAAGCTCCTGCTCGGTGTGGACAAAATCGGTTCCCCATTGCAATGGCCGAACCAGCAGCAGCAAGTAGCCCTATTGCAAAGAAGCTTCACTGACTCACTTGACAAATAGTAATGCTGCGAATGAATCAGCACAGACCGACAGGTGACAGTGTCCTATTTAACATTCTGAGAGCACTCAACTGGTCTCCGATCAAGCATGGCACATCTTCCTGAAGAATTGTACACATCACAGACTTTTTGACAAACACGCACACACTCTCTCTGGAACTGTTCTCCTGGTCTGGTCCACACTGCGAAAGCAAGTGACTGAAAAGAAACATTGAAGTGTTTTGGAAACCTCTGCAAGGTCCAAGTTCATTCACTCAGATGAACATCAGATTGAACTTCATCTCGTTGAGATGCTGTGTCACAGCTGACAATTGCTTCCAATTGTGTGACACGATTCCGTAAGGAAATAATGGCTTCATCAGTGCTTGTGATGAACTCACTCAGCAATCGCCAAAATTGTGGGTTGTTGCCAAATTCAACAAAGCCCGGGCTATTCGATGACACAGCTGATGACTCAGACGCAGGAGATTCTGTCGCCACCTCCGCCAAGACCCGCAGAAGAGCGTCGGCACGCTCTGCTCTCCTCTCCAGAACCCTCTCCACTGAATGTTGCGACATGCTGTGCTCACTAAATAGGACTGGCAATACGCTTGAAGCCACAAACCTGCAGAATGGTTCAATTCCACTCACATACCAAAGCATTACCGGCAGGTCAAGAAATTTGAACAGGAGACTATACACTGCATTATTTATTGGGACACAATGAATACCAATAAGCCAGACTTAATAATCATGCAGAACGGCCTCCCAAACTAACCCAAGGGCCGCCACGGTGTGGGTTCCCACACTCATTGTGGAAGCACTGCCAGCAAGCACATTAGCTCATTGTCCTGCTCAGGTTGCACCCCCAACCTGTTGGCCACAGCAGTGCTGTGCTTATTAGCACAGGCCCTGGGTGCCCCACACCCGGCCAGCGGTGTGAAAGGGTGACTGGAGCGGGTGGTCACCCCTCTTGGTAGGGCCAGACTTCTGCTGCCGAGCTGCACGACTATTAACTCGAACACATCTGCAGACATGCACAATTTGCCGAACTACACTGTTCTGCCAATTCTGTTTTGCACACACAGACATTCATCAGTGGCAGTGAAACCTTGTCAATCTAAGGATTACTACGAACAATTCTCACAACATGACCTGTGGCATAGCTTGTCACCGGAAAGTAGTATGGCAGATGAATCTCACATTGTACAAGATGGAATGTGTCCGGCTTCAGCCACCTGTGGTGAATAGTCCAGAGCTCTGTTGCAATCTTGTACTTGACTCGGTCGATCAAGTCAGTACTCGAAACCACCAAGTGACTCGAATATCCTTGGAAATTGTTCACCCAATCAGGATCCATAACAATATCCACCCGAAAGTTTTGTGCGGCAAAGGTCAGACCCGCTTCTGCAGCCTTTCGCTTTCGCTGTTTCAACATGGCTTCAGTCATGTCATGTGATACTTCGAAAACTATTGTGAAACTGCATTCTGAGCCTGACAGCTCCCAAGACAATTTGCCAACATGCATCCGGGTTTGACAGTCTGAACTAGGCTTGGCTGCTTAGGACACGGCGAAGAAGAGCTTCTGGGTGTCCAGGTCGGAAGAAGCCTGCAGGACAATTGCACTCATTACCTTGAAGGAGAGCTGTGCCATTCCAGATGATGCTCTTTGCACTGACACTGTTTAGTCAGGCAAAGTCCCACTGGATGACTGCCCATACTGTTTCCTCTTGTGATGCTCTGATGGTTTTTGGAGCAATCTCAACAGCACCATCAGATTCTCTAGAGGAACTGACAACATGTGAAACAAACCCAGACAGAGGTCCACACCGCCAATCTTGCAGGACTTGAATAGACTTAGACAGCAGATCAAATGCAATATATGAATCAAACACAACAGTTGTGAGTTCTGGGCCCCGGCCAAGTGCTCTTCTCAAGCTGGTTCGCCTCAGACCACAGCAGGAGCTAAATGTTGCTGAAGTGTTTCCACAATTGGGGAGTGTAACACAATTGAGTCAAGTCTTCTCAGCCAAGGCCAAGCAAAAACTGGGGGACTTCATTTCCAGACTTGTCAGTCCCAGTCAGTGAAACTCAATTGTCGTTCAATTGTCATTGTTCACTTGCAGTCGTCTGGCTTCTTCCCGCCAGAGCCGCCATCCATCATCTAAATCTGTCTCATCCACACTGTCACGATCTGTGTCAGGCTCTTCCTCCGGACGATGTGCACGTAGCTCTCTCTCAGCCGCACTGTCAGGATCTGATGCAGGCTCTTCCCGCGGTTCATCTGGAGGAAAAACACGCCGACCGCGCGTGCCAGGAATGTGCAGAATCTGATGGGTCGGGCGGGTCAGGGAAAAGTGCTCGTTCCGATGGAAATAGCTGCGACGACTTGCATGGATGATATATGAACCAAACTGTACCCCGTACTCCTGTGCTTCGTCCCACAGGTTGCTCTGGAGCACAACCCAGCTGTCGGCTCTTTCCAGCCCGCGAACATAATCGATATTCCTCTGAGAGTGAACGAATGTCCTGAGGCAGTGCCGCATCCACCTCCTGACCAGCTCCGGGTGATTCATGACCCAGCATCTGCGAGCACGACGGCAAGTTGTCCGAAAATTGCAAAGGCAGTCCACAGTGAGCAACTCGTGAGTCACATGAAGCCAATAGTAACCATCTTGCAAATTCACTAGATGGTGTACCGACATTGCACCCTCTTGTTTGTTCATATCGTCATGGCGGTCAAGGCGGTTGATTCGCCATCGCACTGGTTGCCACGGATACTCGTGCCTCCAAAGAGGACGATTGACATCATAATGCAAAACATGATCGATCAATATGGGGCGTTCCTGTGGCAAAATTGGCGGATTGTTTGCCCTGAGTCGTCTCATGCGCTCCTCCTCCCAGCCGGACAAAACGTAACCATTGAGATTCGTCCTGTAAAAATGCCTGTTTCTTCTGTTCACTTGCAGTCTCTCCGGCGTGTCGGATCGGTTGGACTCGGACCACGGGGGGAGTGGGCTTCGAGGGCTGCTGGATCTGCTCCTGGAAAAGCGACGCCAATTGAAATTATCATAATTAAACGGCGGCGGCAACGGCGGCTGCAAGGGCGAATTGCTCCGGCTACGGCCCCTTTGCATGATTCTGCTGTTTCCTTGAAACTGTCCAGCCCATTGTCACTGGAGCTATCCGCTGACTCAATCAACGATTGAGTTGCTACTGTTCAAGATCCTTCCTTGCTCCAGATGTAGAACCGTCCAGTTCTCAGCGCTTCACAATTGATCTGAGACACGACAATTGTGACACAATTCATGGACATGCAATTCATTTCCACAAGCATCACTGGACAAAGGACAATTTCGGCAATAGCTCAGGTTTCCCACAGCTTTTTCCCCCAATCGAAACTTGCTGGAATCTTCTGGAACCTGCAATTGCAGCTAGTGATCTGCAAATGGCAGAATAATTACTAATTCAAATTTGTCCTGTGCGAATCACATCGGTGAAACATCAGTGCTTGACCGGCAACTGGCTTTTGCAGGTTGCAGATTCCTCTGACACACTGCCTTTGGACTCCGCCAAAACCACATCATCACATTTGCAGTCGTGCGAGATCATCTCCAAGCGCTTGTAGTCCCATGCCGGCAGGTAGCTTTCAAAGTGGAACAGCATGCAGCTGAGGCACCTTTTTTCGTCCACATAGCACTGAAGGGATTCCACATAGCCCTCCTTCTTGGGATTCGACATGATCGTCAATCAAAATTTCAAACCAAATTGATCTTGGGGGACAATGGCTGCAGCTGAAGCAAGACAATTCTAACAGCAGGCAAACCATTCCAAGACTGGATGTAAGAGGCTTTCACTGAAGACTGAGGCGGCTGCATGGTGATGGTTCTCTTTGTCGCAAACAACCTGACAGAATTGAAGAATTGTTCATTTCTTGGCTTGGCTTTCAACCGCAACATGTGCCATGCCAGTTGCCCACTCATGCACTGACACAGATTTGTCAGGCAAAGTTTCACTGGATGACTTTGCTGTGCCCATGACACTGTTTCCTTTTGCACTCTGATGGTTCATAGAGTTGTACAGCACCATCAGGTTTTTATAAGGAATCTGCAAGTCAAGCAAACTCTCAATTAATTGTGTACAACACTGTCACTTCATTGTGCACGAAACTGTCATCACAATAAATCAATTGTGTGTTTTGAGTCACAGAGGCAGAGGTAGGCGCATTGTCAGTGTCAGTGACCTAATTGGCAAAAGGACTCGACACCGATTCGAGGAGTCAGAGTTTCAGGCCGGATCGTGCTCGTCCTCGGATTCAGAGGACTGTTCCAACAGCATGTGTAAGTATTCGTTCTCTGAGTCTGATGTTTCGTCACACACTTCATGTCTGTACATTGGCTCATCATCACTCATTGCATGGGCTTCGTCTTCGTCCTCATCCTCTATATCCTCATTTTCGGGAACTTTGTCTTCCTCTGGGTCTTCATCCTCTAGATCCTCATCTGCTTTACAATGATAAGGGTCCAGTGACTCCTCAGACTCTGACGACTGCATCAGAACCTCGTCCAACTTCAGAGCCATTGCTTCCAATTCTGCCCGCATTTTTTTGTTTGGGCAAGAGTTCTCAGGGGTCCAATCCCGAAAAGTAAGGAGCTCCTCCACGTTTGAGAACGGTTGTGTGTAGCCAGTGGCTCTCGAAAGCATGAAAACAGAGGAAAACCACCCATGCAAGAATCCGATCATCGTCAAATCTTGTGAAACTGGTGGCTCGGCACATTGTAGAAGCCACTGGATCTTCCTGTAATGCTTCCTGCAGATCTGATCCGCCTCCTTCTGCAACTTCTTCGAGGCTATAAATTCCGGAGACCATACCCAAAGAAGCCCCTCAACCAGGTCTCCAAGTTTCTCTTCGCCCCAAGGATAGGCTCTGCGAAATCCAGGCAGAAGCAACTCCAACGCCATTGTGTATAACGCATTCCCAGGATCATGCGGTTGCCCATTGTAGTACAGGCAGCCTCCGTGAGATATGTGTTTTCGAAATTGTGATGGGTAGTCAGCCAAGCCCTGGAACACACTCCGAAACCTGCGCTGAAGTTGGCCTGAATCTGCTCTCAAAAGATCAATCATCTGGGCCACAAATATTGTTGCCGACCGCACTTCACGTGGATCCACATACAGGTTCTCCAGGACATTGCTACAGTCACGGCAACAATTGAAGTAGTGCCGAATTGGCGTTTCAGCTGATTTCTGGTACCACTGGGATTTCCTCCAGTATGAATGAGGCAGGCAACGCTTGCAAAAAGGACACTCCATCGCCACCAGGAAAAGTCACATGCGAAAAAATGCTATTTGCGTTTGGCCTCAGCAGCCACCTCTCAATTCTAAAATGCTGCAATTGTGACAATTGAGACTCAATTGTGAAAGTGTTCATCCAGTAGCATGGGAATCCAAAGTGTAACTACTGTTCGGAGCAGTTCTGAACTTTGACACCAACAGCTGCAAAAACATGAATCTATGACCAGACGACTGACTAACACAACATTTTCATCGACAACTCACCAGTGAGATCGATGTCACTGCCTCCTGCAACTCGAGGAACTCCAGCACCTGAGCACATTGGAAGCTGTATGATATGATATTATATTATGTGTTTCTGTGTGTGTGTGTGTGCTTGGGTGATAGCATGAATTAACTTCAAACTGACTGACACGGAATTGTCAGAGTCTGTGTGAGTCGAGGAGAATGAACCAATCAGAAGAGCTGGAATCAGCTGAGTAGATTCACTCAACCAAATCACCAGCTGAGTATGGTACTTAGTGTACGAGCACCAGAAAGTGCCATGGATGAAAGCTCAACATCTCATTGGAGCTTTCAGCTCAGTCAGCCGGGCAGTCAGCTCACTTCAAGTCGGGTCGAACAGTTCCAGTGGCGGCCGCTCTGTCGAAGCGGATGGCGGGTGTGGCTGGGACATTTCGTTTCCTGTAGCCAGCACAAGCTCACTACTTCACCACATTTGAGTTTAAGGACTTGCACTGTCCCCGAACAAGGACAAGTTGCCCACACATTGTCTCAGCCAGCTCGTACTCTGTTGTCTCTCACCATGGCGCATCAGCATGTTCATCCTTGGCACTACAGATATTGATTGATTCATGTGAGTCTGAGTCTTAAAGGGATGTAATGGTGCACAATGAACCAATGAACAGTTCAAGCGGCATGAGCTTGACCTGGCGCTGCAATGGGAAATCGTGATGGGTGGCCATGTGGAAGAACTTGTCCTTGAGATCCTCAGGGATATAGTAGTCCTCCAAGATCTCCAGCCTCAACTGTTTCATATAAACAATACAACACTGTAAACTGCATGCAAATCCCTGCCAGGCTGCATCACAGGGTCTCTGTCGATGGTAGGGGCTACTTCTTCATCGGGCTCCTCTTCTTCCTCCTCTTCCGACTCCTGGTCGATTTGCTCCTGCTCAGCCTTGTAGGGCTCCGACTTCTCAGGAAGACTCGGATTCCACGCTGTGAGGTCCGCCAGCGCACCGGCAGGTGCCAGTGGAACACTGTGCTCAAGTGTTGACATGAATTGAAGTTCCACAAGTTTTGGCTGCAGCCTCTCCCACACAGCATTCGCCAAACTCGACACCATGTTCTCAATTGAAGATCGAGCTGAACTGTTGCTCGGCAGTGCAGCACCACCACCTAGGAATGTCTGAAAGCATTCCCCAACAGCCATCTCACATGCCGTCATCATCGGAAGTGTTGGGTTTGCTGGCGCCGGCGGAGGAAAGGCAGGTTGAACTGGATGTGTTGCTGCCAGACGTGCATCCCTTGGATGTAACGGACGAGACTTGGGCGGATCTTTCGGTTCCGGCACACCCTCTGGAGAATCAACCTCAACCACTAGCGGCTTTGGCGGCTTTGCAGCCGGCTTTTTCGGCTTTGCAGGCATGGTTTTCGTAAGAGGTGCTGGCTTTGTTTTTGCCGTTGCCCCTACTTCTGCTGATGCCAATTTTTTTGCTGGCGGTCTTGCTTTTGGTGGTGCTCCTGCTTTTGGTCCTGCCCCTGGCTTGTCTGTTGATGCTGTTGCGCTGGCTTTTGTTTTTTTTGCTGGTGATGCTTTTGGATCATTGGTCCACTCTGGAGCGGGCACTGGTGGCCTGGCAAAAGCCGGAGTAGCAGAACTGGAGGATGCAGGATCACCACCCCCTCTTGTGGCGTCATCGACATCTGTCTCCGGGATCTCAAGCGGAGCAGTTCGTGCTCTTTTGGCATCTGGCAGCACCTCAAATGCTTTGCATTGAAGACGACACACACACACACACTCAATTGAGGATGTCAATTGTGACTGAAATGTTATTATTTATTCTTGAAGCTGAAGCGAAAATGTAGTGTTGCTCCCAGCTGCTGCTGCTGCAGCAGTTCCTCTTGACTTCGTCTTCTGATTTCGCTTCTGAAGCTTCTGAAATGTCCTGGAAGGTAGGTCCACGGGATGTTCCTGCTTGTCCTTGACCATTCTTGTTTTCAAGTTCCTGAGTCAAAGTGGTACGTGTTGGCACTACAGGGCAGACTGCAAATCAAATCAATGCGGAATTCGAGTCCAGGCACATCTGAATGGAAGCCCAATCATTCTGATTTGCAAATTGGTCGGTCCATGTGGTCCAAGCATTTTGCAATGCTGCCCCCCATTCATGCGACGACCAACCAATGGACGGCAGGAGATGCTTCTGCTTCCTGATGCACACTTTGGCAGAACCATGGATTGCATTTAAATATTTACATATTACAACCTCAAAACAACATTCGAAAATCTGAAGCTGCTCAGCGACACGTCATGGCCATTGGCGAAGTCGATAATGTGCTGTTGATCGGCAGCGATGGCTCTGTAATCGTCCTTTCTGTGCCTCTGGACTAAAGTGTCCAACCATGCGACGCATTCGATGCCACAGACCTGCACTGACAGCTGATATACTTACAAAAACTAGACAATTGAGTGTCACCTGGACCAATGAGTCAGTTCAGCACAGCGACTTGGAAGAGAGCCATGACCAACGCAATCATGGCACACGTCCTGTGCCATCCCGCCGAACAGCAGATCCTGACAATTGAAGGACCACATAGGAGGGTTATAATTATCCTAGTCCCTGAACCTAAAAAAAACCTCCAAGACCTTCAGCATTCAAAGACTCGAGAAGCCTGAGCAACTTGTCGGGAAAATTGAGGATGAAGTGGAGCGTCTTGAGCGCTGCGGGATGACTATACACCTCGGTCATTAGGGTGAATTCTTATTAAAATTAAAATTAATTATTATACAACTCGATTCATGAAGCAACACCTGTTCGACCAGGCACCTGTTCCATGATATGCGCGTATAGGCCACATTCTCTGCCAAACCTTCCTCCTTGGGCCTCCCTTGGCTTCCATCCATGACTGTCACTGTCACTGCCCTCAATTGTCAATTGAGTGAAACTGAAATGAATGAAAAATGTACAAATGTCATGAAGCTTCGACACGTGCATTTGCACCTGCAAGCGAACCTCCCATTTGTTAGAAAAGTTACTTTCCCTGTCCAACTTCTCCAACAAGTCTGCCATCTGAGGTGATGGACGATTTCCATGGGCGGCAACCCCATAACCAACGATCACCACTCTCTTCGGCCAAACGTAGGTTTTGCCGCCCACCAAAACTGACCTCACATCGTCATCAGTAGCATCAATAGCCGGTTCGTGGTCTCCACCGTCCCCAATCGTCCGAGTCGTCTTCTTCTTTTCCTTTGCCCCGCCCCAAGTCACCGGAACTTTTCGTTGAGGCGTCTGCGGCTTTCTTGCTGCCGTAGTTCCCGACATCGAATTGGCTGTATGCTATCCCCAAGCTTTGATTGTGCCTCGAATGAACACGGAATTGTAATGATGAAAGTTTAAGCGCCAAAAAAAAGGGCTGCATCAATCTTTGCCAAAGTGCTCTCTAACGTTCTTGTTACAGGCTGACAGAATCCAGGCTTCTGGTTTCTGGATGCCGTCTCTTCCCCGTTTGAAAGCTCTCCTCAAATGTTGTTGCATTGAAACAATGACATGTCAGGTAGCAAATTATTCTCAATTGGAAATTGTCTGAAATGTACTGCAGGTGTCACAAGATCAACAGCCTTTCTCGGGCAGAGCAAATAGAGCAAGTAGATTGCTTGCTGTGCTTTCCGGAGATCCTGGCCCTGCTCCTCGAGACACAATTCCTCAGGGAGATGCTGGAGGGCCACACTCGACATAGCACAACTTGAGCCAGAACTGCAGCATTAGGTTACAAGGGGCTCACAATCAATCACCAAGCAAGCTGACACACACACACACACACACTCACTGAGCCTTCCGCGCAAATATCACTCACATGCCTTCTGAAACGACTTCACCTGGCAAAATGCAAATTTCATGCCAGCCCTGCCCCCCCCCCGGCTCTGTCAAAACATGCCAGGCAGACCACTTGAGCCAGAACTGCAGCATTAGGTTACAAGGGGCTCACAATCAATCACCAAGCAAGCTGACACACACACACACACACACACACACTCACTGAGCCTTCCGCGCAAATATCACTCACATGCCTTCTGAAACGACTTCACCTGGCAAAATGCAAATTTCATGCCAGCCCTGCCCCCCCCCCGGCTCTGTCAAAACATGCCAGGCAGACCTTGCCATTGATGCTACCACAATAGTTATACTACCGCAAATCATGCTACCACAATTAGCGCTACCACAATTGTTACTACCACAATTGACAAGTTGATGCTACCAGAACTGATGCTACCAGAATTGATGCCACTGCAAAATCGAATCAACCAAGCCAAGCAATGCCATGCTGACTACCACAGTTGCTGCTACCAGAACTGATGGTATCAGAATTGATGCCACCGCAAAATCGAATCAGATGCCACCGCAACAATCGAAGCAATCAAGCCATGCAATGCCATGCTGACTACCACCATTGACATTGATTGATGCTACCAGAATTGATGCCACTGCAGCATCGAATCAACCAAGCCAAGCAATGCCATGCTGACTACCACAATTGATTGATGCTACCAGAATTGATGCCACTGCAGAATCGAATCAACCAAGCCAAGCAATGCCATGCCGACACAGTAACGGCCTCCCCAGCGTCTTTGCAAACACGAGTGTGCTCTGACAGTCATGCGGACTGGAGACTTCTTTAAATGCCACCCCCATTCGGCCAAGATGGGGTCACCCTGCTGAGTATGCGCCGTCTTTGCCCTATGCGGAGCGCTGAAATCCGATTGCCTTGCATACCGGCCCGCAAGAGGACAGGTCATGCTCGTCATCGAGTGCACCGGAATCGCTGCGCAACGCGCCGGTTACTGAAGACCTGTCAATGAGGCACAGCATAAGATGCCATGCGGGGCCATGCCGGCAAGCAGCAGTGATCGAAGTTAATACTTCGACCGTGGTGTGGGTACGTGGCATAGTATTTATTAATAGTAGCGAGGCCTTCCCTGCAATCTGTGTGCATTTCACCCCGCGGCGGACACACCACCTGGCTGGACAGGCGAGCAGCACACAGAGTAAATCCCCAGCGCCCGGCCAGCGACGCTGTCCCACACGGATCAAGGACCCATTGCTCACGTGGTCCGAGCCCGACTGGAGCGGTCTCTAAGACCACTCTGAGCTTGGGCGTGCAGGATGGGTAGGGCGAGTCGAACCAAGCCAAGCAAGCCAAGCAAGCCAAGCAAGCCAACCAAGCAACCAAGCCAACCAAGCAGTGGCACGTGACAAAGGACCACGTTTCAGCTTCCAACACATCCGGCTTGGACAGAAGCGAACACCATCGCTCAATACATCCGGCTTGGACAAATGCAAAAATGTTTGGCAAAAAAGGGTTTCCTCACGCTGGCTTCCCAGTGTGCTTTAAAATGTTTTGGTCAACGGCCGTGCCCCCGGCACTGAAATTCCTAATAAAATACATAAATAAGCTAATACTACAACAGCTTGAAACCTTAAATCGGTATATTGAACTGCACTATTGAGGAAATTGGTTTTGGCCTTCAAACCCCCCTGATCCAGCCCCCAAGGATCCAACCCTCAAAACGAGTGTGTGGAATAAGAATGAGTATATATGCATCCATGTATGTATGCGTGCATGCATATATGTACTTGTACGTGTCTGTAAATCTCAGCCCTAGTTGAGCCCGTTTCTCCTTCCGCAGCTCGTGAGCCAAGGCTGCTTCAAACACCACCCAGCATCGCTCCAGTGTCTCCGCGGAGTTGTCCTGCTTTATTAGAGCTTGTTTCTGACAAGAGCCTTATTGAATCAGCCTGACATCAGTCAGAGCACATTGTAGAATTCTTGGCACACGGGCAAGGTTCAAGGTTCAACGCTCAGAGTACCCAAATGATCTATAGTGTCCAACGTTTTGCTTGCCAGCAGCTCAGGTTCACTCTGGTCCGCCGTGGCCGCTACAGCTACAGTACGGGGAGTTTCCGAAAATAGGGGACCCTAATATAGTACCCTATATAGTAGGATCCTTATTACTCGGATCCCAATAATAAGGTACCCCTAATTTTCGGAAACCCCCTACTCGGTATCAAGCAGGAAGCTGCGCAATCTACCCTGACACGTCTGCAGAACCAGCGTGCCGCTTGCTGTAAGCATACAAGCTACAACGACACACACAACTGCTGCAGCAGAGAGCCCCTCATCCTACCCTAGCAACATACCTGACTTGGGAACATCAGCCAACTTCTCTGGTAGCCTATCATTATAAAAAAACCCAATATAGTATAGGTAATTATTAAGGCCCCTATGGTTCTCAGCCGATGTCTCTGGCAGCCGAGTTTCCGTCAGTACGAGTACCCGATGAGCCGCGCGCATGCTCACAGCGAAAGGGCAGCGATCCAGTGAAGAAAGACTGGCCGAAACATCGCCGTGCTGCCACCTTATTTATGCTGATAATGTAGGGGCCTTAATAATTATTGTAATAAGGAAACCTCAAAATACTATAGGTAGTTATTAAGCTATAGTAGATTTAGTGAGTTTAGTTTTTTGGCGCCGCGGACCCTGGGGATTTGCTCGTTGTGCCCATCTCAGTGGCTGCAATGCTGCAAGTAGTACGGCAGTCAGTATTCTGCTCTTTGGTGCCGATCGGTTCTGGGCAGTTGCCGATGCAGCAGCCAGAAAGGCTAAAACATGAGAATCAATCGTTTTGGACGAGGCTTTGTATCAGTACAGGTTCCAGTTCGACTACTTCCCCCGGCAAGCATTCGCGAGTTAGATCAATCGATGAGCATGTTGAATGATTCAACATGCTCATTGATTGCTCTAATTCGGCCAGGACTAGATAGCGCACGGTCCGCTGAATTAGCCATGGCGCCATGAGCACTCAGGAACACCGGGACTTGTCCATCATTCCGTACTAGTAATCTCGAGCTGTAAAACTTTATCTGACCGACTATGTTTCGCGGCTTCTTGGGGGTGGGTGGGAGGAAATCGGAGGGAAGCCTACAGCAGCAAAAAATCGGTCTGCAGACGTGTCTACGCCAAGCGGCAGCGCGAAGCTGCAGATCCACACAACAGCCTGCAGACCACTTTAGGTCTCTAGAGTTTTGGAAGATGTGTCGCTGGCCTCTCGTGCAACAAACTTGCATCTGCTACTGACAGCCCGAACACATAGCAGCTCATGGCAACCTATGCTTCCCATACTCAGATACTTTGCCAAGCTGACTCTCTGCCCGACGAGCCTTTAGCCTCCTGTCGGATGGGCTGATTGCTGGAGCTGTATGGTGGCTCACTGATGCTCGTGTTCGACCTCTGAACTGACTTTAGAATCCACACACTAAGTCGGGTTGCTATCATTCAGTATCCGTTTTGGGCTGCACTCTGTGTAGGCTTACTGTCGTGACCGCGCCCCGGACTGAATCCGAACCCGGTCTCTGCCTGTGCATCCAGTAGCCGGAAAAGCCTTCGCCGCAGATTACGAACAGCGTAACAGAGCCCAAGACTGGAAAAAAAGCAGAGAAGTTTCCAGATTCCGGAGCTGATCAGTACCAAGGTATTTCGGAAGCTCATCTGGAGGCACACATCGCGATTATGATTCGACACAACCCTGTTTTGAACCCAGGCTCTGATCCTCAGCTGGGAAGTCAATACTATACTTTGAACCCTAAACCTTTACCTTTTCACTCTGGAAAATGAGCCACGAGCAATTGGAGATGCTCTTGGTCCGCTGTTATCCGTTCCAAAACCCGAAACTTCGCAACCTTTCCTCCTTGCATCCGTTGCCGTCGCAGAACACTTCGCGGAGTGTATGTGATTCATGTACATACATGTACATAGAGATAGATGGATACATAGATAGAAAAGAGATTGTTGGGTTCATTTCAAGCCGAAGCATCGTCGTTGCAAAGTCTTCGAAAGCTTCGCTCCAGCTGTGGGATACAAAGGTTGTGGCCATGCAGAAGAGGTCCTTGCAGGCGTTCCGGTTTCGGCGCTCACACTCGGACGAGGCATGCGCTTCGAGGTCTGATGAGAAGTGGAACAGTTTCGTTCAGGGGAATTCGGCCAACAAAGCACGCCTTTACAGTAAACAACCTGCCAAGCTACGGGTTGCCAATAGTTGCCGTATGAGTTCCCCGCAAACCCAAAGCACGTTGTTACGGAACGTGGGTCTCGTGTGGAAGCAGCACAACAAAGAGATACCGGAGGGGTCCAAACTGTTGCAGAATTTGCTCAGCAACCCTGCGGTCGAGCCTAAAGCATACCTAGAGCCAACTTGCATCCCCTTAAAGCCAGAGCGAACGAAGATAGTGCCCTGGCTACACCGGCCAGACAGTTTGACTTTCACACATCACCACCAGTATCCTCCTTTGAACCGTATGACGTCGCATGAACCCTCTCAGCACACATGCTGTCAAGGCGCCGCGCATTTTCGTGACCAGGCGATGCTCCCGGCATTTAAAACCAGTGCCAAGCCAGCATCCTCAAGACAGGTTCCACTTCTACCGGATAGGTCGGCATGACGGTCATGCTGGAAGACCATGCTTGCGATGGCTATAAGTCCTGCCCTGTAGAATGCCCTTCATGTAACGCCAGTGCGGGCCGGGGCGTTACCCACAAAACTGTCCATCATCCCGGTCAGCTGAACATTTTTTGTCACCCACCTAGCACGGCTTCCGGTCAGCTGAATATGTCAATGTCTGGTGCTGACCAGCTGCAAATCCCCGCGTCCAAGGCATCACATACCGCTGGACCACGAGATGCATGTCCTTGGAGAAGCCGGGCTTCAAAATTTGGAGCGCGCCCGGCCAGGTTCCTCTCAGCACGTCGCACTCGTGGCGAGATGCGCCAGGCTAGGTATGCACCCAAATCCTTTCTGCCAAACTCCAAAAGCCTTAAAGTGCCTCTCCTAAGCTCAGTCAAGCTCTGACTTGGCTCTCTCGTGCTGGTGGGGCCGAGACGCCCCGCGCATCTGCCGAAGCTGCCGCGATGGGGGTGCACCCGCAGCAGAGGACGTGGAAGCAGATTCCTTAAGGATGCAGGGCCAACATAGCCACCGCGTATGCTTACTTCCTCTGTGGCAGCGCAAGAGTACGCCTCGTGACTCCGAACTGCTCCGTGGTAGCAGCTTTGACGGCTAACCGGCCTATGTTCAACGGTCGTTGAGGATGTGCTTTTGCCAGCAGGTCAGCTCAGCAAGACGGATATATGACATTCCTCTGCTTTACTCAATTCCGTGAGACTTGAGCATGCTGTTTTGAAGACTTCGAAGTCATAGGGGCTTTATACTTCATGGGCCCTGTACCTGCAGGTCCGACCCTGAAGCAAAGGAGGTCGGACGCGATCGATCTCAAGACCATGAGAAGATGTTTTCCATAAACCCTCCCGATCTAGCCAATACTAAGGTGTAACCAGGGCAGTAACTAGGGTTTTACTGGGTTATGCTTTGGGATATTTGTTTATTTCCCTTATTTCCTTATATAGGGAACCTATTCATACAGTCGCAGCAGAGACAAGTGTTGGTCGTGGGTCGACCTCGAGGTCAACTGCTGCTGGAGTGTTCCGATCTTGTACATCTACCTTACCTTTGGCTAGTAGGGAATGGAAGACTGGTAGTCATAGTAGTTATAAAACGTACCCCATTCCTCCATTCCCTACTAACCGAAGGTAAGCTACGGGCCAGTGACAACAGGCACCTGTCTCTTCATTATAATTGCGCACACCCTTTTTTCTGCAGCAGGCTGATATGAAGCAGCCGTTTGCCCCAATTGTGCACCCTGGGCCTGCAAATCTACAAACCACGTGTATATACATATGATATGTATATATATATATATATATATATATACTTATCCACACTTATTCTTTACATCAATATCCAGCTGAGGCCGAGGCTTACGACGGGAGTGACAAGCCATTTATGTACAAGTATGTGAATGTGTATAGATATATGTGTGTGTGTGTGCAAAAACGAGATAAATCTGTATAACCGATTCTTTCTATATGTGTGTGTGTGTGTGTGCGCGTGTATATATATATATGTAAAATGTGTATTGTACACTTATATCAACCAGGGCGTTCGAGAATCCCCGTGGCTCCAGAGGCAGGGGCTCACGATACAGTAGTGCCGGCCATCCGAGTCCACCTTATACGACAGGCTGGCGATCGCGGTAGGGTTTCGGCGCTTCTAGGGCTTTCGGATATTGGGTTTGGGGTGTTGCAGTCCCAACGAAGTTCGAAGGCCGAAGTGTGCGTGCACACCCATGCAACCCGCCCAAGAATCATCTTCCCAAACACACTGCAGACTGCCATTCTGCCATGACTGTCAGCAATGCGGGCCATCGACTGCAAGACCATTGAGCTCGAGACCCCATCATGTGGCTGCAGCCTACTCCCGGCCCGCCTTGTGTGCCGCGGCGTAGCCCATCAAGTCCTGGATGCAGGCGTCAGGACGAATAGACCGGGTAGACTCGGAGATCAGAAGTTTGTCCCCTGACCGCCCTCACCTGTCTCCAGCTCCTTCATAAGCTTAAACCAGAAACCCTGTACGCACAGAAAGTTTGAAGCAGGCTATCATTCCCCCAGGCCGCCATCTGTGTATGTACGTGTTTGTACATGTATATGTCTGTTTATATGTAGATTTATGCGTAGGTTATTCTGTATATGTATATGTATAAGTATATGTATATGTGTATGTGTGTATGTCTGCATGCATGCATGATCATGTATGTATGTATGTATGTATGTATGTAACTGTTCGCCTGTTCGCTTGTCTCTTTATTCCATCATTTATTCACCTCTTGCTCCTTAAGTGGCGACAAGAGAAGATATCATCAATCCCTTGGCCCTTACAGGCCTGGGGCTCTAATTCTGGACAGGGTGCAAGACCACGAGGTTCGGCTTGCGGCCCTCTGAACTTCGGAAAGGCTCTGATTTTCAAAGACCAAACAGAAAGCCCAAATCCGAACCTGCCCTGTTCCCGAACCTATAGCAGCTCGTGAGCTATTTCAAATAGTCCTCCTTGATGTAGAGCCACAACTTCCAGAGAAAGTCCACGCGCATGCCCCAGGCTTCCGGCTGCTGCTTCCTCGGCTCGGCTCTTCGTTTCTTCGTTTCTGGGCAGTAGAGTTGTCCTGTCCTATCGTGCCATGTCAAACCTGCTTGTTTTGCGCTGATCTGCGGCACGTATGGTAAGTTTCAACATGGCGTACCCTGTAGGAGGTGTGTGTGTGTGTGTGCATATGTACTCATAGTCTGCAACCAAAAGAGACCACCTCGAGATTCTGGCAACGCCATGGAAAAAGCTCTGAGCACTGCTACTGAGTGGACGCAGGCCTCGAGCCTCAGAATGCTGCTACGAAGCCTTATTAGCATGACGCCACAACCATCATCATCATCATCATCGTCATCAGCAGCAGCATCATCATCAGTATCATCCTCGAGGCATCACCAACTCCATCGCCACCGACAAAAGCACCATCGGCAGCAGCACCAGCAGCATCATCACATCATCGTCATCATCACCACTGAACCGTCTAAAGTTTAGTTAATGATTGACTCATCATGTTCAGTGTCAGCCTGACCACCATCCTCACCACCGACCCCATCGTATCCGCGCAAGGAAATTGAATGCCAGTGTTTGTACTCATTGTCGGTGCAAACATGCAGTGTATAGACCAGGTGCGAAACCAACTACAACACAATCATGCCGATAGACGCAGGTTACCTAAAAGGTCGTCCTCAAGTTTGCCGGCTCATTGGCATGGTTCCGGCTGTGGGCGCCAAAAGCCTGCAGCGTCCCTGAACTCACAGGGAAAAAGCTTCCCTGGCGGATGTGGGGCTCTGTACCTCGCCTTGAGTCCTCAATGACCTAACCACCGGAGTGACAGGAAGAGTGTTCGTAAAGAGGCTTTCTGGCGAATGGGGGGCCCCTGTACTGAGGCAAACACTGGTACAGGCACTGTAAATTAACCTAGAGCCTTATGTTCTGCCACAAGCTGCTCACCCTCCTTCCCCAAATTTCAGCCTCTGGGCGGCCGGGTGGCTTATCCGGGAAGGAGGCACAGCAAGGATGGAAGCCACCGGCGAGCGCCTGCTCGATGAGATCCTTGGAACTCTTTCTGGCGGAGTCTTCTTTTAGGGCTTAGACAAGCCCTCTTCGGATCATGACTCCCTGAAAGTTACGGTTTGACGACCTGGAGACTGGTGGCGGTCATGATGTTGATGCTGATGGTGATGGTGGTGGTGGTGGTGGTGGTGGTGGTGGTGGTGGTGGTGGTGGTGGTGGTGGTGGTGGTGGTGGTGGTGGTGGTGGTGGTGGTGGTGGGGTGGGGTGGTGGTGGTGGTGGTGGTGGTGGTGGTGGTGGTGTGTGGTGGGTGGTGTGGTGGTGGTCGTGGTGGTGGTGGTGGTGGTGGTGGGTGGTGGTGGTGGTGGTGGTGGTGGTGGTGGTGGTGGTGGTGGTGGTGGTGGTGGTGGTGGTGGTGGTGGTGGTGGTGGTGGTGGTGGTGGTGGTGGTGGTGGTGGTGGTGGTGGTGGTGGTGGTGGTGGTGGTGGTGGTGGTGGTGGTGGTGGTGGTGGGTGGTGGTGGTGGGTGGTGGTGGTGGTGGTGGTGGTGGTGGTGGTGGTGGTGGTGGTGGTGGTGGTGGTGGTGGTGGTGGTGGTGGTGGTGGTGGTGGTGGTGGTGGTGGTGGTGGTGGTGGTGGTGGTGGCGGGGGTGGTGGTGGTGGTGGTGGTTTTGGTGGCAGTGGCAATGTCGGAGTGGAATCGGGTAGCGATTGTAGGCGAGGGCGGTGATACTGTGATGATGGCAGTGAGAAGAAGAGAGATGATGCCGCTGATGGTAGCAGTAGCGACGGGAAGACAGACAGTGAATGCGAACAAAACGAACACAAAACTCTGACGGCCGTGAGGAAGCAACGGACGAGGATGAGGTTTTCCACAGAGTCGAATGAACTCACCCGTACCAGCGACGTAATGCCACCAATCAGTTCACAAAGCAAAAAGCATAGAAATGCCGGACGGGAAGTCGCTTGGGAACCTCAGCACTAAGATAAACCGTCTTCAGCCCAACACCAGCCAGAGCAATGATACAAGCTCCGAAGGCAAAAACCCCAAAAGGAGATTGACAAAGGCAACCGACGCGAGCTGACAACACAAACGCGAGCCACTCAATCGCAAGCCCCAAACTCATACTATTACTGTTACGACTTCTGTTGCTACCAAACTTTAAGGCAAATCGTCGGAGTTGATCTGGAAATGGTCGTCAAAGGCTTTGTCAAAGCCGATAACGCCGAGACCATCCTGCTCGGGGTCTATGGATCAAAGGCATTTCCTTCGGGTTTAGCTTAGGAAGTTTAGGCTTTAGGGGTTTAGGGATCTAGGGCTTAGGAAGTTTGGGGGTTAGGGGTTTAGGGTTTAGCATACGGTATGACACGGCACGATGAACCCGAGCCGAGCCTCAGGGGCTCGGAAGCTCAAACTAGTTTGACTCGACTGGTTCTGTTCCATGGTCCCAGGCCCGGATACAGAGACTTGGACTGTGCGCATGAGCAGGTCATTCACGTGGGTAGTTGTCAAAATTAAGGTCCCTTATTTGGGAAGCTTAAATATTAGGTGCGTCATTATAGTAGGGACTCAATCAGGGACCATAATTTTGACAACCACCCATGTGGCTGCGACTATCGCCGACCCTTCCCCAGCCCCTTGGGGTGATGGTCTCATACAAGAAGTGAGGCGGCCACGACTCAGGCTTCAAGCCCACAACCCCTAAACCCTCTAGGTCCCGGTTTCCCCATCCACTTCGAAAGCCCCTTTTTGCCACTGGACTCAAGTCTAGCCAGTCTACGACCCACAATCTTCCAAAGCCCCTAAACCCTAAACCCGAACCCCGACCCCCCCGTCCCCTCCCCCAGTTCGTTGCCTCCAAAATACCAGGCTTCCACTCGTTCGAGGGCTTCCTGCTGGGCAGCCTCCTCGGCGTCTTGTCGGCCATGGCGCCGACGGAACTGCTGCTACGATGCTCTACGATCAGAGTTGGCTGAGGCTGCTTCTTCATGTCATGAGGCTTGTGACTTGCGATGGGCGTCAGTCGACTTCATCAGGCCGCAGCCATCCATCCGACCACGCCGATAAGAGTGAGGCTGGACGTTTAGCATAGGGATGCACAGGGGTGGGGTCTCCGGCTGTTATTATGGGCTTCAATGCTTTGTGCTGATCAGGATGTATGCGCCATTGTAGTGTGGTCCTGTTCCTAATACCAAAACCCCGATGCCAGTGGTGCAACGGCTACAGCTGTGTTTATACTCCACAGCCTAAACCCTAGTAATTACTACACAGAGCTCCAAACCGCTCCTCTGCACATGTTCTCCGCTGCCTTAGGCTTCCGTCCTACTTGCCTTTGGTTAGTAGGGAATGGAGGAATGGGGTACAATTATAACTACTACTACTACTACTACTACTACTACTACTACTACTACTACTACTACTACTACTACTACTACTACTACTACTACTACTACTACTACTATTACTAGTACTACCATATAACATATAACTACTATGACTACCATTCTTCCATTCCCTACGAACCACTTCCGTCCTACTGTACACGAGCTCCACCTCAGGCGGTGCTCAAGTCGGGCGACCTTTGTGGCCCTCCCGGTCTTGGGCCAACGCGGGTGGCAGGGTTTTAGGCTTTTGGGTCGTTCAAATTTTTCGGATTCAGGGCGTACGAGCTTTGTCGTGGGTCTAGAGTCTAGACTTTGGGATTTCAGAATCGACTTTCAGAGGTTGCAAGTTTGACGGCTTCACCGCTCGACCATTTGCCTCCCGATGAGGCTTTGCAAATCTCATGATACAAGCGGGCCTGCAAGTGAACGTAGTACTTTTAGTGGTTCCGCTCGGTCGTCGGAGCTAGCGATTGAGGAAAGCGATTGCCGAACAAGCGGCTGTACTTCAAGTTTGAAGCCTAGCATGACTAGAACCATCAGCCGGTGAGGCCCATGACGGTCATGGTTAACTTACACTTCACTACTGCGCCTCACAGCCCCACCTTCCCCCCAGAGCCTGAACTTTGCACAAGAATGATTCCCTTTGTCCTACTGGACTCAAGTCTTGCCACTCGCAATCATCTCGACCCAGAATGATTCCCCCGTACAGCCACCCCTGTACTCTGCCCTCATCTCTGCCCTGGCCCCGCTCGGCTTGGCCTTGAGTGCATTGGACCTGGGAGAACGGTTACAACCGCACCAGGATCAGACTCTGTCTATTCGATGCAGCACTACTTGTTTCCTTCTTTTTTGAAGCAGGGCTCTGCAGCTATGCCATGCGCTGCCTCCCCCGACGACTTGATTCGACATGCGTAAGCAGAAAACTTCCACCAACGTACATCCTTCCGCGACCTCCCCGCACTCTTCCGTGAATCAGGGCTTAAGACTGAATGATGTCTTGTTGGACCGGCATGAATCGCAGGAAAGACCGCTGGAGGACTCAACCTCCCCTTCCTGCTCCTTGCCATCTTCACCACGACAAACCCCAAAGAACCGAAACTCAGCTAACCCCTACAGAGGCTCTTCCTCTTACCGGCAGCTACGTGAAGCATCTTGACATCGTAGCCTTGCGGACCCTAACACCAGCGTTTATCCCAATGCTCAACCCCAGAGCCCTCTTGGAGCTCCAGTACTGCAGCCCATGAACATTGTGCGCCAAACAAACACGAGAACTTCCACAGCCTGACTCCCTCTCCCCCTAAACCCCGTAGACCCTACAGCAAACCCCTCTGATCCTTTCTGCAATAGGCAACCCCTACGCCCTAAACCTCTAGACCTCCGAGGCTTCTTCCGGGGCTCAAGCTCGGCACTCTTCTGCGCTCTGAGGAGCTGCTCAGACTCCTCAGAGCAGGGCTTGGAAGTCGAGGAGTTGAGGGGGTTCGGGAGTGTAGGGGGGTTTTCGGGTTTTTCTGGTGGCGGAGAGGAGTTTCGACGCTTTGGGGTTTACGCTCTCGCAACTCGGGCTCGCCAGACGAGGTCTCTCGGTTCGTGCTGGTCTACTGCGGTAACTCGGGTCGAAATCAAAAAAGACAGCGAAAACAAGTTAAGGACACAAAGGACTCTCGACTCGAGTATCAAGGTGGGACAATCTTTGATCCCTTGCGGCCTGTGGCACAGGGCCCAAGGCGGAATCATACAGAAAACAACAAACGATAACTTAGGGGCTTACGGGTTTGGGCGTGTAGAGGTTTCGGACTGCACTTGAGGTCTCTTCACTACCCTGACATCTGAATGCAGGTCATGGCCCCCCAATCAATGGCTGGCGGCGGAACTGGGTCAGTCAGCCGCTGCTGCTTGTGTCGATCAAGTCTGAAATTGGATCCTGGTATTTCCAATCAATTGCTGGGCCTACGCTGTCTCCGACTCGAGCTCTTTTTAAACTTGTGATTCTTGCTTTCCGAACACTTAAACTACAGAGTCGAAGGGCTCTTGCCAAGGTTGAGATGCAGGGCATTTCTCCAATCTCACCCGATTTCCTCTCCAAATGCAGGGATTTGATTGTGCTAGCTCCGTGTTGAAGACGGGTCTTGAACAGTTTAGGGCTTAGGCTTAGACGTTGATGTGACAAGGAAGCACAAGAGGAAAGTCTCTGCAGGACAAGCACAAAGCCCACGGTTTCACAAAACCGACCTGATAGGTAAACGCCAAACAGCCCAGAATAGGGCCCAAAAAAAGCACAAAGCAAAAATGAGGATAGGGATATCCCACATAAACCCCCTTATAAAGAAGCCCAATAAGGTCGGGATATCCTTATAACATGCTCATGCTTCTGTGCCTTTTTGGGTCCCTACAGAAGAACAGAGTCGAATTGCTTGTGCAGCCTAGGGTTGGGCGGCGAGCCGGCAGCTTGCTCTCATAGAGTCGGTCAGTAATGCGTGCGGGGCCTCCGATGTATCTGCCTCGCCTGGCTTGACACCCTAGACCCACAAGTTGCTTCCGGGTCCCTTGCAATTTCAGCATTTAGACACAGGCTGGGCTGCCGGCGGCAAGAAGAGATGCCGCCCGGGCCCTTAGCCACGGTGCAAGTAATGTACTTTTCAGTCATGCTGAGGCAGTTGATGCGCCACGCATTTGTGCGGGGCTAGGGGCATGCCATGGTCGAACCAACAGGCGGTGCTTGAAGCTTCCAGCGACTACAAGAGCGCTAAGCCTTGGCCTGAAGTGCCTCACTATTCGAGCGGTCGCTTCCCCAGTTGCCCTTTTTCGGCGTCGTTGGGCACATGCTCCAAGCGCGGAATCGCGCTGCAGATCGTGGCCGTCGCACATCGGAGAACGAACTATTTTCCATTCTCCGCGTGCTGACAGCTGAGCCACTGCTGACATGGGCCCTGAAGCTTGATGGGGGGGCGCTCGCAGGATACTTCAAGATTACGGCTCTTCGAAGCTATTTCTGGGCCTGCATCATCGCTCGCTAGATGCGGTTACTGAGCCTGCAGGGCTCGTCTTCCTGGAAAACACACGCTTCCGTCCGGAACGTGCCTGGGGCTGTTGGTGCGACTCACCTCGAGTAACATCTCTTTGTGCGGAAATTCCAATGTAGTTATTGGAAGACATACGCCTAACTGAGTCCATCGCCAACGGCCTCAGCCGGTGTTCCTTACAGTCCTGACTCAAAGACCCGAGGTGGACTAGCGACACTCCTCAAGATTTTACGATTTTCGAGCTTGTGTGCATCTCATTACGTAGCAATGTCTGAGCTTGTGTTGCGTATGACCTGTTGTATGGCAATCTTGGGCGACGATGAATAGCAAGACTACCAAATAGTGAACCGCTAGTGTTGAAACACAGCGGATTGTATCTAATCTTACGTTTCGAGAGGAAAGCAGGTCTCCGATCAGTCTTGGACACATGTTCTGGGCCTTTGCCAGTGCTGCGACGTCAACAACCACTCCGGTGTCTGGCGCCGTAGGCGCAGTGGACTGCAAGGGCACTCAGGATTTTTGGTTCTAGGGCTTAGCGCTTAGGATTCCAAGTTTGAGTTGGAGGTTTGGGGGTTTCGGATTCTAAGTTTTAAGGTTTACTTCTTCTTGGATCTTTCAGACGGTAGGACGAATCTGCATGTTGGGGTCAGGCCATGCTTAGAAGCTTCGCTGCACATGTTACCAATCGCTATGTGTGTGTCACGCTCCTCTCATCTTCCTTTTTCCTAAAGCGGGCTGCTGAAGAGCCCACGCAGGTCGCGGTATTTAAAAGTGGCCTGGATGCCAGCCACGCTTGGCTACTTCTCCTGCACGGCCGCGCACTCACCCGTCGACTCATCCAGCTGCCTCAGATTTGCCGAAACATCCCAAGAAGTTGAGCGGTTGATTTTTTCGAGTGCCAATTGCACATGCTAGTGCAACTCGCTGTCAAGTTAGCTAAAGCTACCCCGGGCGGTTAATTTGTTGCTGGGTTGCCTGAAGGTCTGCTGCAAATGGATGCCGAACTCGTCGAGCCTGTGCGGCCCAGGGCCAGGAAGTCTCCAAGCGTGAATGCTTCAGTGGCGGTAGCAAGTTGAAGGAACCGATTATCGACGACAGGTTACCAGGCAATCTACAGGCCCCTGGCTTCTTCAAGATCACGTTCACGCACTGAACCTTGGCTGAGACGGCTCAGGCCGGACAATGTCAGCCTCGTTGCTACCCATGAAAGTTTGCGAACGTACCTCTAACTGCGTTCTTTCCCGAAACACGTCCCTTCTGCGTGTTGTCCGTGCCAAGCAGCGACAGTCAGCTGATCAGTTCGTACGTGCACCTCTGGGTTCGCAGGCCTTGAGTGCAGATCTCAGCATGCTTCGTTCATCACAAAAACATCAGGAATGGAGCAATATCGGAAATAAGATGGTAAGAGTACAGCAGAGGTGCAACAGACAGTTGCCACAGGCAAAGGATGGCCAAACCCCAAAGAAGAGAAAGCAAGCTACATGACTTACCTGCCAGCGTATGGAAATTGCACGAACGTGTTTTTGATGATCTGGTCCACGGTGTCCTCAACTCATGCTGCGGGATCTGCGGCTCTTCAAGCTTTCCGTGAGCTTCGAGGCTACTATCGGGTTTCAACAAAGGCTGTAGACCTTCCGGGTAGTTTATGCCTCGGAATGACGCCTTCCTGACAGGGTGAGACGCACACCTGCGCCGGCAGGCCCAAACAGCATAGCACCGAAGGAGTCGCATGACACCATCACCAGGTTTCAACCAACGCACACCCAATGCGGGGTGAACCAGAGCAAGTCGTGAGCAATAGCAGCAGCACAAGACATGTGGTGGTGAGGAGCGGCATATAGGCTAATCGGGTAATGGTTAATCAAGCAGAAGCAGAAAGCATACTTGCAGCATGTTCTTCTTCTTGGATCGCTTTGCCTGCAGGCCCCGTCTCTGAGAGATTGTTGCATCAAAAAACTTGGGAGCACGTTTGGGTAAGATCCTGTCTTATGACAGCGACAGCTGTGGCTCCTCTTTCCCAGGGAAGAATACTGCAATTCAAGCCTCGGCTTCAAGCCCTAACCCCTAACCCCTAAACCACCTACTACTACTACTACTACTACTACTACTACTACTACTACTACTACTACTACTACTACTACTACTACTACTACTACTACTACTACTACTACTACTACTACTATTACTGCTATTACTACTACTCCCTGAGACCTTCGCTTGCGAAAGCCCCGTCTGAGCTCAGCCCTGTGACTTCTCGTAGGGGGCGTCGATGCCGGTGAAGCCCTTGATCTTGCCCTCCCGGGCCTTCCTGAGACCCCACCAGGATCCGCCACGCCATGCAAAGTCTGTATGCCAAATACAAACCGAGATGCATATACATATGTATAAACAACATACTTGTAGGTAGACAGGCCGACAGACAGACAGACAGACAGACAGAGAGAGACAGGGATGGATGGCTGGATGGATGGGTGGGTGGCTGGGTGGATGGCTAGATGGATGGAAGGAGCGGAGCGGCGCGGAGTGGAATTGAGGGAGTGGATGGAGGTGTGTTGTATGCGTGAGTGCATTTGCCTATGTGCTCACAGTTCGATGTATCATCATTTTCGACACTGTGCTTAGCCGAGTGATATCCGATTGCTCTCTTGCTGTTTACTTGTATGCACGCACGTCGTGCATGCCACCACACTAAGCTGCACATTCGTTGTCATTCACCCTGATGCAACGTAGCATAGGCATAGCTTGATCTGCCTGCACCCGCGATTTTTTTGAAGCAGAGCTTTACAGCTACAGTACATTCGATGCAAACATGTGACACCTGTGCGCGCAAAGCCGCTATGGTGCAACGGAACTGTCTGTGGCGTCGCTAATGCGAATCTGTACACGTCCGGTGACCTCGACACATGCTCATGCACCCACCTAAAGCCCAAACCCTGAGCCCTTTATAAACGCCCTTGCCTTGCATCTGGTGCCTCAACCCAAGCACAAAACCCTGCATAAACCCCTTTGTTTTGAATCTTTATCCCTAATAATTCGAACAGGGTGTTGGGGACCAATATACTATACTTATAATAAGGAACCCCCAAAACAGTATTGAATTGGTAATATTTCGTAATTATAAACTGCTGGGTTGTGAGCCCAGTAGCTTGTAGAGGCCCTTCGGATCCCGGCTCTCCACGGCCGCCAGAGGCGCATCTACGAAGACCTGCAATTTAGGCGTCGAGGCTTTGAGGTTTTTCGTGTATTAGAAGGGTTTTAGTAGGGTTTAGGGTTTAAGGGAGGCTACAGTTACAGCAAGTAAACCAGGGACGTGAAAACTTTTGGCCTCCTACTTCCCCAAGCTTGCCATGGAGCTTAAGGCTTCTGCCCAGTTCAAGGGGTTGCTGGGAATGATGCTGAATCTGCTGGGCATTACACTCGGTGCTGTCAGATTGCATGCGTACATTTGCTGCCAAAGGCATGTCTATACGTACACCCACATGCTCAAAACTATGCGCACACGCACACACACACACACACATGTGTGTGTGTGTGTATGTACGTGTGACATCTTTTTCGTCAGTCACGGACCGTAGTCGTGCATGTGCGGCGTGTCCGAGGCCAAACTCAATTGCAAATAGAAGCGGTTATGCACACACGAACATGCGCACAAGAATATGTGTATGTACTGCTTCATATACTTACCCACACACACACACACCACATGGCCGGGTGTACATATCTTTTTGGGCAGATGATGTACCCTCTGCGGCCCTTCGGAGACGGATTACTTTGGGGGGATGTTCGTCTCTGTACTTGACTCTGCCCAATATCCCTTCCCTCCTGACCTCCATAAACGGCAGAGATGCATTCTTGTGGACCTGCGCAAGGCTCGGCGGGTTTAATGACAGACCTTGGTGTCGGGGACTGAGGGTTTTAGGGTGCACCATGGACCATGAGAGATGTGAGGATCACGGGCCGCCAGGGTCATGATACCTCGCCTCTCATATGGACCCACTCTTGGGAAGAAGCCATGCCCAAGAAGAGTAGCCCACTTTCGAGCCCTAAGCCGAAGGCCAAGGCTCTACAGCGAGAGATTCCCCAAGAACCCTCCTCGCCTCGCGTGCATATTCGCGATCGGCAGCGTAAGGCGAGATCAGGCCCGCGATCACAATGGCTCCGGCCTCTGGAGGTCGGTCTCCTCTCCAACGCAAGGTACTCACAGAAGGCCGCTACCCTTCAATCCTCCCTTGGAGGAGATGTGTAACCTGTGCTCATGGAGCCCAGAACCCTGAGCACAGCAGCTTGGATAGACAAAGCTAAACTCAACGAAACTGTGCGAAACTGCGAAACTAAACTATACCAGACAAAACTATAGACTATACTATTTCTAAAACTGTACTATAAACTACTGGTCTGCCAGCTCGGGGCTTACTATTTTGGGCAACACAACCACTTCCACTCCCGAGGTCCGAGCTTCCGCGAAGAGCCTGGACACCTGGCCCCAAAGGTTTTTATTTAAGTGCAATGGGGCCGTTTAGGGTTTAGGGTTGCAATAAAAGCTTACGTATGGGAGGGTGGGTCAGCATGAGGTGCCCATGCTGCCCATGCTTCGGGTGAGTTGGCTTAGATTTTAACAACAACTGAGTTGAAACTTGCTGTAGATTGACAAAACACTTCCCTAAACCCTAAACCCTAAACCCTGGCTCTTGCATCAGTCCTTTCGTCTACACCTCTCTGCGGCTCCTGGGCCTGCCTCGGAGACTCGTCGGACATTCTCCTTCCGGTCGGAAGGGCTGAAGCCCAGATCCCTGCGCCGAGTCGGATGCCAGGCAACAATAGTAATAATAGGACTAGTAACAAAACTAGTAATACTAATCCCTTTTTTGAGCACGGACTTGGAGTGTATGCCGGCAACGAAGCTCTAGGGCAGAGCCTTCCTCAGTCACCCTAGTAGGAGACCTCGGGGATGCACACATGAGCAACGCAAGAACTCAAGTCGTACATAGCATTGTAATTTAGGTGTCAGGCTCAGGGTCTATACAGCGAGCCATGCGCAGATTTCGGTCATGTCGTCTTTGTTGTCTCAAAGCCAACCTTTCCTGCCGGTGTGCCTCTTTTAAGTCTTCAAAACTTGCAAGCAACGTCCTTTCAGAGCTAGTTTCCTCGACAGCAAGAACATTCCCCACAGCATGTGGGACCATGCACGACGAAGAGGGAGCACTGTGTTGATCAACCTCAAGAGCTTCTGGCATCACAGAGGGGGACCAGGTAGAACCTCGTCGGTCCGGCTCCTTTTCCACAGTGGCAAGGCGCAGCTGTAAGGAGTTCACGATACCTTGAAGTTCCGAGACTCTTTCCATGGTAGTCCCCATGATGGTTTCAAACTGAGGCCGCGAAATCACCTCGACCTCAGTCTGGGTAGCATGAGTCGCAGTTCGTGCATCATCCGCCTGGGTGTGCAACCCGGGCTTGCCTCCGACTTCTTTTCCAGATCTGAAGTGTTCTTTGGAGTCTGCATCATGGTCCCTTGGAATTTGCACCTGCAAGCCCTTCTCATCCAGAGCTGAGAATAAGGAGATGGGTATTCGTCCATCAACTTTTGCAGTCACCAGATGGAGAGCCTGCCATAACATCTGGCTGACTTCATCAAGATCTGATTTTCCAGCCAGCCGAATAGAATATCCAAGGCAGGCACACAGTTTACGAGAGCGAGCATCCATAGCAACAGCTTCTAGGAAACTCACTAATTGGAAAAGTCACACCCGTTTGGGTCTCGTAGCCAGCTTGAGCCAAAATCCCTGAACCCTAAACCCTAAACCTAAACCCTAAGGGCTTATCACGGGCTGAGGTTTGGACTCGGAAGGTCGGCTGAGGATGATCCTAGCTCTGAAGTTGCAAAGGCCCTCCACCTCCGAATTCTTCGAAACGACCAGGCTGCCAACTCCTTCTCCCAAATCCTTCCTCCCACCAAAAAATGGGGGTTTCCGAAAACAGGGGTACTTGATTTTGGGCTCCTGGTAATAAGGATCCTACTATGTAGGGTACTATATTAGGTCGCCTGTTCTCGGAAACTCCCATATACACTTACCGCGGCCACACCGTTGACATGCTGGCGCCTGTTGAGCCCGAACCGCAAGTTGTCGCCATCCAAGCGGTACCTTGGGTGGAGGTGGCGTGAGGGACTTGATGATGATGATGATGACTCAAAAATAAATGATACGGATGGAAGTACGGATGCTGATGGTCATGGTGAAGCCATGAATGCTAGTGACGATCATGGCAAACATGATGGCGGGGAGGACTCGGACGAGGATGGATACGGCAGCACTGGATAAGGTGTCCACTTTCTGCGTGGCTTGCCGCTCTTTTTGTTTTCGATAGGCCCTCGTATCACACAGGCACACATGACGAATACAAACACACAAATTGGCTCCACGCTGTGCTCCATAATCGGCTCTCTGTTCTGGTAGCACCGCATTCTTACTCATCCTCTGCAGCTCCGCACACACATATTCCTGCCAGAATCCCACGTTCAAAACTCCAGAGCCCCAAAGCCCTAAACCCAATACACTCCACATCGACGGCTTGGGGCCCTGCACGAAGTAGCTCTTGGGCTGCATCTCCACCAGGGCCCTCTCCAGAGCCACCTCGAGAGCGGGCCGGCAACAAACTTAGCGCTTCGTGCGCTTTGGGAGCTCAGTATTTCCGGCTTATCTATTTCGCTTGCTTTTGTTGAAGCCTCTTTTCCTTCTGCCCATGTCAGGAGTCGATTGCCACAGCTGGCTGAGGAAGGGTGAGGGGTTTTTGGGAGTAAACATTTAAGGGCATGGGACTCGTTCACCTGCTTGGGAAGCTGTTTTTCCTGCTCCTGCTGCTTGCCTCCTACCGGTGACATGCACCAACACCACCGCCACCACCACAGCGACTACCGCTACCAACTAGCACTATGTGCACCATCACCGCGTTGCTAGCGTTGCCACTTGTCCGGACGATGTGCGCTCGTGGATTATTGAAGAATACTGAAGTAGGTGGCTGGGGGGAATCCTGAATAATTTCGGCTGACACTGGGACTGAGCCAGGTTGGGGGCGAGGCCTTGGCGTTAGCGGTCCGTGGATTCTTGCAGGCTGTGTGGGGAAAAGTGCGCAAAGAGGAAAGCCGTGACTGTGCGAATGAACGCAAGAAGCTATGGACCTCGACTTCGAGTTCGGAGGACAAAGGCCACAAAGCACCCTTTGCTCGAAGGGAAAACAGCCATGTCCGGAAGGAGGCGTTCAAGGTTCAAGCACCAAAGCACCCAAGGACATCAAGACCCAAAGGCAGCAGTTGAAAGTCAGACGGTCTTGTGGCAACTTCAGAACATGAACCACACCGTTTGACCTTAAGTCCGTAGAATCCTCCTTATTAATGATACTCATGCTACCGATGGTCCGGACCCCAAAGTATGCTGCCCCAACCGAAAAAGGCCCCCGAATGAACAGCCCCCGAACTCAGCGGCTCGCGCTAATCGTGCTCTTGCCACTGCCCGAAAGGCCGGTCCTCAGATGCATTCGGCTCTGAATGTATTGTTATAATTTTAAAATTACTATTTTTGCTATGGTGGGACAGGATTTGTCTTGGCATTTATTGAAGGCTTAAAGAAGTCCGCAGCACGACCTACAAGTGACGACTCCTGATGACATTCGGACGGCCATGTCACCTTTGCCCCCAAGTCCCACAAACCTTTTGCAGCAGGCTTCGCACTTCGCCTGGGTCGGACAGCACCCACAGAAGCCGCCTCTAAGACAACCCCCTGAGTAGATCCGAACCCTGTGCTTGGCCCAGGGCATCCACAGCGTGATGCCCATGTGGCCTGAGGTGACAAAGCTGACCACCAAAGCTGTGCCCCAAGCACACCTTAACCCTGGATGGACAGGTCCCAGGTGTCCGAAGAGATGGAAGAGGCCACTCAGCAGCACGATGCAGGAGAAGCAGCAGCAGCGGCAGCAGCCGCTGTAGCACTAGCAGAGCCGTCGCATTGGCATCAGCAGCAGTTGCAGTGGGAGCAGCAAGATCAGAGGTCGTAGCATGGGTTAGAAGAAGACCGTGACGTAGGCGCAGAAGAAGAAGCAGAAGCGGAAGTGAGCGGGTGGGGGGAGGGCGGTGGGGAAAAACGTACAGGTCGATCACGCAGCTGTCCTAGTTCGTAGTAGATGGCTTCCTTTCTGGGCTCCGGTCCGTTGGACTTCCATTTCTCCTCGCGCGGGAGGCCCTCATGAAACCTAGGTGGCTTGGGTTTAAGGTTTAGGGTTTAGGGGTTTAGGGGTTTAGGGGTTTAGGGGTTAGGGGTTCGGGTTCAGGGTCTAGTGGTTAGGGTTTCGGGGCAACTCGCGACAAGCAAAGTGCATCTCCGAGAGCCTCAGAGCCGCTGCCGCTAGCAACCGAAAGGACATCTCAAACTCCCGACACTTGGTCGTAGTATAGTTTTGTATAGCATAGTACTAGTAGTAGGAGTAGTAGTAGTAGTAGTAGTAGTAGTAGTAGTAGTAGTAGTAGTAGTAGTAGTAGGCGAGACTCTGCCGGTTTCCAAGATGGAAGCTCAAGGTCTGCGATCTACCAGCCTAAATCAACTCGAATACCCGAACACGGTCAATACGGCGCAAGCACCTGCAACAAAAACCTGGCATGCACCACAAGCACCAAAGGGCTTGATATTCGTGCTCTTCACGTCTGCACCGAACACCTCGGCGGGTTCGAAGAGAAGAAGCAACTCGGTTTTGGTCTGCAGGGTCATGTGAGAGTTCCGGGCTGGAGCGTGCGTCTGCTTGAAGAACATAAGACCAGAGACACGTGATCAGAAAAGCTTCAGGTTCTGGTTCTTTGGCCCGTCACCAAACATGCATGGCACAACGTTATCATGCATGTTATACATTAGTATGTTGTGATGTACCCTGAGGCATCGGCTGTAGAGCTTTGCAGGAGCAGCCCAGCCAAGAGGCCTCGACACCCAGACGAATCGAGAAAGAAAGACAGATGCGAGGACCTAACGATTGCAGCCACCCTGTGCAGTCGTCAGGGCATAGCTCCTAGGCTCTCCTCGCAACCTCTGAACACCAGTCGACAACAGCTAATGCCCGCGAAATGTGCAGCCAGCGCTTCACAGAAGGCGACGAAACTTCAGTGGTCCAAAGGGCGTACTATAGAGGCTGCATCTTCGTTTCAAGAAGCTTGCGTCTGCCATCACTGATACTCCTCTTGAGAGTTCCTGTTGTAGTTATAGCACTCTATTCCGCTTTAGGGGCTCCTCTAAAGGGGGATGGAATAATGTTGGGGTTTATAGGTTTATTTGTGAAGCTCCGAGAAGCCCATATCCACGAAGACCCTCTAAAGCTACACAGCTACACCAAAACCTGCACCCCCCCCCCCCCGCACCCCCGCCACCCACCCTTTCACTGAACAGGGCCCCGGCTAATGTGCGCGAGGGCTCCCGGCATGGCAGGGACCGGACCGAGGGAAGAAATTGAAGCCAAAGACTCGCGGGCTGCGGTGATTTGTGCATATGGGGGTTTAGGGTTTGGGGTGTTTTGAGTTCCAGGTTTAAGGTTCTGTGACACTCACACCAGGATGTACCAGACGAGTGTCACAACCCCGGGGAGACAAGTGAAAACAGATCCAGGAAACTCGGCACCGCCATGGGAGGCAAAGGAGAAGCCGGCCACGGTATCAACCATTGAGGGTTCAGTCTTAATGGGGACCCCTACCCTATCATGGGCTATATAATGGGTATATACTAGCTATATTTAGGGTATATACCTAGGGGTCCTTATTAAGGCTCAGGATCTCGCTGTTCATTCTGCCAAGCTTCCTTCCTCGCCCCAAAAGAACCATTCCTGTACTCTTTTGCTGCCACGGCTGCTGCTGGTACTACCTCTGTCCCGTCCTGCAGGGGAGTAATGATGCCTGATTCGAAACGTACAGATATCTCACAGCTTCCCCTGGAGCCGCAGACGACGCGACTGCTACTTTTGAAGACCGGTGCCACCATCGTTTCTACTAGTTCGCTAGCACTTCTGCTTCACCGTCCTTACTGATAACATTATTGCCATCTCTGCTTCAATATGTGTTGTTGCGACTGCTGCTATCACCAACCCTCCTGTACAATCGTGCATGTGATCATCGTGCTGACAACCAACGAAAAAACTCAAAAACCATCAGCCCAAAAGCTCTAACTGAAGACCCCAATACACCCAGGGCTCTCTTCCTTCTTGTCTAATATTCCCTGAACCCTAGACCCCCAACCCGGCTGCATGCCCCTAAACCCAGGTCTAATCGTCAAGAGCCCGCTGTCAAACTTCCAAGCCTCAGCCCAAGGTAATGCAGGGGCCTGAATAATTAGACTAGGGTTTTGGGGCCCAGTATACTATAATTATCGTAAGGAAACCCCAAGCTAGTGTAGGTAATTATCCATTATACTAAAAATTTAATAAGGAACCCCCAAACTAGTACAGGTTATAAGGAACCCCCCCAAACTAGCATAGGAAATTATTAAGGTCTATAGTAGCAGGCCCCTGGCTCGCGGGCCGCGGTCTCCGTGCGCCAGGCTTCCGCCGTCCGACTGCGACTTCGCCTCGATCGGTGCGACTGGGGTTTAGGGTTTGGGGTTTAAGGGTTTAGGGCTTAAGGGTTCAGGGGTTTAGGGTTTGGGGGTTTCGGCGCTCACACTCGGACAATCCGGGCGAGGCATGTGGTTCGGAGTCTGCTGAGTGAAACGGCTCTTGGAGAGCGGTCAAAGGTAAGCAACAACAAAAAAAAAAAAAATATATATATATATATATTTATATTTTACAACACTTAAAGTGACCGTGTTGAAAGGACGCACTCTCCCCCAGGATCCCACACAATGAAGCATACAACAAGCACGACGCAGGACCCTGGGCAGAAGTAAAGACAAAGAATACTACCAGAGAGGATTCAAAGGCAGCACTACACGCTCAGGATATAGGTTCGGGGCGATATAACAAAGCTTCAAAAGAAGACACCTTTACCCCCTAATGTCGACCTGTTATCGACTGTTCGAAAGAAGCATTAGTCTCACTTTACGGCTAATTGGACTCAGCCACGCTATTCACATGAATACAGTGGGTCAAACGCGAGGCTACTGGGAGCAGACTCTGCAGCTACGTATATACCGGGCGAAATGTTGAATTATCATGCACATGTTTAGGGGTTTCGACTCGCACTCTCTGCATTGTGGGGTTTAGGGTTTCGCATTTGGGGAGTTTAGGAGGTTTGCCTATCTGATCTATAACCTCGTACTGGTCGGGCGTCCTGCTTTCGGGCAATGTCCATGTCTAAATTGGACTGCAGCAGAAGGCGTGCAACATTCACCTGCCTCTTCTTTATGGGCTGGCGCCATAATCCATGGCCTTGTCCATGTCCGCCTTGGCGTTCAGCAGTAGTGCAACCTCCAGCTGCCCTCTCTCAGCTGCAATGAACAAAGGGGTTGCGCCAGAATGCGTGGCTATGTCCATGTCCGCGTTGACCTCCAGCAGAAGTTGCACAATTTCCAGCTGCCCATGCTCAGCTGCAGTGAACAAAGGGGTGGCGCCAGCATGCGTGGCCTTGTCCATGTCCGCCTCGGCATCGAGTAGAAGTTGTGCAACTTCAAGCTGCCCATGCTGAGCTGCAAAGAACAATGGGGTGGCACCGGCACCATGCTTTTGGGTCTGGTCCTTGTCCGCATTGGACTCCAGCAGAAGGCGTACAACATCCAACTGCCCATTACGAGCTGCAATTA
Source organism: Symbiodinium sp. CCMP2592 (assembly GCA_905221615.1). Classification (NCBI taxonomy): domain Eukaryota; class Dinophyceae; order Suessiales; family Symbiodiniaceae; genus Symbiodinium; species Symbiodinium sp. CCMP2592. The sequence goes on from CAJNDT010000447.1 coordinate 864,423, forward strand.
GCAATGGGGTGCCGCCGTCCTGCATGGCCTTGTCCATGTCCGCATTGGCGATCAGCAGTAAGCGTGCAATCTCCAGCTGTCCATGTTCAGCTGCAATGAACAAAGGGGTGGCGCCATTATGCTTGGCTTTGTTCTTGTCAGCATTGGACTCCAGCAAAAGGCGTGCAACGTCCAACTGCCCATTATGAGCTGCAACCAGCAACGGCGTGGCGCCATCATCCATGGCCCTGTCCATGTCTGCAACGGCGTCCAGCAGCAAGCGTGCCACCTCCAGCCGCCCGCTTTGAGCTGCAATGAACAATGGGGTGGCGCCATTATGCATAGCTTTGTCCTTGTCAGCATTGGACTCCAGCAGAAGGCGTGCAACATCTAACTGCCCTCTATCAGCTGCACCCAGCAATGGGGTGGCGCCATTATCCATGGCCCTCTGAATGTCTGCATTGGCATTCAGCAGCAAACGTGCCACCTCCAGCCGCCCGCTTTGAGCTGCAATGAACAATGGGGTGGCGCCATTCTGTTGGGCTGTGTCCTTGTCAGCATTGCTCTCCAGCAAAAGACGTGCAACATCCAACTGCCCTCTATCAGCTGCAACCAGCAACGGCGTGGCGCCATCATCCATGGCCCTGTCCATGTCTGCTCTGCTCTCCAGCAAAATGCGTGCAACCTCCAGCCGCCCGCTTTGAGCTGCAATAAACAACGGGGTGGCACCATGCTCCATGGCCTTGTCTTTGTCGGCATTGCTCTCCAGCAGAAGGCATGCGACCTCCAGCTGCCCCTCCCAAGCTGCAATGAACAAAGGAGTAGCGCCATCCTGCTGGGCCTTGTCCTTGTCTGCATTGGCCTCCAGCAAAAGGCGTGCAACCTCCAGCTGCCCCTGCTGAGCCGCAATGAACAACGGGGTGGCGCCGTCCCGCTTGGCCTTGTCCTTGTCTGCATTGGCCTCCAGCAAAAGGCGTGCAACCTCCAGCTGCCCCTGCTCAGCCGCAATGAACAACGGGGTGGCGCCGTCCTGCTTGGCCTTGTCCTTGTCTGCATTGGCCTCCAGCAAAAGGCGTGCAACCTCTGCTTGGCCGTGCTCGGACGCCTCGAACAGAGGGGCCGGATCGCCCAAATCTGGGTCTTGCGGTCTTTGTAGAAGAGTCTCCACTTCTGCTGACAGGCCACGTCTAGCTACACCCCGAAGCAGTGTCACTGTAGCGTCTGATGCTGGGCAGAAGCTTAGAAGTACGACCTGAACTTCGCCAGGTCTCAGGGTTCCATCGTCACCTAGAACTGTGCCATCATCAAGAAATACCAGCCTTTGCCTGAACCTTGACACACCACAAATGCTGTGCAAGTGTTGCTTCACTGCGCGGACAGGATGCATCCCTGCAGACAGCGTCTCGAGAAAGCTCGTCAAGTCAAGGGCAACGAGTTCTTCACCCGACACGGTCTGAATCCGCAGCATGGCCGATGCTGAACGGAAAGGATGCAAGCACAAGCTCCAGCTTCACATTCTTCTTTGAGCTTGGGCCAAAATGGTTTGGGGGTTTAGGGTTTAGGGTTTCAGCACTCACTCTGGGACAAACCACAGCGAGGATAACGTTTAGGGTTTAGGGGCTTAGGGTTGAGGGGTTTAGAGTTTAGAGTGCTTCCTTGGAGGTAGTGCGTTGCGACTGATTTCTCTGCTTCTTTTGCTTCCTTGGACTTCACAGGTAGTGACTGATGACTCCTTGAACCCCTTTGCAAACACCATTCTGGCTCCGGTGGCTCTGATCACTCCCGTTGGCTCATCTGACGTTTCTGACTCTTTCTTTGCAGGCGGGCGACTGTAGACACACTCACACACACACACACACACACACACAGCTGTCGCCATTTTACTGATAATCGCTCGTTAGGATAAACCTTCATTTCCGGTAGGCCGGCGCAACGTCCCGCTATGGAACAGTCATGGGTCATGAGAGCAGCTTGAGAGGGCACACGAAAGTAGTCCGAACTTCATCGGAAGCTCTTTTGACTGTCACAAGGCTGTAGGCCGCGGGATAGATCTACTTTGATCTATGCTTTTGAGCAATGAATAATTTTGCCCTTGTAAACTGTAAAAACCTAAACCAAAGCCTGCTCTTCCGGTCTCTGCAACAGCGGCACACCGAGGCCCAGGCAGTTCTGCCAAGAGCGAGTGATGGCGCTGCTCCACCTCTGCGAGTTGGTCACAGAGCTGCAGAACCTGGGCTTCGGGGTTTAGCGTAACCTGGGGTTCGAGCTTGAGGGCAACCTGGGCTCTTGTATGGTTTGGGGCTTTGCAGCAGGGAGTTTGGAAGTCTGAGAAAAACAACAGTCGTTACACGTGGAGGTAGTTTACACGGTCACCCCGCTGAAAGAAGGGGAGCGTGCCTTCGAAGGGCCATGCTCTCGGCAGGCCATCTCGTAACAGCAGGGCTGTGCATAGCTGGCAAAAACGCGCCGACTAGTTCATGGCGGGGGAACGGCAAGCCGCGAAGTTAGGCGGTTGGCCAACTCCCATGCCCATGCAAGGAATCCTCTAGAGACTCAGCCCCGGGCATGGCGCTGCGAGGCAAACTGCCGCAGCTTCGAGGTGTAGTACTCCTGGATTCTGGATAGGAATCTTAAAAAACATAGGGTTTAGGGTTTTACAAAACCGAAACAATTCGGAAGGGGCTCAACAACGATCGCAGCTTCGAAATGGTGGCAGCGTTCGCGTGCAACCCAGATACATCCTCTGACTCAGGCAGCCCTTGGAAGCGGAAGTTCTGCGAGTGTGGCAGGTGGTGTTTCCCATAGCCGGAATAGCTTTCGCCACTGCATCCGGCATGGCTGGCCACATTGATCTGCGTTGTCTTCCGTCGCAGGGTTTGGGGCCTGTGGAGAGAATTTGCCCTGTGCCGCCTCCCCGGGATCCTTTACATAGGCTTCTCCACCATTGCACATGATGGAGTCGAAACCCACGCGAAACTCCAACAGGTTCAGCATCAGAGAATCAAAGCAAAACTTTCTTGCTCGTCATCGACATGCTCTCGGAAACCGATGTAAAGCAATTGTAAGCAGGACCAAGAACCTGTAAAGGCAAGAATGTAAAAATTGAGGATCATATGAACATGCGTACCCTGGAAATGGTTTAAAACATCAAGAAATCCCCTGTATGAACAATGCTTGATTTGTCGAATCCCGCCTGTCGCAAGGCATACAAAGTCATAAGTAAAGACGAGCCTACTCAAACTAACTAACTTGTCGTCAGGCCTGAGAATCCGCGAGGACCCGCCCACCAGCGCTCCTGCTCCAAGTCTCCACAAGCCACCTCCAGCTCACGGCTGCGCTGGCTCGCTGCACCTTAGCACAACACGACCGCCGGGATCTTACAGTTTCAGGGGTGGGCTTGAGACTCGGATGTCTAAAGCTCTATCAAACAGTGGACAGAGCTCGTCGCCACCGCAGGCAGACGTGGATAGCAAAACGGATGGCTGTTGCGCATGACAACGCTGGAGCACGGGTGCGAGCGTCCAAAACAGCTTCTGCTCCCACTCGGACCGCCAGAGAGATCTTCAGGCCATGATGCCCTGTGATCATCACAATGGCAAGTCCCCTTGCACCAGTGCTTCATGTCAGGGGGGGCCCAAAACCCTTGCAGACCGAGGCTTTTGCAAAGCTCTGCGAGGTCTCGCCGTACCTCGTGGCATTTCAACGATCGCGCATGGCGGTGGATGGGGCAGGGCTATCCGACCTTGGTTGTAAATCTGGTAGCCCATTAAGTGCAAGAGTGGCATGAAACCAAGAAACAGTGAGCTTATCTTATCATCTTCTATTTCACAATCCATCCGCAATAGGGTCTGACTGGCCGCAGTTGCGTGATGCGACCATTCAAGCCGCCCTAAGACCTAGTTTACATGCGTAAAACTTCATGCGGCCTTGGTGCCATGAATATGCCTTCTTTGGATTGGCATTAGACACCTCCAGATATTGCAGAACTTGCCATGTCCTACAAGGTGTCAGTGTTCGTTCTGCGGAAATTTGCGCTTCAGGCGTGTACGCGAAAAACGGAATCAGAAAGAACAACAACAACATCAGCAACCACGAGGAATGATGAACCCCTCGAAGGCCTTGGCAGGTCCCGCCATTTGTGACAGCGTGCCCGAGGAAGGCCGTCCATGAGGACTTGAGCTTAGAGCTTGATTCCGGCTTAGGCCTTGGGGCTTTGATGCGTAGGCTTCGGACATGGGCCGAGGAGTTGGAGTAGGTAAGGGCAAAGGCTTCGAAGGGCTCAAGCTCCAGATCACTCTGAGGGATGACTCAGGTCGGCTGGAAGGGTTCAAGGACTGCTCCGTAAGAGCCGCACTGCAATGCAAAGGAGGCTTCGCTCCAATCGATCGCAAACAGCCCGGGCCCTTCCGTTCGAGCACGGGCTCACAAGGAACCTACACTTCGCGCATCCGTCTTTGAATCATGTTTTGGTACTATCTTGTCCTTTTCCCTGGTAAGGCACTGGAACTCCCACTGATCTACGACTTCCGGCAACGCTTCTGACGATCTTCAAAAGACTGAGGGCTGGCAGCCAAAGCTCCCCAAACCCTGCATTCACTCTTTTTCTTCTTCCTGGAATCGGGTAGCGCTTCCGTGGCACGAGCCTCACGCTGGGCCTCGCCTCGACAAGCGATTGTAAAGCTGTATGACAGTATCTGTGGCAAACTGGGAGGGTTTAGGGGTTTAGGTTTACGCTCTCGACCCGGGACAAACCAAACGAGGTCTCTCGGTATTACTGCGCACCGCAGGAGGGTCACAAAGTCGCATAAGACAGGCTGACAAATTGCGAGGCCCAAGGGTCAAATTACAATACACAGACTCAGCGACTCCAGTGACAGCAAGCAAACTTTGGCGGGGTTTAGGTTTAGGGGACATCCGCGAGAAGGACAAACAACCAGTACGTCCCGTAGCTAGGAAGTTTCAGTCTACAGATCAGGTGTTAAGGAACTTGAAACTTCGAGACCTCTACAGACGGTTGATGATGTAAATCCTGTATGACCTTAAGGACCCTGAACTATGGGAATTATGGTACATTCCTTATTATGGGTAAGGCAGGATTTATGCCATCAACCGGATCCCTCCCAAACTTGGCACCTCAGCGGCCCAAACCCTGAACCCCTGCGCCCACCTTTTGCAACTGAACTCCTCGAAAAGCCTCTGCAACCCCTAGACCCTAAACATCCCTAAACTCTACCGATGGAAGCCTGAGAAGACTTTTCGGGAAACCATTGAACCAACAATCAATAGTGGCAGAACAACAAGAAACACATCATCACCATCATGACCACCATCATCATGACACGCACAATCACAATGACACTAATGATAACAACAAGAGCAACATTGATAGCCATAGCAATAGCAGGAGTACTACTTAATATTCGAACGAAACCATGCTAAACAAAAGTTGCAGGCAGTACCAACAATAATGGAATTTACTAGTCATCGTCATAATGATGAAAATGGTAATAGTGATGCTGGTGATGGTCATCATAACAAATAGTAGCAATACTAGTCGCAATCATGGTGGAAATACAAGATAACACGTATGAAAAGAAGAAGAAGACGAAGAGTACCAGTTCCAATACCGATACCACTACTGACACAAGTAAAAACATACCAATAATGGCAACAGTACGTGATAACAGGTGAAACATGTGCAAAGAAGAATCCATCCCTCTCTTTTTCAACCCGGCAGGGCCGATCCTGGCAGAAGCGTGTAACGGGCCTCCGGGAAGGATGTGTTTCCCGCTCTTTGGAGGTTTGTTGGGGGACATGTTAGTGTAGTTTTCTTTGGAAGGGGGGAGGCTTTGGGGTGCTGTGCGGTCTGCGTTTGTGCAGGCTCAGAGGGTGAGCGGCTTTCACAGATGAAGATTAAGATGGCAAGGCATCCTACAGCGTTGGATCAAGCGCGATAACAAGCACTCACCCAGATGGCTCTGCCAGACTCTCAGTGCTAGCGACATTAAACTCACAGAGCTTGGCACTAAGGGGTTCACCCACAGCTGAAGCAATGCCAAGCTTCGCAACCAAGAGAAACCGGACCTTGCCTTCAACTGCACCCCTTGAGACCAAGTCTCCACCAAGACTGCAAAGCCCGGAAACCATCGACAACGACTCCCGCAATGAAAATTCACAACAAAGCGACACTGCACTTCTCTGCTTGGCCGTCGCATTTCTTCCTCCAGCGCGCGCCGCTGTAGCTCAGCTCGTTGGCCGAGAGTTGCTAGCACTTGCAGTCACTTGCATGTGCCCCTTGGTCAGGGAACTTCATGGGTTTCGGGTTTAGGGGTTTAGGGCTTTTAGGGTTTAGGGGGTTAGGGCTTTAGGGTTTTCAGGGTTGAGGGGTTTAGGGCTTTAGGGTTTAAGGGGTTGATGGGTATTGTAGGCTTTGAGCTGTGGCCTACTGCAGCGAAGGCCCATGCTTAAGGCAGCCTCTGTTGTCGGTCATCCTATTGTCGTCCTGCATTGGATTTACAATGCTGTCGACTAAATGATGCACACGATGCATGGCATAGGATCTACGAGCCCATCAGGAGTGTGTGTGCTGCCACCAACGCAGCTACTCTCTACTATGTCTGGCCGGATGGCGTGGCGAACTTTGTCAGAAGATTCAACAATGCATGAGAAAGATGTGCATGGCATCTCCTCCTGATGTGATTCGCCACACTGGCCACGCTCAGTCTACGTTGATACTTTGTGGTTGAAGCTCCGGTGCGTACCTGGCGCACATGAGTTTCAGAAATCAGGTTGCAATTGAATTTCTCCGACCCCCAGTGATCTCGCATGGGCTCTAAACAGGATTACACAAGACTACCGGACCACCGTATCATACATAAGGGTGCCATCGAAAGCGGACTGTCCAAACCCTGAAAAACACAAGGCTGCCGGCACCGGATGAGGTTCGCGGATTCAGCTGCCTGTTGCGGACGCACGTGGGTAGAACGTGCTGGCGGATGGGTTTGCGGATTAGGGTTTGGAGTTCAAGGGTTTCTGTTCGGGTCCTTTGGGCTGGGGGGTAAGGGCGCTGCTCCTATAGCTGGCCTGCTGCTGCGACTCCGCCAGGACTAACACTCGACCACAAAGCCCTGTCATCCCCAACCCCTAATCCCCGGAAAACTCCGAACCCTGTAATCTCCATGAGCGATCTTTGCCCAGTGCACCAGCTGGCGCCTTCAACCGTCTGGCCATTGCGTGTAAGTCCTCACCGGGGTTTGAAAAAGAGCCTTTCCCTAACTTTTGGGGAACAACCACCAAAAGGCCTGCAAGTACTACAGCCGGGATGGAAAGGTTGGCCATATGATTCTCTAACCTGGCCTTTGCACCCAGATCTCTGATGCTAAGTCATAGAACCCCGTTTTGCAGCTGGCCGCCCACTGCTCTGATTTTCGGCTCTGCTGGCTGAGATTCCAAACGCCAGCGAGCCAAGAAACTGGAACTGTCTCTCCAAGGGTAAAAGGAGGGACCCTTAATAAGGACCCCTAGGTATATACCCTTATTATAGCTATTATTATATACCCATTATATGGCCCATTATGGGCTAGGGGTCCGCATTAAGGGTCCCTCCTTTTCCCCTTTGAGTCTCTGCAAGCAACACAATATCTCGACAGCTCCTTGTAACACCCTGTAGGAAGGAACCCTTAAGGAACCGAAAAAGAACCCCTTAAAGGAACCCGCAAAGGAACCCTTAAACCTTCAAGGAACCCTTCAAGGAACCCGTAAAGGAACCCTTAAAGGAACCCTTAAAGGAACCCGTAAAGGATCCCTTAAAGGAGCCCGTAAAGCACCCCTTAAAGGAACCCGTAAGGGAACCCTTAAACCTTCAAGGAACCCTAAATGAGCCCCTGCAAACCCTGAAGCTTTAGCCCGATCGCCTGCTCCTCCGCGCAGTCGAGACCTTATCTTGGCAATAAAGGGGCCTTAATCATTAGGAAGGGGGCTGCTCCTTTAAAGGGCTCCTTAAAAGGGTTCTATAAGGGATCTATAGTAGGGTTCTATGATATAAGGGCCTTAATGATTAGAATAGGGTTTTGGGGCACATGAAACTAGAATGTCAATAAGGAGCCCCTCAAACCCTATTCTCATGATTAAGGCCCCTAAAGTAGTTAGGTTTAGACTTTAGACTCCCCGTCCTTGGGTTCTGAAAAGCGTTCTTCCAGTTAGGATCTTGCCATGGTGGGATCTATACATGTCTATGCTCTATATTTGCCCAATTTGGTTGCCGGGCCGTGTTTACGGCCAGGGATCAACGGGCGGAGAGACTGTGAAGCTGTTGCGACGGGCATCTCACTCGATCGTGCCAGACGAGGTTCTTGGTGATTGTCGGTTGGAGGCGTAACCTATGTTGTAGCAGCTGCAGTGCATAACGTGCTGCAGGCCCGATTTACATACATCATTGCAACCGCTCCAAAGCCTGTTGATCTTCAGAGGAGCTCAACGTCGGGTTTCGGTCATTTCACTAGGCCCTAACAACCATCGGTTGGTTTGTCTGCCCCCTACAAGTAGCCAGAACAAGGCCGCGTTGCAGGGTACGTCCGCGCGATTGTTGGAAGGGTCCGAACAACTTATAGGCTCATAAAGAACTATCCTCTTTTGACGCTTGTTTCCAACTGCATGCGCCGAAGGAGAGGACTTGTTCCCACCTTGGAAAAGTAAAGCCTTCGTCGCTGGCACCATCGGTTTCGGTGCTCACACTCGGACAATCCAGGAGAGGCATATGGTTCGAGGCCTGTTGAGTGAGACTGCAACTATCGCGTTGGGGTTCAGGGTTGCGATGCTCGGGTTATTATTGGGGAACTATACTTATAAGTACTTACAACCCCAATTAAGGGACTTATAACTATACGTAGTATAGAGTTCCTACACGTGCTATCAAGCAACCATCAATTTGGGCGGCAGAGAAGCTTCAAGCCCTGGCCGTGGAGAAGGCACAGGAGGATCACCATGAGACAGGACGAGCTTGCCAGCCAGGCTTCTAAATAGAAGTCCTCACCGAGGAGGTACTGCCACGCTAAGAGGCCCGACACGTCCAGAAGCTGTACGATCGTGTAGATCAGGCCGACAGAGATGCCACATGCGAGGTTGATGAGCACCTCCTGCCACACGCGACTTCGTCGTCGGCGACCTTTTCGGAGGATCTTTTGCCAGAACAAGAATATCATCGGGATGCATAGCAACCACCAAACGGCGACCCAATACATGATTGTCGCCGCACCAAGCATGTTGTCTCTCACTGTGCCGCGCAGAAAGCTGCCGTCCGGATTCAGGGTGTAATTCCAGCTGTACATAGGCGCCCACCAAAGCACGGGAACGGTGCTGCCGACGATCCAGGAGTATGGAACTCCGAATTGCCCGAGGTTTTCTTCAAAGGCTGCGGCAACGTCCTGCTGGACATAGGTGTCGAAGTCAGCCACGGATCCGAACCACAAAGCCACGCATGCTGCGAGGAGTTCTCTGTCACAGGGCATCGGTGTGCCAGTTGTTGGGCTGGTGTGGTTGACCGAGCAGCAATGACAGACAGGGTCCCGCTCAAAAGAAAACCCGCGCAGCTGTGCCAGGACTGTTTCTGTGTCGCGGAAATGTGCGCGGAGAGTTGCGGCGACCCAGGCGAGGCACAGAGCTGCAATGGGCACCACCGCTAATGGCAGCACGATGCTCAAAAGAGATTGATCCTCATCGGGGGGTTGCTGGGTCGGTCTGTCCACCTCGAAGACTAACAGCAATCCAAAGAAGGTTGTGAGACCCACGAACGAGAAGACTGCTGTGAATCCCCAAAGCAGCGGCTTGATGTGCAGCTTCGCGCTGCTACCATGGCTTTTCAAGAAGGCCGCAATCTCCAACACGCACCAGAGCCTGCGCTATACCCTACGGGATCCCGAATGTACCGTAGCTATATGATGGGTCGGAAACCTACTAAAAACTCACTCAGGAACGGAAAGCCCCGGCAACACAGGCCTGTGTATGTAGGTGGTGTCCCAACAGACCATCATGGATGTCGAGTGCTTCAACATGGCAGCGACATTGAAGACTCCCTCGGCCTTCAAAACAGAATCTGTCTGATGTATGCAGATCTTGTCCAGGAACACCCGCCTTTGCGGGCGCCAGAAAAGGCAGGCCAGGACGGACACGACAAGGCCCACTGCCATAGCAAGGGCGTGTCCCTTTCCGCGACCGCGGGACCAAAGCAAGCAGAATAGCACGGCCAGGCTTCCCAGAACAGAGGCTGGGAATCCATTGAACACTGTGAGAAGCAACATGATCTTGTTCGAGGTGCGGCCATGCCAGGAATGCGACCAAAATTGGGGAATCTCGGTGCTGGAAGCGCTGTACTTGTAAAGGTCGCTCGAGTAGGCTCCGTCACGAAGCACGCGGCAGAAGCACGAGAGCACGCGCCTCGCGGGTGTCGTCCGCAAGACTTCAGGGCGTGTAAGCTCTTGCCGGGCGATGAGATGCGCCACTGCTGTCATCTGAAGTTTTGCTTCCAGCGTACTTCCAGCTTGCGCGGTCGCATCTTCCACTAGGTCAGTACCAGTGCTCTGCGCCTCGTCATCCGGATCAGTACCATCGCTTCCTGACTCTCGCATCACTGGCATGTTCACCTCGTCTTCCTTGAAAGATGCAGCCATGCGGAAGGGCACAAAAACGCTGTCCAGGTGGGTATTCGTCGCCGCCAGTGTCCCTTCTTCGAAGAGGAGTGTCCCAGTCGGCAACCCCCAAACCCTGCTGTTGAGCCGCAACGGCATGCCATGCAAATCCTTCAATGGGAATGGAAGCTAATGCCTCTGCGTTCAAGCAGAGGCAACGCCGTCATCACAAACCTCACTTAGTGTTTGAGCACAGATTAACACGGTTAAGACCCTGGGTCGTGCACCGTAAGATACTGTAAGACTATGAAGGACTCAGCCCGGTAGGGGAATGCATGCTGCGAGCAAAAATCCCAAGCCCTCTCCACAAGAAGCCTAGGTGCAGCTTCTGCCCAGGTCGTCTGCCGTTGTCAGGGCATTCATCACCCCCATTTCCTCCCAGGGCAGGGGCACACGAGATCTCAACAGCCAAACAGCCGAGAAGGGCTCCGGGATTTCGAAACCATGTGAGAGGTCTAAGACTGGAATAAAGTTGCCTCAGTAACTAGAAGAGGGTTTGGGGCCAAGTAAAGTATGGATAAAGCGCCAAGGACTTTTTTGGTAATTACTCAAGCTCCTGCATCAGGGTTTACTGCCGAACTTAATCCTTGAATTCCTGTCCCAAGACGACATGTAATATTCACAGCCCATTCAGCCGCTGACGGCATGTGCAATCCATGAACCATGAGTTACGGCCCAGCAATTTCCGGGGTGTCCAGACATCGTTGGAGCAGCAGCGTGGCCAGCTCTTCGTGGCCCTCCATGGTGGTTCCTTTGGGATTATAGGAGCTTCGGCATGCACAACTCGGGCTACAGGCGTTTATACGGTTTTCGGGTTTTAGGGCTTAGGTCCCTGACAAAGATGCTCGTCCAGTGCAAACATCGGCCCTGAGGCTCCGAGGCCCTCTGTGCATTCCGTGGGGAAAGCCGAAGTTTATAGCGACAAGAAAGAAGGCAAACAGCGGGCAGAAACCGAAAGGGCTTCGCCCCTTGACCTTTGAGGGCACCTTTGACGTTGCTTTTCGGTAGAAACCGCCCTATGACCGGCAAAAGCTTTTCTGTCTTTCCGGGTCGCGATGCAGGGGCGTGACGCCCTTTGCACCCCTGCTCAAAGGATCCCCTCGCGCTGCCAGCAGTGCCTCTGAACGACCGATGCTGGAGGTATTCGGAGCTGCACTGTGTGTATGTTCTGGGTGCTGCCCATCGTCATTGGTCCCTCCCGACGAGTCGTAAAGTTGGGTTTTTGTGGTAGTGGTTTGGGAGTGAGGGGGCTCGGATTTTGCTCAAGCCCTTCTAAATGCCCAAACAAAGGAACCAACAGTTCGTCGAGGCGCCTTGCAGACGTCGACGTGACCCCGTCCTGCCGCTTCAGCTAGAGGCCGATTCAGGACTTCCAACCTGCCACCGGTTGGAGACGAAGTCTTTGCAGTGTAAGGCCTTTAGGTTCCTCGAAGGTGGATTCTCGCAAGTCGTGGTCTTAACCTGAAGACTTCCAAATGAGCTGAGGTTTCAGATTGATTCCGCCCCTACCGGTCCTAGGAACATTTTTGAATTTTTCCTGGAGGTCCGAAGCTATCAGCCTGGAAGGTACGAATTGTGGCTTAAGTGTGAGCCCGCCATTCGCCCAAACCAAACCGAGACTAGCAATGCGCTGTAGGATCTGGACATGAAGCTTGCAATAAAAGCCTTGGGTACATTGAAGCGCTGCACAATCAAGCATGGGCATGGACGCCGGAGTAAATCTGACCACGGTGAGAAGACCTGATTCTGAGCAATCCATACCTGGCTGCCGAACCGTGCTGTCTTGCACAGCATGCTACTAAGACTAGCGCGGGCTGCCCCAGCTGTATGCCGAGGCTATGGTAGAATGCAAGCCAATTGAAATCAAGGCGAGATTCCCCTGAACCATAAAACACCTCAAAGCACAGAACCACAACTGCGCGTTGCCTCGTTTTGCACACCTGAATGCTGCCTAACTTTTCTGGGGCGGCGATGCGGGACGCAGAAGTTTACATATCATGCACATCGAAGCAGACTGCGTAGGGTTTTGGTGTGGCTCCCATGCAGTACAGGCACAGTAGCCGCAGAGTTCCAGCACTGAGTGAGTAGCTCGGTAATTACCGATCACAGCTCCTGCCGCTTTCGAGTGTCTCTACCACTCCTGATTGAACTCTACAGCACGAAACCCCAAACTCGCAAACAACGTTATTGAGACGTGCCTCCTCAGTCCCAATCCCGGCAGCCAAACGCAAACCCGCAACCCTGAACTAACAACCAAGCGAGCAGGTTGCCTGTAGTAGCAGCTGTCGAGGACCTCGAGGCACATAAAGACAGTCTTGCTGGTTTCGGGCAACCGGAAGACTAGACTGCGCACTTATTTGACAGAATAGGGTTTTGGAGCCCATTATACTATACTTGTAATGTCCCTTATAGTAGCCGTCATAGGCCCCTTTACAAGCTACTAGGTCCCAGGCCCCGGAACGCCTGAAATCCACCCGAAACCCTTGTCTCAGCTACGCTCAAAACCCTCCAAGGATGACTCTTCTCTCCACCCCAAGCTCTCAGCCAGTACAGTATATGATATATCGCGACAAGATTATACATCAGATAATGGACGTAAGCAGCGCGCCTCACATGTTTTTACGCACGACCTGTTGCACAATATCGAGTAGCTCAGTTGCACACTCAGCTGTAAACCGCCTAGAGCTCCTACAAAGCCCCGACGGTTCGGGAGCAAAACGTAGGGGCCTTATTTGACAGAATAGGGTTTTGGGGCCCATTATACTATACTTATCATGGCCCTTATAGTAGCCGCCATAGACCCCTTTAAAGGACTTATAATGGCCCTTATAGTAGCCACCATAGACCCCTTTAAAGGACCCCTAAGCCCCGAAGTTTCCCGAGGAAGCGAGGCCTTTTCGAGCCGATCCTGTCGCCCCCAGGTCGCCGCGTCGCTCAGCAGCTTCCTCGGCCGGGAAGAGAGAGTACAAGTAGTAATCCTTATCATAGTAATACTAGTTAATGATATTCTAGGATAGATATTAGAAGTTTTTAGTCATAGAAATCCTGATCATAATAAACCCTAAACCCTACTCCTTTTCAAGATGATGATCTTAGCGATGGTCTGGTCGGAACGGCGGCAGTAGCAGTACTCCGGATGGTTCGCTCATCAACATTGGAACTTTAAAATTAAAACTGTACTGGCAGAATGCATTCTCAACATGCGCCGCGCCAATCAGCCTGGAATCCTCTGGCAAAGCGAAAACGCATCACCCTCCGCGCCAAGATGTTCTTCCTTGTTGCAGCCTGGTTGGGGATCCGGGCTCCCAAAGCCCCAACCGGGTGCCTGGCACTTAAATGTCAGCCCCAACACCTCCATTTATGACTAAACCACGAAAACGAAATCTTGATCCCTGGATCCTGATCTTGGGTTGTTGTAGGATCCTGAAGACATCCGTGAAGACGGGTACGAGGTGGTGATGATATGTGATAGTTGCGGTGCGGTTGGTGGCGGGGTTGTCAAATCAGCTTTATGACAACTCACATTGGAGTGGCCGTGATCCGCTCCCGGCATCCTCACGATCATCGCATGTCATCACCTTGTTCGTCACCAATTCGATGTCACATTGCCCGTCTGCTGCTTAAAGAGATCCTTTCTGCAGCTCCCTGACTCATACCCCATACATGCTAGCTAGCTCATGCTAGCTTTGGCGATGCCCAGGCTCTCTACACTTGTCTCGTCTGCCGAGTCGGTGGGCGGCCGGTCAAACTGCCCAGGTTGGAGCCTGCAACATTAGGAGCCTTCGGAATAGCGTTTCAGGCAGAGGGGCATACTCAGCTCTGGAAACAGTGCTCGGGGTAACGCTTGCAGAGCTGTTGGGGATGTCGGCAGTAGAACCTGTACGACCCCATAGGACCAAATGCCACGACAACGGAAGGGGAGTCACGCAGGCGTGACTTCCGTTCGTCCTAGTAAGCTGATGATTCCTATTTAATTACCTTTGGCAGGCGATGGTGACTGTGGGTCAGCTCCTGCACGCATTTGCAAGGCAAGTTGACTCCTTCATTCTGACGTTGCTCCCCGACATAAAGAGAGATTGGGAACCTAAGTGCTTGCGGTTCCTGTTTCAGACCATGGTGGCTTCAGGGAACCCTAAACCCTCAACCGCTATCCGTAATCCTCGGAAAAGGGCACCAGCCGCCTGGCAAAGTTCCGACCGCCGTCGAGGTCGAAGCGGACATCTAGGCCTCCCGGAAGAAGGTGCTCGGGCAACACCTCTTTCCACTCCTGCCACAAGGAGGCAGGCTGGTACTGCAGGGGTATAGTATGTTATCGCATACTTGTTTTACAATATAGTAAATTATACAGTAGTGCAGGGTAGAGACTGCTTTTGCTTGTATGTCGAGCCTCGGAGCTCGGACAGGCAGTCTAGCGAGCGGCCGGTTCTGAATGGGAACTGGCGAGTCGGGATCAAATTTCTCGTTTCGTGCGTTGGGCATAGTGTCATGTCCCGAGTATCAGCCGGGGATCCAGGATCTTCAGCTTTACGTCATGTGGCAAAGGGTAGCTGGCTCATTGGCTCATCAAATTATAAATCCCAATGAAGCAATGGCGGGTTGCTGTCGTGTCCAAGCCTTTACACCTGTACGACATTTCTCGGCGGGCTTGAGAAAAGCATATAACAACAACGAGTCCACGGCTTAAGAACCTCCTTTCGGTGGCTTCTGCTGTGCAGTGACATGATGCTTGAATTTGAGCTCGTGGCGTAGCAAGTGGGAACAAGGAAGCTATCAAGAGCTGGAGCAAATCCCTACCCGCTCTTGACAGCTACCATACCGTGATCAGTCATGCCGGCGACGCAAAGACTGCGTGCTTGAGAATCACCAAGAAGCGCAGAAAGATCCGCACATGCAGAAGGGAAAAGCTCTGAAGCGACCCTGCTTTTGCTTTGAGCCCTGGGCGCCTTGCCGGGTTTGAAGCGCACCTTCCCCTCCGGCAGAGCCATGGGCTTCGACGTCGTCCCCAAAGTTTTAGCGGGCCGACGAAAGAGCCAGAAAAGAAGAGCCGGGAAGAGGCTCAGGAGTGAAAGAAGCGAAGCCCAAAGAGGCAGCTCATGTAGCCATGGCATCTGAAGCTCGAGCCTTCTGGCTATGGAGGGAATCTCGGAAGGGGTTGGGGAGGCAAGGCTTACAGATCTGGAGCGATATCACAGGAAGCCGTGAATCTCGTCATTTGCCGGCATCTTGTTTCGGCGCCGCGGCTTTCTCCATGACTTGATCCGGAAAGATGTGAAACTCCAACTCTCAGAAGACGGCGGGCCTGCTACAACGTCACAACTGGATATCCCAACTCCCACACCCGCATACTTTCGACTCCTCCCAACCGGAAGACATGAAATCTGGCATGGACGGTGAGGTTGACCGTGCCGGAAAGAAACGGCAGACCGCATTCATGATACGCGGCTTTCATGAAACCATGCACGATAGTGAAACACATAGAGCCACGATAGTGGGACTAAGATGTGGATAAGAATAAACCAACATACTCAGCAAGCAAACCAATGCAAGAACCACCTGATATGTTTTTAGTGCCACCTGCAGCAGCAGCAGCAGCAGCAGCAGCACTAGCAGTCATCGTCGTTGTAGGCGTCGTAGCGATGGGAGTAGTTGTTGTTGCCGTCGTCATCGCAGCAGCTGCAGAGGGAATAGTAGGAGGAGCAGCAGCAGCTGTTGCGCCGTGTTGTTTTTCTTGTTGTACGTTTGATCTCAATGACCACAGCTGTGAGACGGACACTCGCTGTGCAACAGAGCCTGAACTCCAAATATAGTGAAGAAGGCTCAAGTGGCACATTGCAGCATACAATGAACCCGAGGGAATGGCATTAAGACATATTCAGCCATACTACCCCAGCTGTTTGTAGGAACCTCTGATGGGCGAGTTTGCCAACAGAAGGTGTCTGTACAATATGTATGTATGTATGTATTTACGTAACTACGCATCTATGTCTCTATTTATGTACAAAAGCGAATGAGTTGGTGCAGTTTAGAAAGAGAGAGAGAGAGAGAGAGAGAGAGAGAGAGAGAGAGAGTGCGAGAAGGCACAAGCAATGTCTGATTGTAGGTATTCCTCTGAGTCATTTGCATAAACCTCGATTGGATCCAGGCCGAGCAAGTATGTGTGTGCCCGAAATATGTCACGAGAGACAACTCGACTGACAGAGACAGAGGGTGAGGAGCATGCTTACTTGCATGGGAGCACCTCTCTCGATCGCACGATGGATGTACAGGAATGAGGATGGGCGTGGATGTTCGGAACCTGTGCATTCACCTACCTGTATTCCCGCCACAGATCCTGCACGTTGCGAACAGGGCACCCCATCATGCACGAAGAGGTGTCTTGTCCACGAACACATTATTATAACGTAGAAACCCACCACTGGAACCCGAAGCCCGAAGACCCTGAGCCTCCGCTTCATCAGGCAGCCAGAAATCTTGCAAGCACCAGGGCCTTGGCAAGGGTTTAAAGCACCGGGCACCAATATAGCGTAATAAACGTATGGTGTGTGTGTGGGTGTGGTTGCGTGTCTCTGACGTATATGCAAAATAAGAGACTGACATAGATATAGACAGACGTATCTGCAGCTCATCCATACATACATATGTGTACGGGAAGGCTCGGCACCTTTCGGGGTTGCATCCAGATTTTCGGCGATTCTGCGACCGTGGTCGCCTCTAAAAGACCTACGACCCCTGCCTTAAGCAAGTCCAGCATGCATCGGCTGTTGACAGACTCTACATACAATGCGTCTAGGAAGCAACACAGGATTCCAGTCCTCTTGTGACGCAATGCATGGCCAGATGGCGATCCAGGGTGGAAGCCCTTCACTGGAGCTCAATGTCCTCCCCAACAATCTGTGTGATAGACTGATGAGCCTCGCACCGCAGACTGGCTTAGAACCCATTAGAACCCCACCGCAAGAGGCCGTATGCTGAAATCCATTAGAGGACTTTGGCAAAGAGCTCCAACACCTTGAACGACTTGATGGGACAAGACTCAGATTGGTACTTCCCCAATGCTTTCTCCAAAATTTCGATAAGTCCGAGGTCGACTCACCCCCATGACTGCATGAGCTGTCTACAACCTTGTCACGGAATCAGGAGGAGCTTAGCCCCATAAGCTCCTGCTTTACGAAGGCCCCTTGGCATCTTTGAACAGTCGAGGAATCCGAGGCAGCGGCGAGAGGCCAGCCTGGGTCTCTCAGAGACGCGACTTCCGAGGACACTCCAAAAAAGCCGAGGGGTTTTCGGGTTTAGGTTTTAGGGCAGTAGTGTTTATGAAACACTACAGGCTTAGGGCGTAGATCATGCAGTCTTTCGGCATCTAGGTGTAGGATTTGGGACCAGTGGGGGAGTGGGTCATGAGGCACTGGACTAGGAGTGGTCGGAGAAGCCGCCAGGTAGCTCAGAGCTGCCAGACTAGCATCGCCCTTGTAGATGTAGTTCGCCATGCCCAGAACCGTGTTGTCGTCGTAGTTGTAGTCCTGCTTTGGCTTGGACTGCGCTCACGCTTCGGGTTTAGGGTGGATGCAACCCAGGCCTTCGTGGTGTCCGAACGATGGTTAGAGGGAGGTCAAGCAACAGTTGGCTGATTTGGCTTGCCCGCGGCCGGACAGACAACGGAAATGCAAACGGACAACCACAAGCCCTCAACATAAGCGAAACAGAACCCAGGCCCGGCCCTGCGGCCTCTGGCTTCTTCTCCGCGCGTCTTCGCGATGAGTACAGCACGCCGTCGTCAGAGTGGAGCTCCACATTCGCACCCAGGGGCCTCAAGTGACCGAAGCGGGCGATTTGAAGCTCATAAACTTGTACTTTATAGTTCATATTTGAGTTTAGTATTGTGTACTGTAGTTTGTTATCGTTTCTTGTATTATAGCTTACTTTGTATCCTCCTAAAGGAAACCTGCCAAGGCGCATGTGCATCTCAGTCTCTGTCGGGGCGTAACCGCTGCCGGACTGTCCAGAGCGGGCCATCCTCCGAGAGATTCTACAAATGAAGTTCACCCTGTGCCGAATTACTTCCAAGGTCATGTTGCGCTAAGCGACGCCTTCGATTGATGCAGGAAGCGCTCGCATTGCAGCACATCGCTTACTAGTTGGTGTAATGGACAACAAGCTGTGCTGCAGAGCGCAGTGCGCTGTGTCTCAAAGGCGTTTGTACACACCTGCGCGGGTACAGTACAAAAATGCACAACATGCAACAGCACATCGCTTACTAGTTGGTGTAATGGACAACAAGCTGTGCTGCAGAGCGCAGTGCGCTGTGTCTCAAAGGCGTTTGTACACACCTGCGCGGGTACAGTACAAAAATGCACAACATGCAACAGCACATCGCTTACTAGTTGGTGTAATGGACAACAAGCTGTGCTGCAGAGCGCAGTGCGCTGTGTCTCAAAGGCGTTTGTACACACCTGCGCGGGTACAGTACAAAAATGCACAACATGCAACAGCACATCGCTTACTAGTTGGTGTAATGGACAACAAGCTGTGCTGCAGAGCGCAGTGCGCTGTGTCTCAAAGGCGTTTGTACACACCTGCGCGGGTACAGTACAAAAATGCACAACATGCAACCGTGTGATACCTCATGTCTCAACTTGTCGCCTGTGCATAACATCACATTACCAGTGTAAACGAATACGCTCTGCTAGGACATGCTTCAACACGATATAGCACAGGAAGACTGGACCCCAAAGCCTTTTTGCAGCCGGGCTGTGAAGCTCTGGCTGGAAAGGCGCAGCAAACCCTCGACCCCAAAGCCTAAAACTTGAAACCCTGAAATCCTGAACCCTCCGTCTTCGCAGTCACAAGCCCAAGCGTCATCGGATTTCCAGAGCGGACCATTGGCTGGCCGTAGCCCTGTTGCCCTGGAGCGCCGTAGGAGCCGAAGCCTCTGAACCGAGAGATTGGGTGCCAATATACAAAAACATACGACATGTACTGAAAGTCTTATTCCTAATATAACTATACGATAATAGACCCCCAAAGCCCTATTCCAACTCGGAACAACATCCCCAAGAGAGCGAAAGCAATTGTGCTACAACGTACTGTAATATTCCACGACATATCGCAAAAATACTACAGCAACTACATACACAAAAAAGCGCACGTTTCCTATGCATTGTGAGAGGCTGAAGTCATATTCACTGAGGTGTCTCTTTCGCAAATATCTACAACCTATTCAAGCAACCTTCCGGATGTACTGTGGCCTCTATGATTAGAGCAGAGTTTGTTACATGTTGTAGTATAAAAGTGAGCTGTTGTAAGAACGTTCAGGGAATCATGTTGCTAAATCGTACTTCTTGTTCAGGCCCCTAGAAAACCCAAAGAGATCGGTTGGGAGTGCTGGGCAGGGATTGATACCGAGTTTCTGCTCTTCGGGTACTTTGGAGAGTGGTTTGCTCTTGCTTTCGGAAGTCGGGATTCTTGCTTCCCGGGCATGGACATGGTTGCCTTCAGGTGCATTAAACAGGGCGTGCAACGGCCAATGCTAGAACAGGAAGCCTGTCCAACTTCTTGCAAACTGTCATGTCTATCTGAAAGCTCGTCCTTCGAACCCTGCCCCGTGTACACCTGGACACGTCCAAAGGCCAGCACTTCAATAAGTGGCAGCCACCAAAAAACCATTTTGGGCCAGCGGCTGTTGCCGTAGGAGCCGCCGCCCATTCCGCCGCCCATTCCACCGCCCATTCCGCCGCCCATGCCTCCACCCATGCCGTTCATGCCGTAGCCTGACCACGGTCGACTAGGTGCAAACACTTCAAAGAGCTTGGAGTCTCTCTGAACCGACATGCCAAAGCCAAGTGCTCTCCTTGCTGCCGCTGCCCGACACGCCCTCCTGTCTAACTTCTCCTTGCAATCGGGCACTAATGGCGACAAATGAACAGACAAGGAGCTGTTGCCGAAGCCGCCGCTGCCAAAGCTGCTGCTGCCGAAGGTCGGATATTGGCCGTCCTGTCGGGCTTCACCACATGCATGAGAAGTCTTCAGTTCCTAGATGTTCCTTGCCTAAATATACTCGAAGTACTGATAACTACTGCTCCTCCTCCTGCTGCCTCCTCCCCCCCCTGCCCGCTGCTGCTGCAATTATCTGTTTGCCTATCTGATCTATCTATCTATCCATCATCTCTATCTATCCATCTACCTACCTACCCGCCTGCATGCCTATCTCTCTCCCTCTCTCGATCTCGATCTATCTATCTATCCATGTACCTACCACTGCCACGCTGCGACTACTTCTACGACTACCACGAGAACTACAACTGCGACTAGGACTTCTATTTAATACGACTCATACTACGAATTCAAGTACGACTGCTATTACGACTTCTGCTTCTTCTTCTATTGTTGCTGCGACTACGACGCCGAGGACCACTACTACGACTACAACGACGGCTGCTGCTGGTACTACTACGACGACGACTCCTGGGACTACCGGGGCTGCTACGACAACTGGGACAACTACGGCTTCTACGACTGCTACGACTGCTACGACTACGTACGACTACATACGGCTACATATGACTACTACGACTTCTAAGGAGTACTAGGACTGCTTCTGCAGCCACCACAACTGTTGCTGCTGCGGCTACTACTACAGTACTACTACGACGACGATGACTCCTAGGACTACCGGGACTACTACGACTTCTGGGACTACTACAGCTACTACGACAACGTACGACTACATACGAAAACTGCGACTACTACGACTACTGCGGCTACTGTGGCTAAAGCAGCTACTATGGCCACTACGACTAACACGATTACTGCTGCTACGAGTGCCACTGCGGCTACGACTGCAACCACGTCCGACTAAGACTGCCGACTCCGAGCACAACTAAGACTACTAAGCAGACAAAATAGAGTCACTAGTTTTCACGGAGCCTTGAAGTACTAGTGATACGGTGATGCCTGTCGCACATCTTTCGAGCGGAATCAAAATCTTTGGCATGAATGTTACGTGTGGCACTGCAGTATTCGTCAGACGAATGTGATAAGTCTAAAGCTGTAGTTCGCTCTCCCACTGGGAGCTGAAGGGCCCCTGTGCTGGGAGGAGATCCAGTTATTGTGAACCGTCGTCGGGCTCAATTACCACTAACATCTAGCTGCAGAATGCGTTTTCTCTTTCATAAAGCTGCACATTACAGGGTCTCCGGTCGCAGGGGGCATTTGTAGAAGCTCACCGGCACCAAAAGGGCACGGCACGTCCACGCATGTGAGCTCCCCGACTTGCCTGCTGCTCCGAACTCACGGAGCTGCCCACATCGGAGCTCTTCTCCTCCTGGCGGTTTCATCTGCGCTACCGAAGCTGGCTTTGCAAAACTTTGCATGCTCTCCATCACCGGAGAGCACCCAAATCACAAAAGCCCAAACCCGAATCACCCCGGCCCGTCGCGCGTCCGACGAATCCGTGCAAGCTCCTACCTTTCAAGACTTTGGGTCAGGCATGTCAGGCCTTGCGGTGGCTTATGTGCCCATCGTGGGAGACCTCGCTGTGGATTGCGCTGGCCTGGGATTGATTGGGGATGGATGCCCTTGCTTGCAACTCCTGTGAACCCCACAAAGAGACCAAAAGCAGCATCACTTTGCCGGATTTGAATCTCTGAACCGAACACCAGCTGGGGCGCCGCATGCCGAGCAGAGATGCTGAAGAGAGCGAGAGAAGGAGAGAGAGAGAGAGAGAGACACAGAAAGAGACAGAGAGAGAGAGAGAGAGAGAAAGAAAGAAGGAAAGAAACAAAGAAAGAAAGCGAGCACTACTGTATGTTCTCTAGATAGTGGCCTGCTCCTCGAAACAGAAGCCACAAACCCTGGAGAAGAGCCACACCGAACCGGGGTTCGCACGACTGCACTGGGAAGCAGCAGCAAGAGAGCCCGGGGCCTGCATTCCGCGAGCTTTTCCGCTCCACACATGAAGTCGCAACAATGCCTTTCGCATCCAGGCCTGCGCAACTATTATCATCACCGAATCACCACCACCTGCATCATCACCACCATCGCCATCATCACCGAAGCAAACGTTGCTGCTTCGAAGGGAGAAAGGCGTAGACTCGGCCTCGCCCCATTTGCTGTTCTTTGGGATCTTGCGTCCAGGGCTTGTGGGAGCTCAGCCAGCGTCCATTGAGACGGAACCCAACTCTGGCACTCAAGGTTTCGTGTTAATGGCCCAGGATGACAACCCCGGTTTGCGGCATCTGACTTCTGGAATTACTCCGCTGCAGCCTCAGCCTCACGAATGACCAACATGCAGGGTGCAAACTTTGAGGGACGGGCCGCATGTGTTGCACAAGGGCCAAATGTGAATGGACCTTGGCTTCTCGCTGCGTTCTTCCCAAGCACAATCCGCGGCCCAAGTCTAACGACTGCCCTCCTGAGACTTCGGCTGGATTTGCAAGAAATCTGGCGGCAGTATTTCTACCAAGACCTTGAGCCTCGAAATTCGATGGATGTCCCAACTAAGAATTTCGTGCAATGCGTGAGCATCCCGGGAGGACCTTCCCCGAAAAGGGGGGTGGTGTGTTGCTGAAATTTGCATCTTAAACTTCCAGGGCCTTCCAGATGGGGCAGCGATAAGAACTTCCTGTCCCGGATCGCCTTAGAACCTTCTCCCAGCATCCTGCAGTTGCCATGGTCTGCAGCTTTTCTTGGGAAGGCACGACAAGGCTCCAAAGCTGTTTGTCTAAGGGGTTTTGGGTTTAGGGCGTACTGGGAGAGCTTACTAATCTGCTGTGCTTTGCAGCTCACCGTTGCAACGTCAATCTCTTCCTGATGCTCGGCCCTCCCTAGATCGCGTTCTCGACGCCTCCAGTGGTTGCGCGGCGCGATGGTGCGAGGTCTGGCACTGACTTCAGGAGGCATCTGCGCAAAGGCAGTGCCAATGGCCAACACCTCGGAAATCTCCATATCCCGACCAACGGGTCGACGATCTGCAGGAAGCTCAGGGAACTTGGCAAGAAGTGCTTCCTACCAGCACGCCTCACGCTCGTCTGAGAGTTTCTTTATGTACTGGTCCAAGACCACTCGGAACTTGAAGGCATAGGCCCAAGGAGTGCGGGGCATCGCCCCCGCCATTACAGAAACGGCTAGGGACACAGGGAGGTTGTGATCCAGGAGAGCCTCGTGGGCATCGTAGGCGATATTGATCTCCTTCTCCTTTAGCTCGATAGGCCGGTGGCACCAGTGAAAGATCAGCATCCTGGGCAGCAAGCCGGCCCAGCCGATATCCCCAATGACCACCTCATTCCGATCTTCCAAGACCGAACCCCGGATCTGCACTAGGTCCTCCGGCAAGAAGGCGACCTAGGAGTTGATCAAAATTATGGGCCCCTTTGTGGTCCCCTAGACTTTCAGGAATAGACTAGTGGTCCCTTAGACTATAAGGAATATACTATACTACTCGTCCCCTGGGCTATAAGGAAAATATACTACACTACAGACCCCAAAAGGGCCCATAATTCGGATCAACCCCCACCTTCATTCGCTGAGTCGGAAGACCCAAGAAGACGTGCAGCCCGCGCTGGTCGATCTCGAATGGGTGATCCTGGGCTCTTGTCAAGGGACTATTATATATATATATATAGGGCCCCTCATAAACCCAGATAAGGAAAATAAAAAATGTCCCAAAATCCAACCTAGTTAAGTTGCCATAATACGGAAACCTTATAATTCACTGTAGAACCCTAGTATGGTAACTTGAATTAAATCCTTTAAGAACCCAGGATCATGGTACCATGCAATGAACTGCGACATCCACAATGCAGTTCGGCCTGAGGCCCGGAGATAGAATACACCTATGTTCACGCAGTCCGCATCCCCGTGCCGGGCAAAAAGCGCATCCCAGCCTTCAGCGGAAGCCAGGATACGACTGGTGGGATCGCGGAGCCAAAACGTGTCCATGTCTGTGTAAAGTACGTCGATTCCGAGATGCAGCAGCCCATGGATGCAAGTGAAGCGATGGACCTGCGACATCGTGTCTGGCATCCAGCAGATCACGTGGGTGCTGTGCATGCTTTCTCCTGACATGAGCTCGCGACAGGTGTTCGCCGCATCTTCACCTATGGCAATCACCAGCAGAGGGTGCAGGACTTTCAGGTGAAAGAGATGGCGTGCAAGCCGTTCCAAAAGGTATGCCCAGTTCCCACCGTACAGCAGCACCACGTATGCAAGCCGCCGCTTGAGTCCTTGTCTTTCCGACAGCGCCGCCACAGCCTGCGCTGCATCAACCAAGCTCCTGACAATCGGCCTCATTGGTCCCCAGCCATCTTCATGAATCCGACTCCGTGCGCTCAGAGCTTCCACGAATTTGGTGTGACCCAGATGTACTAGTGAATCGACCTTCTCGACGGCCTCTGCCTTCCAGCCGGCTGACAGAAAGGCATTGCGGGGAGACAGCAGTGGGGAGAGCTCGTCACTTCGGAGGTTCCAGTCACTGTATCCACGAAGGTATTTCCGATCACCGCCCCAGTACCAATTTGCCTTGTTGAAATCTGCGAAAATTGCCAGTACGTGCCAAACTGGCCACGGGGAGCTGCTCACCTTGCCGAATTGTAGCGCACCCACCACCTCAGGGGCATCTTCCTTAAAGTGGGCTGAAAAAAACTCCCAGTTGCGAATGCCCCACCTGGTCCATGATCTTCCCAAAAGGCGGCAAGTGCTGCGTGCTCTTGCCCGCCGCAGCCACGAGCTGCGTGGCTGCCAAGAAGAAGAACCCAAACGGACACTCCTCCGAGGCCTTGAGTTGGTTTTCTTTCCAGCGGAGGATGGTGTAAAGGTACTGAGAGACGACGACCTGCAACTCGACCATCGTCTCGTCGTGGCCCGGGAGCTTGGACTCCTCGTCAGTGTACACCAGGTCGATCCAACGCATACCTGGGCTTGAGCTCGCATTCGGACTCTGCAGGGGCAGGGATTTCGAATCGCACACTCGCTCTCGCAGGCACTGCTTCTCTGTCTCAGCTTACTACCACTACTACCGCTATCTCACCAGCCAGTGCAGTTTCAAATACAAGCAACACTAACTACAGAATAACAGTCGAAAGCAATGAATATAAACAACGAGGCAGGGATTTAGGGTGCAGGGCTCCAAAACACAAAGCCAATGCCGTTCGGAAGTAGCAGGCACCGTCTTTGCGACACTGGCCCCAGTCCACCACACCCTTCACATTGTCGCACAGGACCACCTGACCAGCCGGGGAGGTGTTTCGTGCCACACCTGACCATCATCGCTACCTGCACTACCAGTACTGCACGATTCCCAAGGCTGCTGCTCATACTGCTACCACGACTGTTGCTGCCGCTCCCGACCACAAGTACAAGTACGTCGCTGTTACGAGAAGTTATCGGCAAAGAACCGGGAGAAAATGCCCTAAACCCTCTACAAAGCCGGTCATGCGCAGTTCCTCTGTTCTCAGTGCCTCGTGTCCGAACATCCCTGCCAAACTGTGGCCCGATCCCCAACAGAGCCCAAAGACTGAAGCTCTAGGCATCTCGCCTCCAAAGGAATGTGGTGGACGTGGGAGAAGTGGGCGAGCACGGGGAAAATGGGCCAGCGAGTGAGTGCTAAAGCATAGGTGGGATAGGTGGCCAGGACAAGCTGAATCTCCTGGCTGAGCCCTAAACCCCGAGACGCAAAACCCTAGACGCCTAGACTCGCAACCCCTTTTTGAACCCATACCAGTACTGACGAAAAGAGCACTCGGAAACCCTAAACAGCCAAATGCGCAGCTCTGAACCCCTAGACCCGTTTCACTCAACCTGCTGGGGTTGGAGGTTGTCGGGCTCAGGCCCCCGATCATCGAAACTTGATGCTCACATGGGTAGTTTTCAAAATTAGGGTCCCTTTTTGGGTCCCCTAATAATTATAGTGCGGCACCGAATTTTTAGGGTACTCGAAAAGGGACCATAATTTGACAACCACCCACATGGCTGTTTCGCGGTTGGGGGTGGCACTCTCTCTCTTCTAAAAAAGAAACGCAACCTGTCACGAGGCACCCCGGCAGGACTTGCATCGGGGACCAGAGATCAGGGACGCCCCCCGCCCCCCCCTGGCAACAGGAACTATCTTGCAAAAAAAACCTGCAGCCATGAACGTGGTGATATCCAACACAAAGAAGTGGGTTTGGCTCCTGACCTGTGGATCGCAAATTGAACCCTACCCTAAGGCCCCAAAGTAGTTCCTTTTGGGGGTTCGTATATAGAATCCTATAAGGTATTCCCAAAAAGGAACTACTTTGGGCCTAAACCCTAAACCCTACTTTGGGGCCTACGGGTACACACCATGCAGCTGCTAGGAGATGGCACATCTCCTCCTCGATCTCCTCGTGCCAGAGATTGTGGATCGTGAGCCCCTGGTAGTAGTACCTTAAACTACCAAACCCTACTTTTTTGTTTTTGTAGGTTCTTATTATAAACCTTAATATGGAATTTATAGGGACCCTACAAAAAAGTAGGTTTTAGCAGGTTAAGGTACAGAAGCCGCAGGTACATCGCGCCAAGCGGGCACTCCTCAAGGGCCCTCCTTGAGGGGTTACCAGACCTGTGAGGGCCCGAGTCCGCCACCAGATACTTAAACTCTTCCGGGAAGGAAAAGTTAGACTTCAGCGGGCTCAGGCGCGAGAAGCTCGACTCAACTCGCTGGTACACCGAATTCCAGTCGACCACGGCCCCGGGCTTCGTGCCGACCAAATCACAGTCATAGTCCAGAAAGGCTGGAAGATCTGGCTTTTCAAAGGACTTGAACTCATCAATGTCTATCCTGAGTTCTTGTTGCGGAAGTTAGTTTCAACTTGGCATCGCAAGGAAAGCGCATCATTTTCTGCATCTTCCTCTTGTGGTCAAAACTTACTTCAACAGTCCCTAAGAGCTCTAACTGGAACCCAGGATCTCCCCCGTAGCCGTCGTCCAGATGGAGGCCAATCCGCACAGAAGCCATGGCCGAAGCATTTCACGAAGTCTGGGGTCGGGGCGGCTCGGGGAGTTTGGATGAGTGGGACTCCTGGCACCATCTTCCGTCAGCTGAAGCATTCTTCTATCTACCCTTTAGCACTTCAAAGGGCCCTAGCCTGCGCCGACCGTGCATGCTTCGTATGAGCGGCATGCCTTTTTGGAACCTTGAGACGAGGCACTCCCTGTGCACTCGTAGAGCCCACGGTGCTGATCTCGACATGATTGACACCCGGGCGGGAGACCTTAGCTTCATGATCGAAATCATTATCCTGCCGTCGCTCACCCCATGAGACCGTCTCCCTGCCTCGCAGCATCAAGACCATCGCCAGATCGTCGGCAAGCCTGCTGCTCAGAC
This sequence comes from Symbiodinium sp. CCMP2592, assembly GCA_905221615.1. Taxonomy (NCBI): domain Eukaryota; class Dinophyceae; order Suessiales; family Symbiodiniaceae; genus Symbiodinium; species Symbiodinium sp. CCMP2592. The sequence goes on from CAJNDT010000447.1 coordinate 892,422, forward strand.
TTGCAACGCTCAACTGCCCTGACGACAGGCGCTCACACCCAGACAGTGCAGGCGAGGCATGTGGCTCGAGGTCTGAGAAGTGAAACGAGCAAATTGAGAGGAAACTTGAGAGCTCACTTCAATACGACGACCAAGCTGCAAAGTAGCCCGCTTTTTTTGCAGGACGGCCAGCAGACTGCCAATCGGCCTTTAAACTTTGCCGGCAGTCGTTGCTTCCATCTACCAAGTCCATAGAGCAACAGATGGCCGGGAGGGCACCGCCGAAAGACTGGGCACACGTAGTGGCGGCACCTACGGTGACTCCCAAAGGACAGAAGAGTGGATCTGGCTTCGGAAAGTTCAAGGAACCGATTAGTGCAAATGCGATGTCCACATCCTTCCTAACCGCGGCTGATACCGCCGCCCAGGCCATTTCAGGCCCGTGATAGCTTGGCCGTGGCGCCAACGGCGAAGCCGAAGTCGACAGGCATGGTCTGCTTGTGCGAAGCAAAGTTGGAAGCCCAAAAGTTGCTCTGAGGCAGATGGGATGCCAAACCTCATGCAGCTTCTGGATGGTAAGGTCCACGGAAGTGCCGTCTTCGTGGGCATCAAGGATCGCATGGGTCTTGGAAGCTCTGCTCAGGGCCGCGGATCTAGCCAAGTTCTTGGAAGCAGAAGATCCCAGTCCCAACGGATGTGTCGGGTGGTCGCACGAATCGTACTGCTACTCCGGGGGAGCCACGTCGTCAAGGTGCAAGGCAGTAGATGCAGGCTCCAACATGAGTCTCACTCTCAAGATCGGCCATCCGACGTCGATGAACTTCTGAATCAGTTCGACGTAAGTTGTGTACTGGTACAACTCGAGGTCTTCTGGCACATGCTCTTCCAGAAGACACAGGGCCAGCTGCAAGCACTGCTTGATGTGGCTTTGTCTACCGAGTGGACAGAGCTCCGGACTCCTCGGGCAGTGCAACACGTGAAGGCTTCTGAGTGAGCTCATGAAGGCACTTCCCCAGCGACAAGCAAGTCTCCAGTTGGAGTTGGAGAGATATCAGTCACACTGATAAGAACAGATACTACACTTGGTCATAGCCAGCGGGATCGACGCGGCAAGCTCGAGATAGAGTGGAACACCATCAGGGCATTTCGGGGTTGGAGGCAAACTTGTAGGCCTGCAAAGGCAGGATTCAGTAGTGCCTGCACTTCCCGTTTGCCTCCAAGGCAAACGGGTAGGGAAAGACCCGAATAGTCCCCCCTGGTACTACTCTACATGCAAACTCATGTAGCCTTACCCGGAAGGAGGATGAATGCCCACTCCATCACCTTGCATAAATGCAGACCACCTCTTGCTGATGGCGACAACTGAGTATCACCGTGCAGCACGGTGATACACGGTGATACTCAGTTGCCGCCATCAGCAAGAGGTGGTCTGCATTTATCCAGGTAGATTGGTCGAATATGGCTCGTCACATCGTCAAAGGCCTAATATCTGATGCAGCTGCTTTGCTAGATACTGCTCGCATGATACTTGGCGTTTGGATGTTGCTGTTGACTGTGCGGAGCCTCAGAAGGTCTTGTGAAAATCGCGTGGAGAGGGGAAGAGATTGACAGCTATCTTCCTCCCCGCAGGTCTCAGGGCGGTCAAAGTCACCACATCGCATGGAAGTCCTGGAAAGATCCTGCCAGTCTCAGAAACGGCAGGAGAGTCCGATCGAGAAAGGAATGTCGCCACCAAGGAATGCCGGCTTAAATAGCTGCTTCATTAACACCAGCGAAACGACGAAACGCTGGAAGGCCAAAAAAAGGACAGTTGCTTGTGCGAAAACGGCTATGGCAACAGGGTTACTGAGCTCCATCAAGAGGTCTCAATGCTGATGTGCTTTGCCCTGCAAAAGCTTGAACCCCAGTGCCTGGCCCTCTCTCGATTTGCACGGCAGCTGTCGTCTTCGTGTTTGCTGTGCTTTAAGCTGACATGTAGTTGCTCTTTGGTGGCAAAACTTGGGATGCAAAAAGTGTCGACAGAAAACATGCAATCGGAACATGCCACTGCTTTGACTTGCGACACCTATGGCAGCGGAGTCAGCAGCTGCGGAAACAGCGGCGTGCGAAGGGGTTCCGAGTGCTACTTGACTCCGTGTGGCATTCCGCTTATACTTCGCATGCACTACGACTTGCCGTGATGAGGGATATCACCATTGGCGGATTATGGCTTAACGCCGCACATTGGTTTTGGGAACTCGGTGGCTAAGGCGGCTACTACAAGAACCGGGCTTGATGCAAAGCCTGCACTCTGCAACGGCCCGCAAACGTCTGATACAGGGTCGGAATAACTAAAGATAGCGTCCCCTTATACTCCTCGTTATAAGTATAGTACAAATATGCCCCGAAATCCTGTTCCAAGTAATCAGGCCTCCTCTGTATTACCGAATTCGCTGACAGGGCTTTGGGCCAGGATTATCATCGGCATGCCGCGATCATGGCGAGACACCAGTGCCTGAGAGATGCCTGCGCTTCTTTCTGGTGCATTGAGATAGTACGCACAGGAAGTAAAGGCCTTCGCAGGCTCGGCCAAAGCTAGTCCACTTGGCAGGCACATGAGACGGCTGTCTGCCGGACATCCGCAAAAAAGAGCGGTACTAAAGTTACTACAGGCGCCTTAATAATTGCCTGCACTACTTTCCGGGTTCCTTACTATAATCATAGTACAATGGGCCACAAAAACCGGGGCAGTACCTGCCCAGTCGTCTCCTTGCGGTCATCTTGACATGGTAAAGGCATTACAGAACAAAACGAGAAAGCGGAATCAAACATATGGAAGTCACTGCGGATGCTCGGCACCCAGTAGGTCTCACAGGCGTGCACCTTGTGGTAATGAATTCGTCGGGCTTGTTGCTCAAGATCTTGTGGAGTCTTTAGACACGGCCAAGCTCGATTCACTATAGAGTCGGACTTGGGAGTCTCCGAAAATAGGGGGACCCCAATATAGTACCCTAAGTAGTAGGATCCTTATAATCAGGACCCAATATAAGGTACCCCTATTTTTCGGAAACTTCCCACATTGCCACGACACTCTAGGACTGGGAACCTCGCACACCAGGCCCGAAGCCCCTTCAGACCTGCAACAAAGCCTCGGCAATCAGCTTCCTTCCCTGTCCACATCTTGTGACAAGGGAGCCTCTGCCACTTGGGCTCTGCCTTTTGAAGGAAGTACATGCTAATGTCGTGATTTTTGAACCCTCGCGTGGTCAGAGTCACCTGAATGAAGAACCACATTCGACAAAGACCACTACAGCTCACAGCCTCCAAGCTAAAACTTCGCTTCCTTGACCCAGACCTGCGACGGGACAGGGAGCTCAGCAGGAGCTCGACTTGCTTGTCTGGTCCATAACGACTATCTCGGCGAGTTCAGCTTTCACTCGAAACCCGAGTTGCTCTGAACACACCTGAGTGCCCTTTACAACTTCACGGAGCCGGAGTTGTCGTAGCAGCTCCAAAGTACCTAAACCCTCTTCCTTGGCAGAGCCCAGTCGATCAAGGGACGGTGCCCATCGCTTGGGAAATCCGGCAGCGCTGACTTCCAAACGAAAACTTCAGTTCATGGCAGCACACGGCGTAGTCACACGTCCATTATTGAGAAAGCTCCGCAATGACCTCTCATGTTTTTTTTTTTTTGAACGGCCCTTTTTCGACTCGCAAGGATCCCGAGAAGCGGAGTTCCTCTCATGTTTGAGGTTTAGGCTTGGGCCGCCACTTGGAGGGGCTGCCCAAATAGGCATGTCCTGTGGGCGCTCGTTAAATGGGGAACTGGCCACCACTATCAGGACCACTGCCAGGACCAACAGCAGCGACGACGGCATCGTGGTGGCCATCACCATCATCATCTTCTTCTTCATCATCACCAACACCAGTAGAAGCAGCACAAGCATTGCAATGACACCACCATCATCGTCATCGTCACGATCATCATCTTCAGAAGCAGCAGCAATTGCAACAACCACAGCCACCCGAAGAAGAATACTACCAAACATTGACTATCGTGGCAAATTATCAACCACAGGGAGCAAAGATCACGACATCACCACTGACATCACCGCAAGCCCAAGCAGCGACAAGAATCGTGGCACGGCAGCACCGTCAGTGGACTGTCAAGACGGCAGCAAGAAAGAGAAGAAGGAACTGCTCAATGAACAATGCTTTCATGCGACGACGACGGCGCTACATCCTCTACGAACCGCCACAGTGACGCGCGAACATCAGAGCAAGGCAGTCAGCGCAGGATGCCGGCTCCCTAGGAAGAGCAGGCCCGCCCCTAGCGCCACGGGTCGTCCTAAGATCGGAAGCCATGGCACCGGTCGTTTCATTTGCGAGCCTTCCCTGCGTCCTGCCTAGGGCCAATTCACACAGTAGCGACATTTCAGCTGAAGATGCGTGAATGCACCAGCTAAGTTTTTAGATCAAGGGCAACAGTCTGCCCTGGGCCGCATGGACCCTCTGCCTAAGATGGCGATTCGCGGGGCTATGCACGCAGGTGCACGTGAACCATGTATGAAATTGCTGCCGGAGGTTCAGCGAAAACAGACGTAAAGACTACTTTTTCTATCAACCAACTGACAGCATGACTGACAGGCCTCCGATTGACCCGGGTCGCCGTTTCTTGATGAATCTCTCGTCTCACACGAAACACTGAGAACACGAGACGCCTGAAAGGCTATGATTGAGGAAGCTAAACCGTGATGTCTGATGAACGACTTAAGGCAGTCAGCATCGCCACACCCTTCTTCGAGCCGAGCCGTTGGTGCTGCCACTGAGACACTAGCAGCAGCAGC
>CAJNDT010000447.1:899726-961882 GCA_905221615.1 Symbiodinium sp. CCMP2592
CTTGATGTCTTGCCGTTGCCAGCTGCCGTTGCTGCTGCTCTTGTTTTGATTGCATTACACTTTGCTGGACACCATCTCTTGCGGTCGTGCTACTCTCGGGTTCGCTGGGGGCTTCAGGGTTACCAGGTGACGGGATTTGCTGGAACCTCAACGTCCACCATCACTGATTGGCCCTCCTTTCTCAAAGCCATTCGTAGGGCCCCAAAAAGAGCACATAAGCCCGAGCTTTTTATAGGGATATCCCTGCCTCAATGGGCTTCAGTATAAGGGGCTTTATATGGGATATCCCTGTCCCAATTTTTGCTTATGTGCTTTTTGAGGGGCCCTAATTCGGAGGAAGCCGAGCTGCTGCCACCATGCTCGGCGCCCGCGCAAAGCTGATGGACTGCCTTGGCTGTTTGGCCGTCCCAGTACAGCAAGAGCCAAGCTGCTACACTCTCATGACTGATGTGCGTACAAAGCTCGCGCGCACACGGACACACACACACACACACTCTCTCTCTCTCTCTCTCTCTCTCTCTCTCTCTCTCTCACGCACACCCATGCAGTCTTATATATATATACATATATATATACATATATATATATATACATATATATACCTGTATAGTATGCATACACACCTGCACACATCCATACATACTTGCAGCCAGACAGACAGACAGACAGACGGGCAGACAGACAACAGAAATGTGACGACCATGAAGGATGTGCGGGAAGGTTGGAGATGTCATGGTGATGATTGTGTTGGTGATAAAGATAACTGCGACACTGCGGACGGCGAGGATCAAGGTGGTAATTAATGCTGATGATGACCGTGCTGGTGCTGGCGCGTGGTGGTGTGGTGATTGTGGTCATTACGGCGTTTTTGCTGGTGACGGTGAACGAGGGTGGTAGCGATTACGACTGATATCGTTGACGCTGTAATCGCTGACGTGTGCGCAGCTCTGCATCATGTTCGTTTCTTGTTGTCTTCAAAGCAGCGTTCTCCTTTAGCTGCTCCCAATTCCAAATCTTACTATGCGTGCCGGCTCAATTCCAAATCTTACTATACGTGCCTGTTCTGGCTAGTGTTGCTTCAACTCAAAGACTATGTTTCCAGATTCTGGGCACTGATACCGAGAGTTCTTCGAAGTTGAGGCTCATGCGAGTGTACTTTGCATCAAACCAAGAGAGAGACCTACTTCCCGGAAAGTTAGAAGAACCAATGGTCTGCCCCCGACGATGACTCAGCGGACGTCATCCCAACTACTCAGCCCCTGACATACCCGAACCTCATAACTCCCAAAGTCTACACACCCCTAGAACCTCACTGAATCAACCCCAAACTCCCATGACCCCCCTAAACCCTAAACCCTCAACCAAACCTTCAACCCTAAACCCTCGACCCTAAGGCGAAAACCCACACCTCTCCGAGCGGCGGGGGCCCCGGTGAGAAGGCCCGGGGAGATGCACGAGGGGAGCCCAACTCTGGCATCCAAGCCTTAGCGAAGCGACTCCCCCTTCTTCGGGGGTCCTTAAGTTTTTTTTTTTTTTTGAACGGCCCTTTTCCTCCTCGCAGTTGAGTCCGAAAGCAGCTGTCTGCTGAGCAGAGTTTAGAGTTTGGGTTTAGACTTGGGGTTTAGGGTTTAGAGTTTGGGGTTCTAGGGTTTACGCTCTAGAATTGAGATTAAATTTTGGGGTTTCTTTTGACACTCACACTCGGACAAGCCTGGCAAGGTCTGCAGTAGTAGGTACGGCGAGTTCGCTTACTGGCGGACTGAGCCGATTCGCTGAGGTTTGGGGCTTTTTGGTTTGGGGTTTTAGGGTTAGGGTTGTCGGATTTAGCATTGGAGCCCTTGAAACCCAGGGTCAGGAACCCAGAGCGCCCAGAGACTCCTCCAAAACCCCAGTAACTGTGGCATAATCCCTGAATGATTATGATTTCATTTAACTGATTCAGGACTAAGGAGTTTGGGAGTCTCTGGGATAGCGTCGAATGGTGCAGGTCTGAGCACAAGCGGCTCTCGCTCTCTTTCCGCCTCCACGCGTCGCCGCGTCCTGGTTCTTGTCTTGGACTGTGTGTCTGTCTTTCTGTCTGTCTGTCTCCATCCCTCTCTCTCTCTCTCTCTGGCAATGCAACAGTAGGACATAGGGTGTGCAGGGAAAACAAGCCTAGTGCTTTTGGGAAGTAGCTGGGCCGTGCCCCGTAGTGACTAGTGAGCTAATGCGGTCTTAATCTCGCTTCCAACACACACAGCCAAGCCTGCTCCCAAAGCCCCAGAAGTTTAGAAGCCAAATTGCGAGGAAGTTCACGACCCGTGCCGGTCGCTTCACTTCTGGTCACCATGGCAGTCTGTTCCTATTGTGCTACTATGGTGAAAAAATCCCAAGAGCTGATTTAGGGCAGGTTCTCTGAGTCGATGGACTTCGTGCTGAAATTGCTGAACCCTCTCGGCTCCAATGCTGCTACCGCTGGCCATATGCCTGTCCGAGTGCGCAGTAATGGCCGCTAGCAGCTACTTTTGGACCGGCTATTAAAACCAAAGTGTCATCCACATGAAGGTATCACCTTTCTTCGGCCGCTGCAAAGCGATGCCGTGGAGGCTCTAAGGTCTTGCTCCCTGTGTCGGCGCCTTGGCGACGGGAACACAACTGATGTGCATTCGCAGGCAAATTGCAAAATCAGGCCACGGCGTGCCTGGGCCTAGATGCCAACGGTCTAACTGGCACCGATACTGCGGTCCTTGAAGGACGGCCTATCGTGATTCAAAAAGGAAACGTAGCCCGGAATAGCGGGATTCCAGGCCAGGGAACTTTAGGAACAACTGACCAAGAACCATTATGCAAGGCAGAGCCGGTTTATGCCCCCACGTCCCCTTGCCTCTTCTTAGCTAGTGCCAGAAGTAAGGACTCCAACCTTACGACAGACTGTGACAGCACACCAGTGCTCTGCCCAGTTTGCGACCACTTCGACCAAAACCGCGAAGGGCGCAACATGGTGCTGCAACTTATGAAACCCTATCGGAAACAGTAACACTGCCCGAAACATCCCACAAGCTAGGCCTCACATGGCCACAATTCGGCTGGGCTTGGGTCCGCCAGGGACATATGTGGACTTCATGTACTCCAACTCCTGTCGCCGGACTTTCTCTGCAATCTCCGTCCTGCTCGGCGCTTGCGCCAGCTTCACCTTCGTCATCTGCTTCTCCTGAAGCACCGCACGGGGCACGGGCGGATCCGAGACGAAGTCCACCTGGCCCGTTTTCGCCCCAAGGGAGCTGGCGCCGGCCTGAGCCGCCCCAAGCAGCAAGGCGCAGAAGGCACAGGAAAAGAGGAGCCCCAAGGCCGGGGAAGGCAGCTCGCGTAGTTTCCGGAGCTTCGACGCTGGTGCCGCGGCCCTTGCGGGTCTCGTGCGCAGGCCCCGCAGGCCCCGCAGGCCGCGCAGGCCCTGTGGCTCGGGGGCTGTGGGCCGTGTGGGTGTGGGGACAAAAGCGAGGACGGAGAAGATGCTCACAAGAGACATAGCCACAGCCACTGCTCGTGCCATGCTTCGAACGGCGAGATGCTCGGGAGGAGGAGTGCAGATGACCCAAGGAGCCAAAATTGCTCGAGGCGGTGGCTCCATCGAGCAAAGCTGAACTGCCAGGAGGGATCCCACGCACTGCGAACCATTGCTGACCCTGCGCGCGCCGACACGAGCAAACGCCAAGTCCGCAATGGTTCCAAGTGAGCCAAGACACGAAGCCGCCCACCATGGGCGGTGACTGGATGACCCGCGTCGGCGAGGCTGTTCGCACGGACGCAGCGGCCTCATGTACATTGAGACGGCGAAGGAGGGGATGCTGAGAGCAGGTGCTTGGAGCTTTGGCTCATAGTAAGTAAGGTCGGGCTCGGCCGCTTGGGTGGTATGTATAACTTGATATACCTTGCGTAAGTATTGACTCATTAGCTTATGTACGTGCTATGCAGCATCCACGGAATACACATGGTCATAGCAGCCTTTACACAGATCCAAAGGATGACTTCCAAAAAGAGACGCACAACGACAGAGCAAACAACATGTGAACAGCGGCAAGTGTAGCATTGCATCCTCAAGCTGTACCTCATACAAATGGCTGGATACACGAACCAACCCCAAATAGCAAAAAGCATAAAATGACAACACACAATGACCACGGCGCCGTCCTGTGTGACTAGTAGTCAATAACTCACGGCAGCATGAGTCTAACGACGTTAGACCGGAAAGCCTTTCAAAAGCTTCAAAAGCTGCGCATGCTCAAGCCATTCTAAAACGTTGCCCAGCAATTTCGATGAACACAACGTGAGACAAGACGGCGAACGACACAGGTTGAGAGCACGAACAACAGCCAGAATAACATCATGCTCTGCTTGGATGCTTGAGTCAAGCCCCACAAGCTTCCACGACCGAAAGCATTAACGATAGAGCACCGTTCAGGAAAGCATTGAACGACCAGTTTAACGTGATAACAAGCTGATCTTGGACTGCAGCGAGGCAGTGTCCAGACCAATGTGAAAGAACATCACTGCACATCTGGTGTTGTACTAGTAGGTGTCTCGCCGTAGCTTGAACATGCCAGAAAATTACAAAGAACCAAGGCGAGAATCGCCCGACACCAGAAAACTGTTGGCCAGGCTGCGAAAGCAGGCATGCGTGGTGAGATGGACACCGGTGTCCAACTAAAGCCTCGCGAGACTAGCCGACTAGCCAAAAGAAGTTTAAGGTTTACACCCCATGAATGCACGCCGAATTCAAGTCTTTCCGCACAATAGCCAAAGCAAAACCCCAGCAATGTGGACACTCGAGTCCTCCATGTGCAACCCCGTCAGGAGGATCCCCTAAAGCCCCTGCCGCCGAGACGAAGAAGACCCCGCAGCTCACTACTTGTGGCCTAGATATCCTACATTTGGTGCCTCGCCAAGTGCAAGATCTAGGGATCGTCCAAGCAAACATATGGATAAGTGAGTAGCCACGGCCGACTCAAAAAATAAAAATAGCTAACAGCAGACAAACGGTGACATGCCACGATGGCGAAGAAGATCAAGATCAAGAAGAATAACAGCATACGAAGACGAGCAGCATAGGTTGCCCCATAATGAACGACCAACAACAGACACCTAGGATAAAACCATCAATTCGTAGAACAGCAGCAGCAATCTAGTAGTAGCAGTAGCAGTAGCAGTAGCAGTAGCAGTAGCAGTAGCAGTAGCAGTAGCAGTAGCAGTAGCAGTAGCAGTAGCAGTAGCAGTAGCAGTAGTAGTAGTAGTAGTAGCAGTAGTAGCAGTAGTGGTAGTAGTAGTAGTAGTAGTAGTAGTAGTAGTAGTAGTAGCAGTAGCAGTAGCAGTAGCAGTAGCAGTAGCAGTAGCAGTAGTAGTAGTAGTAGCAGTAGTAGCAGTGGTAGTAGTAGTAGTAGTACACTCTCCACCTGCTGAGGTCCCTCTGATCGCCGGGCTGGCACCGCGATTTAACTCCACCTGGGCCAAAGGTCTTTTCCGAGGCCCAGGCTTCGAATCTGGCTTTTTCTTACGGAATGTAACTTAAGTTACCATAATAACAAGGATCTATAGTAAATAAAACGGGTTTCTTTGTTTATGGTACCTTAAATGAAATCCCTTAACAAGAACCCAGGAATGGATGTGCAAAGAACACCGCCCTGACGGTGCGCGCTTCGTCCGACGGAATACATGCGCCAAACATCGAACAATGAAATACGACAGTCGAAGATTTCGCCGTGACTCTGTTCACTACAGGCAACATATACAGACTTTGGTAGAGTTACTCAAGGAATGGCCAAAATTCTACGGATCCTCCAAGTCTTGGTGGGATGAATAAAAACAGTCTAGCACACTTCGGATCCTTCGCCATGTTTCGGACCATCCTCGAAACCCACAGGTGGAAGCCCAAAGCATAGGTTGCTTGCAGGTTTCTCAAGCATCTCCCCACACACACACACACACCCACATGCTTGTATTCGGCCTGCCTCCCTGACGACTTGACACAAAGGGACTTAGGGTTTCTGCGCTCACACTCGGACAATCCAGGCGAGGTATGGGGTTTAGGGTTTAGACTCTTCGGGGACTGTCTGTCTTGCCGCTGGAGGCGCTGGCGAAGGCGATCTCGACACGATCACCTGGGCTGACACAAGTGGTGTGATACAGGGACATGTGACATGGGCCAGCACAAGAGCTAGCAACCAGGGGCGTCATGCAGATCTCCCAAGTGAAGACCAAGATTATCCAGCTTCATGTCCCAATCCCCTAAAACGCACGCCAATTTGCCTTCCCACTTGATGTTGCAAGATCCCAACTAGGTTTGGCTGCTGACGGGTTCAAAGCCCTAGCGCTTAACTTGGTAAAGGAACGATAGCAACTCCAGCACGATATCATGTCTGGGGCTCAGGTGGGTAACAAATTCTCATGCAAGTTTACACGACGACCGCCTGGCAAATATACAAGAGGGATTGCGGCGCAAAAGCTTCGGCTTTGCTCAGGTCTCGGAAACAATTCCAAGCGGAACACCTTCCGGACCCAAAAAACTAAAACCCTGAACCAAAACCCTGCAGTCAGGAACCCTAAAGATACCCTAAAACCCTGCAAACCCGGAAAGCCCTCACCCCCACCCCCCCCTCCCCTGTCCTTTGCTTCTCCATGAAAAGCGGCGTGGCGCGCCGGGCTCAAAGCCCTTCTGCCATCCGCGGCCACAAAGGAGATGCCGCCAGGGGGCCCCGGTGAAGCAACCTGATATAGGGGCCGTCATTCATGAGATTAACTTTCTTTTCGGGCTATCTATCTATCTATATATATATATATGACATCGTGTACGCATACAGACAATATAATGATCAGAAGGAACTCCAAGTAAGGCATTTTGGCTTCTGTAGTAAATTTGGGAGCAAGTGTAGGACCCTCACACTCCTGCAATACACGCAAGGCTCCACGGCGGCTCGTTGCCCCTTTCTGCGCAGGCTTGATTGGAGCTCGCCCGGCCAGGTTCCCTGAACCCTGAATTGCGGCTCTGTTTTGTCATCCCGCTGCGGCTCTCCGCCCTCACAAAACCCGACGAAGAGCAGGCTGGAGGCGCCAAGAAGAGATGAAACCATTCAGGGTTTACGCTCTGGCAACTCAGGGTTCCGGGTTTACGACTTCGGGTTTAGAGGCTTTTGGGCTTAGGCTGTCGCATCTCGGACGCAGCTTCTAGACTAGCAGTTATAAGCATCTCCTGCGATGACGGCCGCTCCAGCAAGCGACTCTGTTGGCCGCAAAATGTGGTCACGAGCACGAGGCAGACAAGTGCCGACCTGCATCTGCCTGCCACCTGTCATACTAAAGGGGCCTAAATAATTCCCCAGGTTCCGGAAGCTTGTGCCAAAACCTGTGTAAATCCTCCAGGTTTCAAACGGCGCGGTTCTGCAACAAAACTGGCCTTCCATGCCCGAAGCCGAGGGTCCAATCCAAAACGAAAACTCGGCTCTGGAGGCCCGAAGCTAATAGGCTAATAGCATAATACGAACCTGAAGTGGGGCCTAAACTTCGTCGGAATCCTCTGTGTGGGACCCCTCAGATTCTTCGGACTGTGGCTTCTCAGCCATATTCATGTACTCGAAGAGCTCGACGCCCTTGGGCGGCTTCGTCTGCCTGGCCGTCGGAGTTGGCACCATAGCATGCGCCAGTGCATCCCAGAGCTTGAGGACCGTGGCAATGAGCATGCAAGCAAACCCTGGGCCCATGCTCCACTTGTACTCGATGTCGCCCACCTTGTCGCGCACCAGCCGGGGAAACTTCCTCCAGCAGGAGTAGCTGAAAGAGGTCAAGGAAGTGAGACCGCTGAAGGTGCCCCAGCAGGATGTGATCGCTCCCATCGTAGCCTGGCAGTTGACGTCGCCGAAGCGGGTAGAGCGCTGTAGATCTGTTGTCATCTGCGGTATCTGTGTGATAATCCCCATGATGGCGAAGCTGACAGTGTTGCTCGCAGACTTCTCACAACCTTCACACATCTCCGTGTCAGCATAGACCGTTTCATTCGTCGCCGAGGCAACGAGGTCTGCCAACTTCGCGTTGTGATAGACAATGTTGCCAGCACAGGACTTGGTGTTTCCGAAGGATACAACTCGTCGATAAAGGCCCGGACTTACCTCCTTCATCAACTCCGCATTTTCGCGGAACCACTTGTTGCAGCCATCGGTGTACTCAGACATCCCACAGTCCACTTCATCCACCCGGCCCCCCAGTCCCACCCAGCTCTTGGCACCCAAATACGGCCCACCATACCCAAACGTGCCGGTGGCCCAGGCAGTGGCCTTCAGGACCTGGGCGTTGTGGGACAAGGCCAGCACTGCGTAGATATTCAGAAGCCAAGCGATGAAAGAGATCCAGAAGGAAGTGACCATGAGCCCACGCCGATGAGCTCTGCCGAAAGCGATGCCCGTGGCACCACAGTGTCGGCAGCAGGCATTCGTCTCAAGGCAGCCACGCAGCTTCATGAAGACCCCAGCCAATGGCAAGGTGTACTCATTCGAGAAGTGACGGAGGATTCCCTTCTCCGGACTCTGGGTCGGAGCACAGAAGCCACCGCAAATGGGGATGTTGTAGATGCACGTCAGGATGCGCTCCATGTCACAGGCCAGAGGATCCCGGTAAGAGCCCTAGTTTTGAAACAGAAGCTCAAAGCATTCCAAATGAAGTTGATGCAGATCACAGAGCACATGAAACTGTTCCAAAGAGTACCGGTGTCGTCTTGCCAGTTGCAATCTTTTTTTTGGCAGCCTTTTGCTGTCTTAAGCCAAAAGGAAAGCTTTAGCGAGGCAACACCTGCAAGCAGTCCTCCAATACCCTTGCCATCCATGCAGAAAGCGTGCCTAGAAAGATGAGAAGAACAGCCGAGACAGTGAGAAACCCTGACCAAACTGACAAAGAATCACGGCGCAGCAGCAGCCAAAACAAGTCTTACAACTGTCGTATCACCAAAGAAACTGCTTGAAGCCACCGGACAAACAGCAAAGCTGGGGCCGGCTAATCACACAAGACAATCCCTAACGCCTGAAATCCCTTAAATCGGGGACCCTAATATAGCACCCTACATAGTAGGATCCTTATGATAAGGACCCCAAAAGAAGGTACCCCCTAATTTTCGGAAACTCCTATAGAGATCTCCAACACATATCGTGCCCTAGGGTACTATATTCGGGTCCCCAATTCTCGGAAACTCCGAAATCGGAGACTCCAACTGCCAGGTCACCCTTGGCATGGCCATGGAGGCCACAGGAACCGGCGAGGCTGCCCGGGCCGGGCCCTGGCGAAGACGAGTGGATGAGTTTTTGTTCGAGGTCTTCATTCGGGTGGCTAAGGCTACTGTAAAAGCTATTCTGCTATTCTTCTTGTAAAATGCGTTGCCTGCGCTGTTCGCACTGAACTTCGATCAACTGTCTGAGCCGCGGCCATGCGGTTCAGGGCAGGTTGCGAAAACTTCAGGGTCGGTCGGGGTGTTGGGACACCGGCGAGACGGGAGACGGAGACTTAGTGACGTCCACAGACGGAGGGGGGAAAGCAGGGGACCATCTCGAGCCTGGAAGTCCGAAGTGCCGCTGCCCATTCTTGGCGGCGCGCCCTCCTGCGGGCTTTCTAGAGCTCGGTTGGCCGCATGAGTTTAAGCTTTGGCCGTTGAGAACTACTACTACTACTACTACTACTACTACTACTACTACTACTACTACTACTACTACTACTACTACTACTACTACTACTACTACTACCTTACTACTACTACTACTACCTGACTACTACTACGACTACGATTACGACTACGACTACGATTACGACTACGACTACGACTACGACTACTACTACTACTACTACTACTACTACTACTACTACTACTACTACTACTACTACTACTACTACTACTACCTGCTACTACTACTGACTGCTACTACTACTGACTGCTACTACTACTACTACTACTACTACTACTACTACTACTACTACTACTACTACTACTACTACTACTACGTACTACTACTACTACTACTACTACTACTACTACTGCTACTACTACTACTACTACTACTACTACTACTACTACTACTACTACTACTACTACTACTACTACTACTACTACTACTACTACTACTACTACTACTACTACTACTACTACTACTACTACTACTACTACTACTACTACTACTACTACTACTACTACTACTACTACTACTACTACTACTACTACTACTACTACTACTACTACTACTACCACTACGACTTCGACTACTGCGACTACAACGACAAGCAGAGTTCCATGTTCATCAGGGGTGTCAACAGCTGGCTTCGTCCGCTCCTTGGTTGGCCCTCCAAAGGCCCACAGCGGCCTCCCGCGCTGTTCGCTCGAGGGCTCTGCCTGCATCCAGCGGGATGGTGCAAGCCAAGGACGACGATATCGATAATTAAGCCGAGCTCGAGAAAGCAAAGAAAGGCATGACAGCTGAGGAGAAGGATGAAGCCGAGGAGGAGGATGATAAAGCCAAGCCCGATGAGAAACCGAAGAAAGGCAGGACAGTCGAGGAGAAGGAGGTGCTGGACAGCCTCCCGGAGCTTGAGAACTACAGAGTTCTTCGGCTTGCAAACAGGACACGGTTTTGACTCGTTCAGGATGACTTCCGTTTAGGGCTCAGTCGCTTCAGGTGTAGGGTTGAGGGTTAAGAACTTCGAGTTAGGGGCTTGGATGAAGAGTGGTGGGCGAAGCGTCACGGTGGTCCTTCCTGTCGCGGTTTCGGGGCTCGAAAGCGTTGCTCGTACTGTTCAGTCTGACGTGTCATGGGCCCACTCTGATGCAGACATTGGTGTATGCGCAAGCGGGTGGACCTGATCATGCGCACAAAACGCACCGGACGGATTTCAATACATCATCTCAAACCCCTCCACTACTGAACTGGAAAACCCAAATCCCCCGGCAGCCGCGTCAAGGAGAACTAACGCCCCCAAGATGCCAGCGGCAGCGGCGATGGAGCCAATGTCGCTGAGGGCCGCGGTCTGGAGTTTGACCTGCTCGGGCACTCCACTTTGGCAAAAGGGCAGAGGTCAAACCAGACTTTGGCATCGGCATGCTCGGGGCTCAAGTGGCTGCTCAAGCGTTTGCAATGGGCTTTGCGGACACGACGCCAAAGGCGCTTCCCTCCAAGGCCACTCCCACCATAAGACTGCAGCTTCTGAGCTTATTTCTCTCAAACCCAAGTAACGAGGATCTCCAGATAAAGCCGCACCGGAAGATTTCGCCCGGGCAGGCTGGATGGAGCAACAACTGTTATGTGTGGGGGTCAGTCACTTCTTGGTTGAACAACTCGAAACTGAAACCAGCAGCCTTCTTGAAGCGTACTTCCTGTCGCAATAAAGCCAAGAAATACAGCCCCCAAAATCCTTCACCCTAAGACTTGGGCCAAAGAATCCCGAGTCCGCAGGATTCCGCTCCTGGGGCCCTACATCCTTGGCTTTTCCTTTTTGCGGGTCTTCGGGGACAGCGCCTGGGTGTGGCGATAAAGTTCGCACGTCCCCCATCATGACCTCGGCAAAGCGTGCAGGGCAAAGAGTTCCTGCAACCGTTTGACTTTGCGTCTACTATATGCACATATCGATAGTTTTGGGGTGCCAAATCTGTTATCAGTGCCAGCTACAAGCAGCACGGATCTAATCCAAGAGGCTGTGGGAGTAGTAGTTGTGGCCCGCTACCACGCCATGGTTTTCCTCGGCCAGAGTTCATGTTTGGTCTCCTTGCGTCTTTCATGAAACGCTGCAGATGTCTTTAAGGGAAGTCGGCACATCGGTGTGGCTACTGCCAAAGCAGCAACCGAAGACAAGCCTTGCAAAAGCTTGTGCTGCAATATCAATTCCGTCTGAATTAATGCGCCCCAAACCAAGTACCACCCAAGCGTCTCCGGCGGGTGGTGCATGCGGCAGAGCCCGCCCGGATGTGCCACGCAGTGCCATGGGCGCTGGGGAATGGGCAGTGGCCACCACCTTAGACAGACAGAGACAAAGGGGCAGAGAATTGAAGTCAAAGACGGAGAAAGCAGGGAGACAGAGAGACAGCGCGAGAGAGAGAGAGAGAGGAGGGCAGAAAATGCTAACAACACGAGAAGTCGCAGGTGAAGGCTCACTCCCAGATGAAAGGATGAACCCCTTGTCAGCGCGTTTAGAAAGTGGTGATGATACTACTAACATGAAGAAAAATTGCAATCATTAGTTTAGTAGCAGTAGTAGTAGTAGTAGTAGTAGTAGTAGTAGCAGTAGTAGTAGTAGTAGTAGTAGCAGTAGTAGTAGTAGTAGTAGTAGTAGTAGTAGTAGTAGTAGTAGTAGTAATCGTATATCACTACAAGTAGCGGGCAGGGCCAGAGTTGGGCTTCGGCTTTCAGCATTTCCTCGCCCCCTCTCTTTGGCCCAAACTTCTCTCCAAGCAGCATAAGCTCCCGAGTAGGCGGTCCTGGAGTCGAAAAGGTTTAGGGTTGGGGTCTAGGGTTCAGGGTTTAGGGTTTAGGTTTAGGGTTTGGGTTTAGGGTTTAAGGTTCAGCTCATGTCATGGTCAGCTGTGCCCTGAGTAGGGATTTTTTGCACGACCCTTTTCCGCCTCGCAACAGTGATCCTGAGTAGGGCTTAGGGATTAAGGTTAAGGGAAAAAGGGGTTTAGGGTTTAGGGCTCTGAGAGAACCAAGACGAAGCCTTTGCACAGTTCAAGAACTCCCCATGCGAGAAGTAAGCAGCATGATCCGGTGGCGCCGCTTCCACAACACAGAGGACATAAACAGATTCGTCCCCTTGCAGCAGTCCGAGAATCCAACGTAAGATCCTGTTCAGGCCGCCCTGCAACCTACTCGACTCCCTGCGAGCTTCAGTGCTCATAAACCCCAAACAAGGCCTTCCTACGCCTTTCCTAAGCCCCTAACCTTCAACCGTCAAGACCCAAGATTCCCAGAAGCCTTTTCCAGCTGGGCACTTAGTCTCTTGGTGTCAAGAGGCCAAAACGCCAAACCCAGCCCTGAGCGATGACAAAGTCATCCCCCCCCCCCCCGAACCGAGAGCTCCTCTGGGACCTCCGCTGGGGCTGAAAGGCTCGACTCCGACGATCGGCGCTCTGCACCTCAGGATGAAGAGCGGTAGGATTGCATTATTAAGGGATTATGATAGAGGCTACTATAAGAGATATATAAGAACTGAAAGGCTTAGTTTAAAACGGGCTACCGTTAGGGCTACATACGACGAGGTGTTTCTTTGTGGGTTATTTAAACGGCTAGTGTTTCAAGCCATAAACGAAAAGGGTTCTAAACTGTAAGGGTTGTTTAAGTGGGCTACTGTAACTGTTAACGATGAGGGTCGGAAACTAACAGGGTCATTGAAAAGGGGCTACTGTAAGTGTTGCACAAGATGAGGGTTGTATACCGTAACGGTCATTCAAAAGGGGCTGCTGATAGGGCCACATATTATGAGGATTGTAGACTGTAAGGGTTGCTAATAAAAAGGGCTACTGTTAGGGCTGGGTACGGCTGCTATAGGTTCTGAACGATGAGGGCTGTGTAGTAGAAGGATCGTTTAACAAGGGCTACTGTTAGGGCAATTTACGATAAGGGTGAGTTCATGTAAGAATGGTTACTCTTCGGACTATTTTGCGATGAGGCTTCCTCTAAGGGCTATCGCGAGGGTGATATACTGCAATACACTGCGAGGGTTATTATAAAAGGGCTGCTATGAGGGGTATGACTATGATGAAGGCCTGGCGTAGAAAGGCTAATCCACGACAAGGGCTTCAGAAAACCACAATTTAGGGGCGCTTGCACTGAGGATCCTACGATTTCGGGGTACCGGGGCCCGACGGGCATTTCCCGACAAGCTTCACATGGCGAAACCTGCGCCCCTCCCAGAACTTCCGAGGCGGCTGCCATCTGAACCTCCGCTGCGAAGCTTTGGCCTCAGGGCAGAGTCTGCTGGTCTTCGGGGGTTGGTGCGTTTGGGGCTATGGGATATCAAGGTCGCGACTACGGGACTACGGCTTCCGCGAATGGGCCCTGCTGGCGCCTCTGCGACGACACCAGCAACGCACGTGCCAGTTTGGGACAACAAAGCTCGACGGTGACTGCAACCCCGAGATCGCGCTTGCTCACCAAGGTGCGTGGGGATCGGCTCGACGGACTTCGAACTCTCCTACAGACGGGCAGAACGCTCTCAGCTTTTGGGCTCAGGGCTTGGGGCCAACACATGCAAGCAGACAGGTTGTTGTAATTTTAGCCGGGTGCAGTTTGTCACGGCTGCAAGCTCTGTCTCGCAATTACCGGGTCGCGGCACCGGGCCGGGCAAGATCGAATGACTTCTCCAATGCAGACCAGGTGCATAAGTGGCGTGCGGGGCGCCACCATCTTCGTGGTCGTGGACACAACACCTGAAGGCGTTGGTGTCTGATGAGATCTGGACCTTGAACCTTTGTCACCTAACCATGACTGGCCCTGGTCGGGAGACAGTTTGGGACAGGAGCTGAAGCTACGTCTCCCCAGTGCCTTGTATCGGCGCAGCAGACCAGGTCGGTAGAGTGTGCGTCATCGGCCTAACAACAGGAGCACTCCCATTCAAAAAAACACCATGCAGCAGCTTCCACAGCATCTTCTGCCACTCGTTCACGATTACCAACACCATCACCATGACAAACAACACTAATTATCATATCCGCTGCAACACAAGAGAAAATGTCATCACGCTTCCCGCCCTTCCGCGCCTCATCGGTGAGCCAATGGCAGGAGCTCCCAAGGAAGCCGTCATGGAGGGGATGCTGGCAGAGAGCGAGCCTTCAACAACAAGAAGTAGATGAGGCATGGAACTCTAGACTCTAGTCAGCTTGGCCTCATTGTTTCGATGACACTGCGGGTGGTTTCATCTCGGGTGCACAAGAGCGCTCCCTACAAATCGACAACTCGTTCTGGAACCTCTCCCTTTCAATGGAACCTTCTTCGGCCGGGCCTCCCATAAAGTCGGGACGCTCCGCAGGGGGCGGAGCGGGCTTTGAGGGCACCGGCGCCGGCACCTGGACCTGTCGGAGCGAAGCAGGGCTGAGTATATAGGGGCCCAGGGTTCCCATCCCTTTAGCCTCCCTTTCCGTTGCCCTCCAGTCTCCCAGAGTCCCACGGAGAAGCTTTTAAGTGCACCGCTTAAGCTTCTGATTTTCTGCGGCCTCATTGGTTCGGATCAGGGAGTCAGGGAGCAGCTCCTCGCGTCCGACATGACACCCAATACGCTAAGCACTGGAAGCAAGATTTTGGGGGCTGGCTTCTTGTGATCCCGAAACGAGTCATGATTCCCAACATCTTTACACTATGCGTCTCGGGGGCCTAAACAACATCATGCGTCAAAGCTTACGGCGCCGATCCACCCCTGCTTGCAAAGTGCAGTCTGCAGATACAGCGTCCTTGGGTGCGGGAACTGGTTGCACGCTGGCATCATTCAACCAAGCCTTGGCAGGCAAGAGCCAGGCCCTCAAGGCGCTCAAACCCAAAACCTACCCGAGAAGATGCCCGCAGACTCCACAACTTACTTCCAAATTTCTACCAGTTGCTAGTAGCTACGATTCGCTGTCGGCAGTTCAGTTTGTTTCGATTCTAGTATCTTCCACTCTCACGGCTGGCACGTAGAAGCAGGGCTCCACAAACATGTCTTGCTGCGTCCAAGGCACGTGTTTGCCTTGGTGCATTGGCCATTCAGGACAATGTGCTACATCCCACTTTGACGCATTATTTGCATTGCATCAGTAAGGATTGTGAAGAAAGTCTTCACAGTCTTCACAGAGAGAGAGAGAGAGAGACAGACAGAGAGAGAGAGAGAGAGAGAAAGAAAGCCACATGCTTCACGCTCTCGCACGAGCAGCCCATGAAATCAAAGCTCTACATTGCGCCAAGCTGCAGGCATCTGCAATTGACATCCGCTTGGAAGGCTCAAACTGGAGAAGTTTGAAGATGAAGTCAATTCCAGTTGGCCTGGTGTGGCATCGCATCGCAACCGAACAACTCAAAACCACGGTTTGGGGTGTAGGGCAGGGCTCGGGTTTTAGCTTATTATATTGGTTACCACATGTCACGGCTCCCCCGATCCTGATGTTGCTACTTGTTGCAACGCATGTTGGAACCAACTCTCTCACGCAGGCAGGTCATGACTCATTTGCATACAGTAATCATAACAATCATAATGGTCAAAAGAGGTGCACAAACCCAAACTGAGCCCCCAAACCCGAAGCCTTCATGACTCGGAATCGTTCACTAGTCATAGGAGGTACTGGAATCACTGGGCATCAGGGCTCTCAAGACCCTGAGTGCTTCCCAGCTGCGAGAAGTTCGGCGACTTTGTTTTGAAAAGCTCGTCAAACTTGCCGCTCCTGGGCCGAAAACCCTTGAGTTCACGGTCTAAATGCTTTAAGGTTTGTTCTTTTTTTCTTTAACGCCTTTTTTACCCTTGCAGTTAAGGTCTTAGTCTTTAAGGTGTATGGCCCAGGCTTTACGGCTGAGGGTTTCAGGCTTCAGGAGTCCAGGATCTAGTCTAGTTCGCGCAGTCTTGCAGAACACGAGGTCGACACCCAACTCCGCAAAAACTATTTCAGCGAAAAGGCTTCTTGCGCTGAAATTCCCAGACCTGAAAGCCAAGAAGCTTAAAGAGCTGCCAGTCGGTGTCCTCCGACCAGGAAGGGAGGTCGCAAAGCTACTTAAAAAAGGACATCCTGTGATGTGGGGAGCTGTCCAGAGCACACACTACACTACTGCTACGACGACGACGCGGCGAGCATTTCCCAGCGTCCTTGAGCGCAGGATCGGCGCTCATGAAAAGCGGCTGCGCCGTAAGCAGGTAAAAGGTGCTCCAGCCTCGATTCTATGGTGTCGAAACAAGACTCTGCCTTCAATCAATCGAAGAATGAATAGAGTGGATAGGGAGAGGACTGAACGAGTCTGCTACCATCGCCATCATTAACTGACTCCTCAGCATCACAGTCATTGCCATTGTCATCACTGGCACCAGGCCGCGTTCACATGCCACGACATCATCCTCATCACCATCACCACCACCATCATCACTCCCATCCTCGATCCAGATTTTCCTCAGCAACCTGATTATCATCATCACCATTGTCACCATTCACATCGTGGCTAGCTGCTAGCAGTTTCTGCGGCTCAGCTTTTGAGATGGATATCGCCTGGTTCTGTTTAACTCTTCCAGCTTTCAGCCGCGGCTCCCAAGCACCAGGAGTCCACCTTCGTTGCAAGGTACGGCTTGTGGTCGTGCAGCTCTGGTGGGCGGAAGGACTTGCCTTGCCAAGGGGATGCACGTCTGCGGCGGAAACCTTGACCCGCCCCTTTCTTCGCCGTATGTAGTACAATCCATTATCTTGCCCTTCCCAACAACGGAGCTCATGAAATAGAACAGCCCGACAGTGATAAAACGAGGTAACAAAACCGTCGGTTTTGATCTACTTCTGAAATCCTGCACACTACCCTGAGCCCTCAACCCTAAACCCTAACACGCTTTTAAATCCTGGCACGCTGCAAAAAAAAGTGACCCCACAGCCCGGAGCCAAGCCTAAATCTGCAGACGAGGGTCCCACAAGTCCATGAAAGCCTACGGGCTTTTCCTGGCCATTGGAGTCTGTCTGGAACCGCACAGCCTGGACAACAGGAACATCTGCTGTTTTAGGCGTTTAAGGTTTTTTTTAGGGGTTTATGGTTTCGGCGCGTTAGGGTTCAGGGAATCTCAGAAACTTGGGCGCTCACACGCGGAGGCTTCAGTCGAGGCATGTTCGTGTTGGTCCGAGCTTGCGAAACAATGCTGGCAAGTTGATGTAGGGGCCTTAGTAATTAGAATAGGGTTCTGGGGGCTCCTTAGTATCATTAAAGTACAATATACCCCCAAACCCTCTTCTAGTTCTTTGAAGCCCCTGCATGAGGGTTCGGAGTTCGGGGATCTGGGGATTGGGGGTCCGGACAGCCGACAGTTGCCTGCAAGTTTGGAAAACGGCTCACCAGCACGGGTCCTTCTCTTATAACTCTTGTGCAAGCGTTCTGGCCCGGTCTCTACAAAGTCTCCAAGAGTAAACTCTCACTAGACTAATGTCACCTCTACTTCTGCGCTCCTATCGCTAAGACGTGTTCTGCCCGTACTAGACCTTGCAAAGGCCGAAAGGCCTGACCAGGATCGCAGATCTTCACCTTCCCAAACACTGCATGGCTTGGTGGCTTCGACTCCCTCCACTGGCAGCCTTGCTCTCTGCTTGAATACTATAGAGTCCTAAATAACTATATTTATGGTATAGTGGGCCCCAAAGCCCTATTCTAATTATCAAAGGCCCCTAGTTTGCTTCCGCAGTCACAGATGTGTTCAGTGAACACCGCCCGGGACGTACAACTTCAACAAGCCCTACGATGCTTCTCACGCCTCTGCAATGCTGGCCCAACAACATGACAGCCCACCGGTTCGCACGATCCCACACTCCCAAAAGTCCTAAGAAAAACCATAGTAATAACAGTAGGAATAATCATAATCGTAGGCAAAGTACTACTAATACTAGCAATCGTAATAAGAATAGTAACAATAACAATAACAATAATAATAAATAATAGTAACAATGATAGTAGTACTAATAGTGGGAATATATCCCCGGATGCTCTGAGAGCCACACCTGCCAGTGGCCCGAGCCTTGAGCTTCGCAAGTCACGGGAAGTCTATCGGAAGAAAACTAAGTTCTTGTTTCTCAAGGAACTTAAGTTTAAGGTACCATAATACAAGAAACCATATCATTTGCTATAGCTATCATACCAAAGAAACGACATTATTTAGCATCTACTATAGATCCCTAGTATGGTAACTTAAATGAGTTTCCTTAACAAGAACCCGGGAAAGGGGGGCTCACTTACTCGGGGCTCTACTCGGCCTCTGAGCAATGTCAGCGTCAGGGGGGACTTTCGGACCGAGCCCCAAAACGCTGCTGACTTGGGAGTTTCGGAAAAATTAGGGGGTACCTTATTTTGGGGGCCTTTGTAATAAGTATCCTAGCATTTAGGGCACTATATTAGGGTCCCCTATTTTCCGAAGCCCCCACTTGGTCCTCAAACCACAACAACCTTTCATCGACTGGCCCGGGATATGTGTGAAAAGGCCAGGGAGTCCGAAGACACAACAGCCGAAAGCTGCGCGGCTGAGGCCCCGTCTTGGGTTGATGTTTAGCAGCATATTCTCCAAGGAGACGTCCTGCATCGCCACTCCTGGTCCCAATTGATTCTGGTTTCGTGCGGGACCTTCCACCGCGGCTTGGGCCCAAGGTGAGGAGGGAGCAGAAGACCTGAACTGAGGGAGCTTGTAGTAGGGCGCATATTCTAGCAACAGTCTTCAAACAAATCAGGACTAGAAGTCCACGAACCCCCAAGTCCACCCCCCTCGATGCCCCTGCTCGGGCCTCGGTCGTGCAGATGGGCGAGGCCCAGCACTGCCTGGCAGCACGGGCTCTTCCGCAAAGAGGTCTGCACGGGTTCGGGGAAGTCTGAATAACTGCTTCTTGCCCCTTCGTCCAGTCTCTGCTGCCTCCGAACCCAGGGTGCATTTGGAGGACAAGCGGGCTTATAAGTGGGGTGATTATAAATTTAACCCATCTTTGAAAACTATAACACCACTTATGACTTATAACTATCCATGAACCCTACACCCCCCGCCCTGCCTGTCGGATCAGGAACTGCGCCTGCCGCTCGTCGAAGCCCATTGGCTTCCTGGGCTTAGGGCTTAGATGCTCTTAGGGGCCTTAATGATTACCTATACTACTTTGGGGGTGCCTTATTACAATTATAAATATAGTATAATGGGCCCCAAAACCCCATTATGATTAGGGTTTAGAGTTCACGGTCCAAGATGTTCTGGGCTTCCGGTACAAGTAAGTATGTTCGACTCTAGGGATGTCTCGGGCTAGGGCTAGCGCTGCTCCGCAGAGCAAGTCCTCTCGATGATTGCCCAGCTCGTCATCCGAAATGCCATCAAAGGAGTATCTTACACAGCACCGAAGCGACATGTCTGCTAAAGCTGCTAGTCCGGTTCTTGACATTTTCTAGCACCTTTTGAGAGCTCCTGCTCGGTTGATGCATGCTGTCGTATCTCGTGGTTCGAGCACACGTTGGGTGGTTCCTGAATCTCGCCTGTCGCTTTCGCACCTACGCGTTCGGAGGGCAGCTGTAGGGCCACCGAGTCACTGCTTCAACGCTTCCAGCAGATCCCCACCTGCCAGGGAAGCCAAATCCGTCTCTTGTGGCTGTGGGGTTCGGCAGCAAACCGCAGAAAGCCGGGGCCCACCTCGACACAGCTCGAATACACAGTAATGGCAATACCTCGGCTCGAACCACGACACACAGGTCCACACCAAACTCAAGTAATATCCCTTTTGCATTTGTCGGTACACAACATGTAACGATTAAAATTATGTGTTATAACAGTTCTAACACTTCATCACGTTTGGTGACATTGCTGTCCGGATCTCGACGTGGCTAGCTCTGGACAAGCTCAACTCAAGGCTTCCAAAAAAAACCCTCGTACGACTCAGGACTGTTTGGTTCCCGGACGACGCGTCATGGCGACCCGCATGGCAGGTCACAAGTCCCAAGGCGACTAGGGATTAGGGCTTCTTTCTTCCTCTACGGTTTATGCTCCCGCAGCTCGTACAAGCCGGACGAGGGCTTACTGCGCACAACACAGGAGCCTTAATCATTAGCACGGGGTTTTGATGCCCACTATACCATAATTAGAATTTAGGAACCCCCAAACTAGTTTAGGTAATCATTAAGGCCCCGATCTTCGTCGGATTCCAGAAGAAGCAAGACCGGCCACAGGGTTGAGCCTATTGCTGAAAGACAATGCAGCCTTGGTGCTGGTCTTCGAAATGCTCTTCGACTTCCATGACATGCCTTTGAAAGCAGAGCAGAGGGTCTAGCACTTGCGAGTTTGGAGGAAGTGCTTTCACGCCAACTTCTCCAGAAGTAGAGTCTCGCTAATGCGACACGGAACATGCACTGAGAATCATGCAAGAATGGTGTAGTTTTGTGGGCTCAAAAGAAAAAAGGCTGCGACGTGGTCCACAGGCTGTTCTACCGATCCTGCTGATTGACCTGGTGCACGCCCAACACAATGTGGCCAAGTGGCTCGTGCCCTTTCATGACCTGCGGTTCCAAGCTGATTGCAACTCACAGCTACGCTGCACTGCAAGATCTTGAGATGTAGGAGCACAATACACGGAACGAAGATCTCCGCATGCTTAGAGCCCGGGCGGGTTCTAGCTTCAAGCCGGCCTACTTCCGATGAATGCGTCTCCTAAACTTCCTCTTGAAGGGCAGCTCAACAAGAAGAGTTAGCGGAAACAGCAACCATCTCATAAGCTTGTTCCTGGCTGCTGAGGGTTGTGCTGCTCAGCTATCTGGCTTCAACAACTGGACATGATCATCGGCCATATTGCTCCGCCAGCTGGGAATTTGCAGCCGCGCCGCATCGGCAAACTTGAGTTCACTTAGTGGAACTTCACAGAACTCGATGGAGTCGTTCTCCTCTACCTGCACGTTCAACGAATCTTTCGTCACATACAGAAGCAGGAAAATTTCTCCCTGACGGCAGCCTTCTGGAGCTCGCTCTTGTGCAGCACCTGACTCAGTGCGGAGGGCTTTTACTGATTAATATAGGGGCCTCAATAATTAGAATAGGGTTTGGGGCCCAAAATCCTGTAACTATAATAAGCAACCCCCAAATAAGCATTGGTAATTATGTAAACCCTTGTTTTGGCGTCGTTCCGTTTACCGGACTCGACTCCAAAGAAGTCTAGGATCCCTTCAAAAATGCCCCGACTCGACAAAACTTGAAGTTGTCGATCCACTTCGGAGTTTCAGCCGCAGTCACCTCGTGTAGCATCAGCAGAAGCAGCCATGTGATCGTCGTAATCGTGTTAGTACTGTACACTCGTGCAGCAGCAGTAGGGGGAGGAGCAGTATTAGTTGGAGCTGTAGGCGTGGTTGTCGTGGGTAGAAGCAGAATAGTAAGCATAAGTGGCAGCGGCATTCGCTGTGCAGCATGATGGTGGCGACCGGAACAACCCTGGACGTCGAAGCCATGGATGTAATAGCCAAAGCAGAAGTGCAGGACTTTCACACTCCCGGCCCCCCCTGCAGTCCCAAGAAAAGGCCTCTGCTTACACCTGAAGTCGAACACATGGAACATCCCTCCCCCGGCCTTGATCGCATAGTCCTTGCCACTGGAGCGCCCCTTGGCCTCGTAGACTCCCCCAAAGAGGGCGGACTGAAGGTGCATCACCAGCTGGTACTCCTGGGCTTACTGCGCGGATGTGTCGAGCTGCCTACACTGTGGTTTATCTACTCTTGTATAAACACACGCACACACACACACACACATCGTGCTCCATGTGTATGCATTTGTGAATATGTGTATATACAAATAACTATATATAGATTGGCTGGTCTGTGAAACTCCTTGTCTTTGGCTGTATGCAAGCACAGGGCTGTATACGGTAGTATACAAATCTAAGCTACTGTACTTCAGCCGTGCCGTTGCTAAATGGCTGCCAGCCCGACAGAAGCGAATTTCTTGCGCAAGAAGGCAGAGCATGCCAAAAGCATCTGCGGAAATTCCATACGCTTGACTTGACCAGGCAATGGTAAGATTCAACCCTCGCAAAGACACAAAGGCATGTATACTGTATGCGACAAACCATGCAAGGTCTCAGAACAAGACTGACCAACCTGGCAAGACTAACAAAGCCGAACCGGGACCGACCCTATGTACACTGTGCAAGTAAGTATGCACGAGTCCTTCCCTGAAGCGAGATCTCGATATCTCGAAGCGTACCTCCAGAATATCAAGCTCCCTACGTCATAAAACGCGGCCACCCTCCCCTTCAGCTCCCGCTCATCCGACGCATTTAACATCAAGTCCTCCCGGTTTCCTTTGATGTTCGGCCCGACCACCTGGCTCAAAAAAGAAGCCGGGTGAGTCTGGGAGACTGCTTGTCGTCACATCAGGAACTTGCCGGCCTTCGTTTGAGACCTTCTCATACCAGCACACGGCGAATGATGACAGTTGAAAGATAGTAAGAACTTTAACGACGAGAGAGAGAGAGAGAGAGAGAGAGAGAGAGAGAGTGAGAGTGTGTGAGAGAGAGAGAGAGAGAGAGAGACAGAGAGAGAGAGACAGAGAGAGAGAGAGAGAGAGAGAGAGAGAGAGAGAGAGAGAGAGAGAGAGAGGAGAGCAGAGCGAGAGAGAGGGAGAGAGGAGAGAGAGAGAGAGAGAGAGAGAGAGAGAGAGAGAGAGGGAGAGGGAGGAGGGAGAGAGAGAGAGAGAGAGAGCGAGAGAGAGAAGAGGGAGAGAGAGAGAGAGGCAGGAGAGAGAGAGACAGAGAGAGAGAGAGAGAGAGAGAGAGAGAGTAGAGAGATAGAGACAGAGATAGAGAGAGAGAGAGAGCGAGAGCGAGAGAGCGAGAGAGCGAGAGAGCGAGAGAGCGAGGGAGCGAGGGAGGGAGGGAGGGAGGGAGGGGGGCACCCGCGGTGTCTCCCAAGCACACTCACGGACGCTCTCGGAGAAGCTGCCAGCAACTTCAAGTTGGCGGCGCTGCTAAGCAAGTCAGGGTGTTACAGCCGTCCAAGCGGCGGCTAAGCACACGTAGCACCCTGATTCTTCCGGCACTGGCGCAAAAACTCTTATCGGGCTCCCTGAAAGAGCCGATAACGCCAAGACTCAGCAAAGGGCTGCCTCTTTGGATATCTCTGATACAGCTTGCAAGTTTCACTTCGTTGAATGAAGGGCACAGTCGTCCCAAATCTCCCTGCCATCTGCCTCTTCAGCTGGATCAACCACCGCCTCTTCCATGTTGTTTGGGCTCTCCTGGATGGAAGACACCTCTGGAGCAATCTCCGAAGTGGTAGGCGGGCGCCAGTCATGCAGTCGAGCTAGGAGAGCTCGAATGGCCAGACCAATGATGGCTCCGACGACAATTGTTATCAAGATGAATGCTGCAAAGCCGAGTGGCGACAAGCGAACCTCGTCAACGCTCCCAGCAATATCCGGGTGGTCCCGGAAGATGGTGTCCGTCGTCGCGGGCAGAGTGGAGCTTGACGTGGCAGTCATGGTGGACGTAGATGTCGAGGACACCGTGGAGGAGGTGGAGGCTGACGTGGTTGTCGTGGTGCCTGTGAGAGATGTCACGGTCCCAGTCAAGGTGGTTGACTGTTGAAGAGGTTGTTGTCGTGGTTGCGATGGTGCGCGTCACACTGAAGGTAGTGGACGTCATGGACACTGTAGAGCAGCTCGATGTGGACGTCCTGGTGTTCGTGAGCGATGTCACGGGCTCCGTGGAGGAGCTGGATGTCAACCTCACTGTGACTGAGGTGGATATGGTCATGACCGTGGAGGAGGCCAATAATTATTGCCAAATTGTTGCATTATATTGTAGTCGTGGTGGGGCACAGCTCACCAGCCTGAGCGATCTCATCGGTCCTCTCCCCCGATGCGACCACACTACCACCGCGAAGCTCCTTCCTCCACTTGCAGAGACGACATCCACTGAGGTCAAGTCACTGGGAACGCGGAGGAGGCTACACTGAACCAGCCCCAGGCGACCACCAAACCATCGCATCGAGCTTCTTGGCAGCGAAGGCTTTGCCCGATGGATAGATCATATCAACTGAGTTCAAGTCCCCGGCCACGCTGGAGGAGTCCCCGCCAAAAGTGGGATTTCTCCAGGTGACAACAGTGCCATCGAGCTTCTTTGCGGCGAAAGCGGTGTCACCTGTATAGGTCACCTCAACTGACGTTAACTCATTGGCCACGGCGGAGGAATCCCCGCTGCCCTCACCAACACTTGGACAGGTGACCGTACCGTCGAGCTTTTTGGCAGCGAAGGCACCTAAAGTCGAATAGCTCACCTCAACTGACGTCAAGTTGCTCGCAATGTCCCTGCAAACGCCGCCATACTCAGAGTACCCCCAGCAAACCACGGTGTCGTCGGCCTTCTTGGCAGCGAAAGCTCCGATAGTCGAATCGATCGCATCAACTGACGTCAACTGACTGGCCACCGCAGAGGAGTCCCCGCCGACGATCGACATGCCCCATGTGACGACGGAACCATCGAGTTTCAGAGCGGCAAAGGACAATCTGCTCGAATAGATCACATCCACGGAAGTCAGCTGATGGGCCACCGCAGAAGAGTCCCGACCTGCGTTCGCTTGGCCCCAAGTAACGACAGTGCCATCGAGCTTCTTTGCGGCGAAGGCCTCATTGTTTTGAGTGATCCCATCGACTGATGTCAAGTTCACAGAGGAGGAGTCTCCGCCCTTGGACGGAAAACCGAAGGTGACCACGGAACCATCGAGCTTCTTGGCGGCAAAAGCCGCTTGATTCGCATAGATCACATCAACTGAAGTCAAATCGCTGGGCCGGTGGGAGAAGTCCCCACCATAACCGAAACTTCCCCCCCCCGTGGATCACCACAGTACCATCGAGGCCACACTGGAGGAGTCCCCACCATGGTCATTACTGGCCCAAGTGGCGACCGAACCGTCGAACTTCTTCACCGCCCCGCACATTCGCGGAAAACTCCTTGCAGGCTGCTTCTGAATCTGCAGCCAAAGCCGGCAGGAGTGCCAGAGCCGTGGCCATGCAGGTTACAACCGGATGTGCGAGCACCGGCTGAACCAAACTTGAGCCAAATGGCTACGGAACAACTTTCACGAACAAACTGAAACGAAGTAGCTACATATCTTTGCGTCTATCTGCATCTCATCGCATCCCTGCCCCCTCCGCCTTCTGGGAGCCATTGGTAGGCGAAGCGTTGCCCGGGCTCCCACCATGGGAGGTCTTTGAAGCCTTGGATGCCTTGGTCACGTGCTTCGTAGGGTTGCTTTTCGACGTCTGCACAGGATCTTCGTACTGAAAAACACACGGGCACAAATCCGATGCTGAAGAGCTGTCAGACAGAAACACCGCTGCACTTGAACAAGCGAAACCTACACGACCTCTCTTCGCCTTTCCCCGAGACATGTGCCGGCCTTCATCGCGCTCGACATGGCCCCTTCCACACTGCCGAGAAGTGTGGCAAAAGCGGCAGGACACGAGCGAGGCGGCCGGCGGCCTAATGCATGTGAGCGCCTCTATGATCTGTTCTGCCCTTGAATGTTATAGCGTCGGCTACCTGAAGCTTCCCGTACGAGTTCCTTGATTCCTTGTCTCCTACGATAAAAACGTGCCGTTGGATCGCGTGGAAGAGCCCCGAAAGCATTCTGCATTGCGGGCAGGGCCCTCAAGTGTGGTGAATATTGAGGAACTTTTTGGTGGATACTGAGGAAGTCCTGTGTCTGGGTGCTCATGTTTTGCCCATGCTATGTATGTGCATACTTTATCATGCCGAGAATATGTTCGGCAGGGGATGTAAACCTGGCTTGCTCCCCCACTCATGAAGCACCGCATCCATGCGTAGCTTGTGCATCAATCCTTCGAGCCAAGGCAACCACGAAGCACTCTTAAGCCTCCTCGCCTCGCATCCTTTAAGGAGCTCACGTCCTGGCATGATACCGCAGCCAACAATGTGGAACGTGCAGAAGTCTGTGTCGGAACAGGTTTGAACACCACCTACACATGTGTGCGTATGCATGCATCTATGCATATATGGACGTATGTAGATGTATGTAAGTCTACACGCATGCATGTATGCATACGTATAACCTACTTTCAAAACTGCTTACCTAATAAGTTGTCGAGGCACGCACAGCACAAGTGCGCAACATATCGATCCACGGATGTCTGTAGATGTGAGTGTATTATACATACTTGTATGTGTCATCTGTGCAGATCATCTCGAGGCTTCCGAAGAAGTGGTTCCAACAGCTACTTAAGACCCACAAGACCAATGGCAACCAATTATTTCCATTGTTTTCCTTGCCCTTGCCTGCACGGGTACAAGGTCCCGGGGATTCCAAGAGCTTCACAGCAAGACACGGCTTCAAGCGCGCGAGTGTCAGTACAAGCATCATGCTCCTTTAAAGCAAAGTCTTGCGGTGTTTGAAGCCGGTCTGGAGCGAACACCCCTCTCTTCGTCGGTGTGTGATGAGCACCCCCCGAACACAAACAACACAGGCAGTGCGATTCGGCATCGCATATCAACAGTCTACCGCTGACATACTCAGGAACTGAAACTTGTTCAACCCTGCTCAGGTGGGAGCGCCGGAAATCGGCTTTGGATGTCTGGGCGTCTAAATGACTCAGACTCACACAAGCTCTCTGCATAGCTTTGTGCACAGAAGCTGTCTTCGGAGTTGTGCTCTGCTGGGTATTTGCACAAACACTTTGCAAGTCAAAAATTCTGCATGGAACTGACGGCAATTGGGCCGCCTCAAGAGAAATGGAACACACGTAGACACTGCTCTAGAAAGGCGATCACTCCTAGAACCGACGCAACGGTCAAGGCAATGGTGACAGCAGTCGACAAAAGGTTCGAGTGTAGATCTCGCATGACATGCCGATAGACTCGAAGAGGCCACATGAGGCAAATGGCGGTGCCAAAGCAGGCCCCAAACAAGCCTCGAGACTGTTCGAGAGCCTATCCGTTCTATTCTTGCTGTCGTAGCATGTCATATCCGCTTCTGTGTCCTGATTACCAAAAACCCTTTAACCCCCAGGCTCTCACAATTTCCTGCAGCTTGAATCATTGAAGGCCTGGCTTGGGCTCACCCAGAACCCTGAACATCCCTGAAGGCTAGAAGGCCAGGCCGCCGATCACATCCGCGAAAGCGTCGCAGCAGATCGCGAGGAGAGCGCTGCAAAGGAGCACCGCTCCGACAATGCCAGCGCGCCGACATTGTGATCTGGCAGAGTTGGGATGCGGGTCGCTGGTTTGTCTCCGGAACCTCGGGTCTTCAGAGCCCATACAGCCCCAGCACGCTCCAGCCTAGCACATCGATCTACAAAATCGCTCATCCGATTGGCTAGCTACAGCTACATCTCACAGAGACTACGGACGACGGAAACCCTTCAACCATCCGAGACACTGCTGCTTGGATGAGAAAATGCGACCTGCCAGAGCTTGAATGGAGGCCGCTGCCGGGGACAAGTTAATAGGCACACCGAAGATCACCGGAACAGAATACACGCAACGAACGAGCAACATCCAGCGATCGTCTGGCGGATAATTGCGAATGAAGTCTTGCTTCGTCAGCCTCCCGAACGACAGGTATCCCGCAGTTGCGATTGTCGAATAAATCACGAACTCAATCAGAACGGACAGAAGTGAGACCTGCCAAATCCGGGCTGCCCGCGGCTGGTCCAAAGCCATGGCCACCGGCACAGCATTTGTGTGCGCATTGAAAGAGAAGAGTGCCATAGCAAATGACTGCAGAATCGTTCGAACTGGCCCATTCTCCTCCCACACCGAAGCTTCTGCCGCCGGTTTGGTAACGGCGCAGCTGGGCATCTTCGCGACAACCACAACTGTCAAAAACACGATCACGCTGGTGCTCAAAACGGATATGTATCTCAGCGCTGTAACATTTCTGGGGATCGAGAGTGGAAAAACGCAAATGAGCGAGGCAAGGATCAGGCGTTGCCGCGGAACGTCTGCATAACCAAACAGCGGCGACTGCGCGATGTCAGCAAAAAAATCACCAATCAGCATCATGTAAATCAGTACGGCTGCCATACCATAGAACATGATGACCTTGGTTTCTTCTGCCAAGAATTCCCGTGGCATCTAGCCCCAACATCGCAAGAGATCATCCCTGCTGCGCTAGACTCCGCTAGACTTACTAGACTTCTTGCGTCGCATGCATACTTCACTGCACTCCTTCCCTAAACCCTAAACCCTCAAGAGGCACGGTGTCCACCAGAGGGTTTCGACCACTTCGTCCATCGGAAGGCTCTGCCTCGCTGAGAGAAACGAGCTCTGCAAAGGAACGGCATTGGGTGTATCCTGAGACATCCGATCTTCACGGCTTGAGGGGTTTTCCCCCTTTTTTTTGAGCGCCTTTTTCCTTTGGGGTTTAGGGTTTCAAGTTAAGGGAGCCTTCCTTATGTTTTTTCGCTGGGGCCTTGGGTTGTGAGGCTTGGGCATCGCATTCATCGCACTCCGGGACCTGGATCGCATCGGCTTTACAACGGTCAGCCTGGCGTGGCTTTAAACTTGGTGGCTTGTCTCTGCGGGTCCTTATAACACTTCGAACGCGTAGTTGGTTAGACCCGACTTGAAGCCCTGAAACCTATAACCCCCGCCTTGCCGCACAAAGTAGCCAAGATTCGAGCACAACTCATGAGGATCACCAGCGAGACATGTGCGAGCAAAGCCCCACAAGCCAGAAGAGCAAGGCCACAAACAATGCCTGTTTTGCTGAACATGTGGGGTAGTGATAAGCAGCCGGCTCCCATGGCGGATGCGACCAATGTGAAAACACCTGGACTCTCAGAAACATCGGCGAAACTGCGCGCGTGATCATGCCTGCTACAGTGGCATCATGGTTCGGTTCTTGTCCAAATTACTACCGAAACCCGGCCTGACCGGCCAAAACTCATACTCCAAGTACCCAACAAGGGGCAGCTGAGCATCGATCCTTGGCCGGTCCAATGCGATGTCGCAAAACCAACGGCTTCGTCGATAGTTTCCAAGGGCTGTAACTCATGGTAGATCAAGCCTTCGAGAAACATGCCCTTAGCTTTTGGCATCTCGGACCATCTCACCACGCAGTTGTATGCTGCCCCTGCACATGCACACGGTCAAACAAATCAAACAAGAATCGTCGTGCTGAACCGCAAATTGCGAAGCCCTTCTTAGCAAATCCTACCGGGGCTGCCGAAACCAAAACCTTCACACAGATGCATTGTTTCAGAACAGGCGCACTTTTGGCACAGGAAGGAGTCGCATCGATGTCCACAAACAGAATGTCGCTCGATGGGTTGCGGCTCAGCGATCTTCTGGACCGCGTCTGATCCGGAGATGTATCCTTCGCTCGGTAATGTAAGGGGCTGTACTCCGACACCCATGCAGTCGATTCCATCGCCCGGTGACACGGCGCTTTCGACCGACACGTTTCATGAGCTTGGGCCAAACGCGCGTAGAAACCTGATTTTGTATCGGCCTAAACTCGGCCCCAATCACTCTCGAAGGACATGCTCAAAATACGCACGACCCACTTCGAAACTCCCTTCGGCTGCGGCCCTCGGTGCTAAGTATCGGATGAAACTGCTCCAACACATGTAACCGCTCCGGACATGCACCGAAATGGTGATGCTCCACATCGCCTTCGTCCGATGGGGACGCGTAGGCTACTGCGCAATGTCTGCGTGCAAAGCGAGAGCAACCTGCGCATTCGCCTCTTTGCGCGGGCACGCAGTTGTTGTTCGTGGACTTTCTGCTCGCATGATGCGTGCCGTTTTCGATTGTTTCGAAGCTTCCCGGCGACGGCATTTGGGTTGTTCTGACAGCGCTGGGGTTGAGAAGGGGGTTGTCGTGGCATGCCGGCGTTTTTTCTCGAACTTTTATTCTTGCACGCTGTCCATCCCAAGCACATCTGTATACCTGGCTACCCACACTTCTCCACGCACGCCTGCTGCGGCTAGCTAGCGCAACGGCAAACGGCTCGGGCCCCAGGTCGAGCACGCGGTCCAGCTCCGGGCCCCGCCGCAAGCGCGCATGTGGTGGGACGGGCCATGGGCTGCCAAAGGCCGTGCTGGTCACGGCCTGCTTCACCGCTACGGCCAAAGCTGCTCGCCGCCGTCTCGTCCAGGCACAAGTGGCTGCTGGCTGCGGCTCGCCGCGCCGAAGGGAGCCCGTTGGGCGCGGACACGCGCCAAAACGAGCCGCTGCGCCGCATAATCATGGCGCAGCATGGTGCAGCTTGAGCGGAACGGAATGTACACTTGCCTTAGCAGCACGAACCC
This sequence comes from Symbiodinium sp. CCMP2592, assembly GCA_905221615.1. Lineage (NCBI taxonomy): Eukaryota > Dinophyceae > Suessiales > Symbiodiniaceae > Symbiodinium > Symbiodinium sp. CCMP2592. Next base: position 930,678 of record CAJNDT010000447.1, read on the forward strand.
CTGTGTTCGGGCTGTGCTCTTTACTCTAACATCGAGTTGTCGGGCTTTGGAGACTGACGGGTACCCTGACACGACATTGGCTTGCTTAGCCACTAGCCCATTGCGAGGGCAAGCCAAGGCGAGCCACATCCCGGAGAGGGGCCGCAGCGAGTTGCGTGAAAGGACATGCAGTGGGAAGTGCAAACGGTAGGGTACGGCGAGCTGCGCTGCTTGCACAGGCAGTGCGGTGGCTGGCTGGGAAGGCGAAGGCGCAGAAGCGCTTGGTGACAAGGTTGGTATAGCAAAGTGTGGTGTTTTGGTTGCGGAGATGCCCGAACCCCAATCCATACAGATGTGAACAGGCAGCACCCCCATGAGGCGACGTCGACCACCGCTGCACAAGGTTGCGGGTGTCCCGTGCACGTCAAGGGAGACACAAGCGTGGCGTCACAGCAAAAGGTTTTGTTTATTAATACAACGCTCCGCCGCTGCGCGTCGTGCCGTACTCAACCAGGTCAAGGCGGCGCCGGTCTGCTGCTTCCACGCTGGGCGCCGTGGTGTGGGCCAGCCATTGCGGTGGCACGACCTGCAGCGCTTCTAAAAACCAAACCAAAACTTGCGGTCTCACTCTTTTGTGCAACCTTGAGCCTTCGGTACGATCGCTCATGATTGTCCAATCTGCTCTTAGCAGATACAGGTTTCAAAGGTAAAACGGGGGTCTAGGTCTAGTCAAAAAGATTGTTACCCCCCTTTTTCAGTGGCCTGTTTCAGACCTCTGAAAACCACAAGCTTTCGACAGCAGTGCCTTTAGCACTACTCTCAACGCTAACCTCTTAGGCTAGCTGCTCAGGTTTCGAAAGGAACTTCAAACTCAGCTCAAAGTCTGCAAAAGCACTGTACTCACGGTTTGCACTGTCCACAACGCTTGTAACCCTGTGCTACGGCAGTCACTCGCTCCAACGGTCGCGCCTTTCCTTGAGGTTGTGCCTTCTTGACCATGCCACCGCTTGCCTTGTGGAAAGCAGAGCCACGACCGACCAGCCACACTTGCTCACCTTGGTCTCCACGGACTTCTGCAGCAGCAGCCGTCACTTCGCCACCCAGCTCCTCGCCAGTAGCAGCATCAGCTGCCGCACCACGTCCCTCGAACTCTCCAAGGAACTCGACTGAAACTTCACGGTGTTGTTCCCAGTGACGAAGAAGGTCCTCCGAGTACTCGATGCCATTGGCTTTGTAGAGGCGGTGGCACCTGACAACCCGAGGTGTTTCCACAAAGTCCGCAAACTGATCCCAATGTTCCCCTTCATCAGGAGAATCGTCACCTTGAGCTCCTTCGCCTGGAACACGCTGAGCACCTTGTTGAACTTCGGGAGGATCTTCACGAAGAGGTTCCGGTTGATCGCCACGTCGAAGAAGAGGATGGTCACTGCCATGAGGTACATCTGAATCGCCACGTTCAAGTAGAGGAGCTTGAAGGTCTTGTCCACGTTGATCTCCAAGTTGGCCTTGTTCTCCTTCGCGCCCAAAGCGGACGCCCAGTTGAAAAGCAAGCCAGCCAATCACGCAAGCAAAGAAGGCCATGATGTAGAAGGCATTCTCCAAGAAGTTGGTCTCCTCAACGTTGTTGTGGCACTCGACGGTCTCCTCCAAGCGCCTCGTCACCTTGAAGTTCTCGACGTTCACTTCCTCGCCGTTGTCGTCACCGCTCGCCTTGAAGTAGTTCTTGAAGTAGGCCTCGGTCTTGACAAAGAGCACCGCCAGCAGCACAGGAATCACCATCATGAAGCCAAAGCTCCACCGGGTCATCATGAACGGGGTGTTCGGATCTCGAGACAGAAAAGAGGCTCCATCTGCAAAGCCCAAACCCTCACTCGCAAGCAAGAGCGCCAGGACCCTCCTTGCAACATAGGCCTTAGCAGTTGAACTCACACCCTCTTTGGTACTGCGGATTCGCCGCAGCTGCTCTCTGTTCCATTCGTCTTCGAAATCTTCCGATCCGATGAGGGTGCCATCAGACTGACACACTCCTATGGTATACTCTAGCATTCTGGATCTCACCCCACTCATCGGCTTTGTGGCAAGGTCCGGCGGGCAAAACTTCGTAGAGATAGGCTTCAACGTGAACATGTTGCGAGCTCTGAGATCTTGCACCCGCAAGTATGCTATGTCAATGTGCTTCAAACGTCCCAGACCAACACGATCAATGAATGCCCTGCACGAAGAAGAGTCTACTCGATGAACGAGGTGCGCGCTGTTCTCGCACACAGTCTCTAAGAGCCTTTTCAAGAAAAGCCCTTCCTGAATGGAGTACAAGCTCCCGTGGACCTCACTCTCGCAAGAAGAAAGCGATATACTCTTCTGCCTCTTGTTGCCCACGTGCACCGCATTCCCGTTTAAAAATATAACTGCAGCGCTGATGCTCCGCCTGTCGGCTTCTCCACCCCACAAGGCGTCAGAGATTGATTCTATGAGGCGTCCGTTCCCGAAAGGTTGGGAAGCATCAGCTTCCGGGCCTCGCTCAGGACCAGGGTTCGCAAGCCAGCGCTGCTCAACGGTCCTGCCAGGATTGCATGCACTCAAAGAAATGCCACGCTTGGGATGCAACTTCAGGTATCTCACGAGGTGTCGCAAAAGATGCCACTCATGTTCTGTAGGGTTGGAAGTCTTCGCGGAGAGCAGCTTGATCGCGTAGAGGCATTCGGGTCTATCGGGGCCGAGATAGAGGAGAATACCTATGGCCGTGCGGTAAGCTGGATACTCTTCGGAAGATAGAGGTTTCGTGGACTTCACATCGTTGGGGTTCATGGGGCATGGGGTCTGCTTTCCAGACTCTCTCTCGACACCGACCAGGTTGATCAGCTTCTCGACGTGTTTCCCATCTTGCTCTATGACAATGCTCCCGTTGACCCCCATGAACTTCCGCTTCAAGAAGCGACACTCACCCGACGCGTGCACGGCCCCTCAACACCGAACTGAAGATCTGCCTCATCGATCTTCTTGATCAGACGCTGCACCCGTGCATCAAGTCCTAGCATTTGCAGGTCATCAACATGTGTGGAAACGATCAAACTCTGGGGCTCATAGAAGAGGGCTGGGGCACCTTAAAAAGCACGAAGACCATCACTTTCAAGCACTGCCTTAAGCTTCTCATGCCAGTCTCGAGCACCTGCCCTTTGTCCGGGCAGATTGTAGTGCAGTCTGTACATGCGACCACTGTTGCTGACAATGTAGGTTTTCCGTCTCTGCTTCACAGTGAGGTATGCATCCTTGATGTCACCGCTGTACAAACGAAGTTGGGGATTACAGCAACAAAGTCCTGCAAGCAACTTTTGTGTAGAACTCAGCGAAGCAGGGCTAAGCGGCTATACAAGTTCTCCATGTACGGCTGCAGAAAGCGAAACTCTTTGGCAACCAAGCGTGATCGCCGCACCCAGCCGTTGCGAAACCTCCAATCTCGAACGTTCTTGCAGCCTAAGCGGTACATGTCACTCACGTCCTCGTCGGGGCCAATCTCTTCAAGGACTTTCATTCCCAAGAGCCTCTGGATTTCCACCTCATCCATCTCAGCATCCAATGCCGCAAGAGCGTCGGCATCAAGCACAGGAGGCCCTTCTTCGTATTTGCGTCTTTCCGCCTCCTGCAAGACACCCTCGATCTCCCAAGTCTCCTCGAAGATGTCGCTCCAATCTTCTGGAACGCCATGGAAGCCTTCCTCCTCGAAGTGGCCTGTGGGGAGTCCCCCCTCAGCCGAAACAACAAAGCCATCTTCATCCTCAGCGGCCTGGTTGACGCCGCCTTCAACGTCCATAGCATCAGGAATAAGCTCCGTAGAAGAGGAAGAACCCGTCCCAGAAGACTGACCAGGCAAGCTCATGCTCATTGATCCAACGCCCCCAGCCTCAGAGGAGGTAGGTTCACTTGCAGCCTCATTTCCTGGACCAGCGTTCCCAGCCTCCGCCTCGGAAGGCAAAGGGCCAGGAGCAGCTTCCACCAAGATCGGCAATCGATCCTTGTCCACCTTCTTCTTGCGCACGGGCACCACATCCAGCAGGAAGTCGTAAGGAGTCCCCCGCATGGTCTTCAGAAGCTCCAAGTCGTAGGCCTTGGGAGGCCTCCGAATGGTTCTGGCAAAGTGAATGCCAGCACTGCCACCGATCACATGTAGATTCCCAATTCTTGCTCTGCCCAACCAAACACCTTGTCGCCAAACTTCTCCCTTGTTTTTGTTCTTCGGAAGGAATTGTGCATAAACAGCAGAGCCAAACGGGCAAAGTTTCTGGTCGTACTTCCGTCCATGTACTAATTCATGGGAGGTACACCCATCTCGGTGAACATGGAACCTTGTCACCAGGAAGGCTGCATGCACAAACGCCCAGGAATGCAGCGGGCTCCAAGTCTCGGCCTTGTGTCCTGTCCGTTGCTCTATTGTTTTCAGGAGACAGTTGCCGAGGTTGCGAACAGTCTGATGATAACGTTCAGAACGGAGCGCCCCATGTACACAGGAGTCCGGCCCGACGGGTTCGAGCTCTGTCGCCAAGTTGTTCTTTGCACGCACAGCAACAATGGAGTTCACAAGTTGTTTCATGGATGGTTCTGTGTCGTACCTTAGAATCACCTTGGCATAGCCGAGAACCGTCAGCATGCCAACAACCTCTCCCACAGCATGTTTCAAGGTTTTGCCTCCTTTGGAAGCAAGTGCAACTGCTACCACGTACTTGGATTGAGAGTCCACACACACCAGGTGAGTGGCAAGAGGTGCTTCTTCCCCGTCAGTCTTCACAAACATAAAATCCAGAGAGATCACCGGGAACTCACGTTTGGGGCCTGCTGCTTCAAAGTTATCTTCACGACTCCGGGCTGCTATGCAAGCTTCACACCAATCAGCACGAGGAAGATGTGTAACTTCATGTAGTGCAACTAGCTCGGGACTTGGAGGAACTGGGAGTGCCTGAACTATGGGATCTCGGGAAAACTCTGCCCTCACGGCTTCCGATGCTGCAACCTCCAACTGCAACTTGCTGTGTGCTACCTCCTTCTTCAAGCGCTGCCACACTGCTGACTTTGAGCCGTTCTTCGAGATGCCAAGGAACCGGCAACCAAGCCGAAGCTCACGAAGTGGACTAATCTCAGTTAGACGCGTGCCATTCACCACCAAAGCTTCTTCATCATCCCCAAGAACTTCAACCGGAGAAGGCCCTAGCATTGCAACCTCTCCTCCGCGGCCGTCTCGTTCAGGATCGCCAGCTGCTCCGTCTGCTGGCTCATCGGGCTCAAGACCTGGGGCTTGCAAGGGTTCATTGGGAGGTTCATCAAAGGAGCGTTCGCCACGTGGAGCAGGATCTTGCTGAAGTGCTTTACCGAGGTCATTGGGCTCTATAGCTTCCTTTGTGAGGATAGTCAACACCTTGCTTTCACAGGCACCGAAACCAAACTCAAGACGATCTTCCCAAACTTCACAGCACTCAAAGACTTCATTTTTGCGATCACCACGGCAAAGAAGTGTGGTCCTAAACGGCCAATCTGAGCAACTAAAGCGACCAGAGCCATCAAAGGTGGTTTCCATGTTTGTTCCCATGTGCACTGGCTGCATGCTAGAATTCAAGCTCCAGCCTGGGGCCTGCGCATGAATCTCCAAATCGTCAGAGATCTCGACCACCAACCTCACTGCCATGGCCGGGGGTGCCTGTGGAGACGCCGGCTCGTGAGCCGACTTGGCGCACTCTCCGTCGGCCCTCAGGATCCTCATGTAAGTGGCAAGAGAGTTCTTGCTCCAGTGCACTCCGAAGGACCGTTCGCCCTTTCTGAGGCACCAGCCCTGTTGAGGATTCAGCTCGGGCAACCACTGATCACGAAGCAACTTCCCGAAGCAAAACAACGGCTGCCGAACCTGCGCTAGCACTGCCTTGTCGCGAAATTGAATGATCTCACCATCGATACCCTCAACCTCGAAAACCACAGACGTTCGGACCTGGCCTTGCGGAATCCTGTTGCCCTGCGCATCTAGCAGGAACGAGCTCTCACGACTGTGCTGGCCGACGTCTGCAAACGAGCTGAGTGGCAAGACGGTGCAATCGGCTCCACTGTCCAAAATCACTTCATGCAAATTGGGGTCAGCAGCAACAGCACGAACATGGAAAGCACTCTCAGCCTCAAGCTCACCACTATCATCTGCCGTCAGGTCAAGGGAACTGCAAAGCTCAAAAGAAAACTCACTCTCATTGTCGCTGCCTATGGTGAAGCACTGGACACTGCTGCAAGAAAGCTCGTCTTCGGCATCACTGTCAACTTCTTGCACCATACGCACAGAGCCCAAAAACTCAACACCGAGCACCTGGTCCTCATCAAGCCGCTCGAGGTCCACCACATGTACTCGACGAACTTGCGCCTTTGCCGCAGGAGCGGCTGTGCTTGCTGTTGTGGCAGAAGAAGTCGTTGCCCTCGTCTGCACTGAAGCTGCGTCGTCATCCTGGTTCACCTGGTTGACTCTCGATCGGCACTCTGCTGCGTAGTGTCCTCGCTTGCCACACTTCCAGCACTCCACCAAAGACAAAGAGCCTTTAGGAGAGCCCTTCTTCCCAGGATCTCCTTTCTTGCCTTTCCCACCTTTCGGTGAGCCCTTGCCATAGCCTTTGCCACCATCACGGTGCCAGCCTTTCTCATTTCCCTTCTTGCCGTACTCGCCCTTCTTGCCGTAGTCGCCTTTGCCGTGTTTGCCCTTCGGTCCTTTATCGCCTTTCTTGCCGCCCTTGCCTTTAGCATCGGCAACACGATCCACATCCATCGCGTCAGTGTTGAAGCCGCCGCCGAGGGACTTCAGCATACTCTCTGCCGTCCACGTAGAAGACGTCCGCTCGTACTGCAACAGCTTCTCCCTCAAGCCCAAGTAGGTCGTGGAGTTGTTGACCTGAAGGTACATGTAGCGCTTGACCTCCTGAGGCAAGCCAGCAAGGAGCGTCGAGATCTTGAGGTCCTCCTGGTACTTCTGCGTCGCCACAGCCTCGTACTCCGCAATGAGCCGTTCGTAGCCCAAGATGTACTCTAAGAGAGAAGTGCCCTCCTTGTGCGGTGGGAAGCGCGACAGCGCTTGCGCCAAAGCCAAAGCACGAGGGCGCGAGCGTGGTTGTAGTTCGTCACAAAGCTGCCTCCAAACTGCATAGCCGTCTCCATTCTTGTTAGCACGAAGCAGCTTTAGCGGGCGACCCCGGAGGTAGCTCGCCAACACAGAGTAGAGCCGAAGGGCTCTCTCCTTCACATCAGCAGCATAATCAGCAAAGTTGACAAAGCTGCTGGCGGACTCGCACTTCTCAAAGTCGGAACGGTAGCCTGAGTCCTGAATCGTCATGAAGTTGCGGAAGTGGAACGACCAATCGCCCCACTGAGCAGCCTCCTCTTCCAAAGAGTTCGGATTGAAGAGGTCCGGGGCCTTCACATACTTCGTCTCCTTCCACTGGCTCGAGCCTTTGACCGCTCGAGGTAGTCGCCTGAGCCAGCTGCGCCACGGCAGCTGCCAACTGGTTCAGCACCACTTCGCCTGTCAGAACACGCTGTTCGCTAGCTCCACCAGGGCTTTGTCCCCCTTGAGGAGCTTCACTTGCTCCCGCTGTAGGCGAAGCCATCCCGCAGCCGCCCAAGGCTCAAGAAAGCCCACAGCGCACGACAGCTGCCCAAGCGCTGGCGGCACAGCGCGGAGGCGGAACTATGCTGCTCAAGGCAGGCTCGGATCTACCACGAGGGCTACGGCTCTAAAGTTCACTGCGGATCTGGGTCCTGTCCGCTCTCAGTCGCCCAGGAAGGCCTGAGCTCCGACCGCACCACCACTAACCAACCAACCAGCGGATCTGGGTCCCGTCCGCAGCGAAGGCCTTTCGTCCAGACTCAAAGGAATGGATCGGTAGGCTCCGCTACAATAAAAACCCAAACCAAAACTTGCGGTCTCACTCTTTTGTGCAACCTTGAGCCTTCGGTACGATCGCTCATGATTGTCCAATCTGCTCTTAGCAGATACAGGTTTCAAAGGTAAAACGGGGGTCTAGGTCTAGTCAAAAAGATTGTTAGCTTCTCTTGCGACGCGGACCCGCACGCTCGCTCTCACAGCTTGGCTCGCCTGGCCAGCAGGCCTGTGCGAGGGCAGGCAAGCATGTGGTCGCGTAAAGCATCGACTGCTGCGCTGCACCCAGGGTTCGGGCCGCAAGCGCTCCCTCGCAGAGGCAGCGGCTGCCGAAACCAGCGTCGCAACGCGATTTTCTTCGCGGCAAGCGATGTGGCCGGCACTGTTGGGATCGCGGCGAGCCAAGCGCCTGCGTGGGCCCCGGCCTGGGACTGCAGCAATGCTTGAGAACTGGGCGACATGTCCGGCAGCAGCACGCGCTCGCGAAAATGGGTGTTGCGTGTGTGCGAAGCGTGCATCTGCCAACCATGTGGCCAGTCCCCGGCGCAGCGAGCGCGTGAGCGTGGATCACGTGCAGCACATCCGCCCAGGCCGCAGTACGCCGCGAAGGCTGTTCACTCTGCGGATTGCAAGCCCAGTCCGCCGTGGACGGCAGGCAAGGTGGCGATGGACCATGCGTTGTGTTGTGCAAATCAACGCCTCGTCGACGCTCCTACAAAACCGCAAAACCTCCCAGATGCCCGCATCATGCGCTTGCGCGTAACCTCGCGATGCGGACGGGGGCAGCGTGCGAATCGCGTGGTTCGCCGGGGGGCCGCGCACATGGAGAGCAGGAACCAACTGCACTGCAGGTCCCGGAGCAAGGGCAACTGTCGTAGGAAGCAGCGTTCTTCCGACATGCATTCCGCCGCCCACTGGCTGACGAAGTCGGTGTGCCCGATGGGCTTGCCGAGGACTTTCGGCCGGCGGCTTGTTGCCTCGCCAGACCGCATCGCCCAGCTCCGATATGCTCGGGGCGGGGGAACCTGCCTTGGCCGCCTTCCTTTTCGCGTTTTGTGCGGACGATAGCAGTTCCTCGCACTTGTCATTGAACGCGTGCCCATCGTGACATATCCTAAACCCGCACGCCATCGCACGCCTAAAAGCGAGTCCAATTTTTTTTCTCCAGACATTTCCTAACCGCGGCAATTTTTCTTAGGCAGCGGCCCCGGTCCTCCGACCCGTGTAACCCGCGGCCCAAGGCAAAATGAAAACCGGGGAAGGGTTCATAAGTATTCTGTTTTTGCTGGCTGTTGTGAAACGAGCTTGTGCGGCTCCCAGGAGGTGGGGTGCAGCCTGTGGACAATTCGTCCAAGCAACAGTAATACAACTGAGTGTGGTCCCTGGGCCCGCTAGTGCCAACCGAAGATATCTGGACTAGATTTTTTTTGTTTATTTTAATTCTGGCCCCTTGACTGGCAGCTCGTCGTGATGGGCTCGGAGGTGGGCGGACGCTGGACCGACCAGGCGCGCGCTTTCGTGCGGGACCTCGTCCGGTGGAAAGCTCACCAGGCCCCGCACGCACTCCGCGCGGCAGGATTTGAATTCATATTTCGAAACCATTTTTTGACGGGTCTTTGCAACTTTTCACCCGCGCGGGCGGCAATAAAAAGGCACCCCTACGAAGCCTCAGCTCCATCCAACATCCAAGCCAAAGATACAACATTTTGGCAGTTGCCTGCAGAATCTGCAGCATGCCCGGACATGAGCACCAACAGGGTCGAAACGAGTGGCTCGCCAATTTGTTGGTTTTGCGGTAAATTTTTTTCCCCCACACACCTCTTTTGCGTCCGTCCACTCCGCGGTCCCAGTGCACATGCCCAAAGTCCAAGCAACAGACTACGGCATGCGGCTGGCAAGGGGCAGCTGCTCGGAAGAGTCAGCCAAGACGTCGCTGAGGAGCGGCATGTCTCCATCAGCGTTGGCGGTGCCGGACAAGGGAAGGGAAAGGAGGCTGGCTGCAAAGGTCCGCGCGGCCGCAAAAGCCAGGAGCGCAGACCAGCGCAACAACGCAAACGCGGCAGTCGGGGAATGGTGCGGGAAGAACTTGCAGAGTTTGAATCATCAATGTTACGCAATTGGGATGACACAATAGTTCAGCTACAGGAAGAGGTTCAAGTTGAAACATCAGCGATGTTGAAGCTTGAAGAAAGGGTCTCGCGTTTGGAATCCACAGCGCTGTCCACCGCACAACAAAAAGATCTGGAAAGGGTATTGATGGTCAAGCTGGATGCACAAGAAGCAGACAATTTCGTGAGCACAACGCTTGCGGCTATAGATGTCTTGCAGGACGTTTGCTCCACAAATCCAAATCCAGCAGTGTTGTTTGTAGGCAGACCTTGCGTATGCAACGCCGCGAAGTACGGGCCGGCAGCGTCGTGGTTGAGCACGATATGGTTACCAGCGGCGTACGCTCGTACATCCTCCGGGGGCAGTGCACGCAGCGCGTACTGTGCACCAGGGCAGCACAGGAACACAACAACAGCCACGCAACCTGAGTGTCGGCAAGGAGCATCAAGCGGTCGAGGAGAACGTTCTGATACCCTCTGTTTGGCAAGCAAGGCCTCAAGGAATGCAGCAACGAACTCCGGTGTGGCAAGGGGTACACCAAGTGCCACAAAGCCACGCTGGGCGGAATCCAAGGCAGGGTTGCCGACCAAAATGTCGGTATCGGGCGCCAACAAATCAACACCATCAGGCTGGACCCCGGCGCTGTTCCAAACGCGGGCCCTACCAGGGTTCAGGCAGACTTGAGCACGATGCATTGCATGCCTCCGAACCGGTGGTAGAGCTGGAACGCACGGTGAGGTGGAGCCAGGATGTATGCTTCATCCACGAAGGCCAAGGCTTCTTTGTTTTTGTTTTTGGCACATTTTTGCGACAGCAGGACATGTCCGGTCGATCTGGTTTCAGAGTCTACCGTCGCCTACCAAAAGAGGATTGTCTCGGGGCATCACACGGCTAGCGCGGGGGCAGGCGGCTAGCCGGGACCTCTTCCAGCCACCTGGTGTCAGCGAGGACCTCATGCAGGTCGGACTCAGTGCCTTCGCTGAGCTCGGCAGCAGGAGGGAACTCGAGCAGCGAGGCGGCGTACGCTCGCTGCTACTGCAAGGAGGCCAGACCAGTGCGCTACCCAGGCGTTGATCCGGTCGGGCGGAGGTGGGCAGGCACTGCTTCGGCTCGCTGGCGCGCCGGAAGCCGAGTAGTTGGGCAGCCTCTGCACCGTGGATGTGTTTCGCCTCCCGCTTGGGGGCGCTTGGGGACAGCAGCGCATGATAGCGCATGCTCGACGAACGTCAGTTGATGCGACTCCCCGTTACTCGACCTGCAATGTGTGTGGCGGCTGCTCGCCATGGGGCCATGTGCGCCTCGCGGCAAAGTCAGCAGCACACGATGCCTCCAGAAGCTGCTCTCACGGCCTAGCCGTGTGGGAGCCTCGGCCTCCGCTTGCGTGCAAGAGCCGTTGACGACCTGCAGCATTCGGCGGTTTGATGCGGTTTGGCTTTGGCTTCCGCCGGGTCGGCCCCAGCAGCGCCCGCAAGCCGTTGCGGAGCCACAGGACCGGAGGCGGCGGCGCAGGAGTGCACGAAGCTCGTCCCGAACGGCCGGACCTGTCAGTGCTCGACAGCAGCAAGCAACCGAAGCAGCCCTGGGTGACTGCCCGCATGGGCTTCGCAAACTCGCAACCTACACTGCCATGTCGGTGTATGGCTGACGGTACCGACTAAGCCCACCACTACCATGAATGCGTCGGCGCGCCCGCGCACCGGCCTTTCGGCCAAACACGCATGGACACAGGACACAGGTCGCACGAGAGACGGTAGTAGGCGCAGAAGGCCAAGTTGCCAAAATAGTTATAATAGTTATAGTTGGCGCACATCACGGGTACAGGAGTCGATCTAGGACCGGACCGACTCCGCCTAGACCCAGTCGTCTACGAACAACAGCATGCACACATTGAATGGTCAAGGGATTGATCTGGTGATTCATGCTAGCCTGCTGCATGATGCAACCATCTCACAAGAAGGCATCCTCCCACACGACTGACCAAGCCAGCGTTCATCGTCTTACCCAAGTTTATTTCTTTGTGGTTTTTGGGCTGTAGCCAACTTAAAACCTCTTCCTTACCACAAAAACCGAAGAACCCACGGGCCGCCTCTTTTCCCCACGCAGGCCCATCTAGGGTCTGGGCTCCACATGTGGTCATCCACATGTGAACTCTGTGAACCTATGGAGCATCGATCAAGCTGGCTCACCGGCTGCCCTGAATGGCAGAAATATCCTGAAACGCCTACAGAAGCCAGGTTTTGATAAATGCTCCGTCGGCACCGAGACATCGACGCGCAAAGGAAACTTAACACGACACGCTTCTCTGGTTCGGGCCAGGTCTCAAGAATCTCTTGGTGAGGTCAGGACTGTCCGGAAACGCTGTCTGAGACTTACTAAAGCCGACCATACACCAAGCCAAGCAAGCCTTACAAATTGAACTTGCTCCCTCTGTTTCACTGACAGTGACGGGGTTTCCTTTGTCCGTTGAGTCCCAGGGCAACTGTCTCCACCGGATCGCACGACTCCTAAACAAGCAGTTGGACTAAGCTCTCCATGTTTCAAGACCTGCGATGCCAAACCGCTTGAACTCTGAGATCCCAAAATAGCAAAGCCTGTCACAGGCTGCCGAACTCGATGGTGACGAGGAAACAAATCCCAAACCTAAACGCCCACTCAGGCACATGTGTGTATATATATATATATATATATATATGTATACATGTACACATATATATATATGTGTGTGTATCTATATATGCATGTACATACGTGTGTATATATGTACAAATAGACATACATATGTATGTAAATATGTGTATATATATATATATATATACACACACATAAACGCATGTATGTATGTATGTATACACACATATGTATACAGGCATGCACACTTTGTATACAAGTAAACATCTACACATCTACATCGACGGCTGCATCTGCATCTACATCTACATGTACACATGCATACACAGACACCTACACATACACATACATGCATACATACATACACATACGTACGTACATACACACACATACACACACATTCACATACATACATACATACATACACACATGCACATACACAAATACACATGCATACACATACATACACATGCATACACATACATCATACATACACATACATACACGTACACGCACATACATACACATACATACACATGAACATATACCTACATGCATACACGGACATAGACATGGACCTACATGAACATAGATTTCGATACACACATATACATTTATACATGCATACATACATCCATTATTTACATACATACATGCATAGGGACAATATGTGTATGTGTGTATATATCCAAATGTAATGTTTGTTCAGGTCAGTGCCATCCAGGCCGGAGGACAAGTCTGCGGCTCTTCCGCTAAGCCGCTCCTGCCTGGGTCAGTGCTGGGGCTTCAGGGGTTGGGGCTCAAGGGGGGTTTGGGGTTCTGACCTCGACCTAGCCACGTTTGCCTGTGAAACTGCCAGTGTTGCTACAAGCATTAACGTTGCCGCGACAACGATATTGATTGAAAACATGGGCACTGACACTGTCAGTAGCAGTATCAGAAGCAGTAGCAGCACCAGCAGCAGCAGCAGCAGGAGCAGGGGCAGGGCAGTAGCCGGAGCAGAAGCAGGAGCAGCAGGAGCAGCCGGAGCGTTGTTGTTGATGTTGTTGTCGTTGTTGTAGTTGTAGTAGTCGTCGTCGCAGTAGTAGTAGTAGTAGTAGTAGTAGTAGTAGTAGTAGTAGTAGTAGTTGTTGTTGTTGTTGTTGTTGTTCTTCTTCTTGTTGCAGTCGTAGCACTTCGGTAAAAAAACAAAAATGTCAAGAATAATGAATGTGAATAGCAGTGGTTCAAGACCTCTCTGAGGCCCGCGCCGGCTGAGGCCTTGTCTCTGCTGCCACCCCGGCGGAGGGTCGAAGCGAAAGACCCGGGCAAACCAAATAACAAGGGCAGTCGACCCTAGGTTCTCTTAGAAGATGATGGCGACGATGATGGCGATGATGGCGGCGATGATGGCGGCAGCAGCGATGTTGATGCTGCTGTCGCTGGCCGTGGCAATGACGGTCTGCATGATGACGGTTGATGATGATGGTGATGACGACGGTCATGATGACGATGATGATGCTCATGACGCTGACGGTGTCGGTGATGGTGGTCCATGGTGATGGCGAAAGCTGGTCACTAGTCGACTTCCACTTTTGCGTTTCACTAGTCGCTTCTCTTCCAGATTATTTAGCTACAGATGCTGAAACAGTGCGATCTGCCATCGGCTTAGCTTTACGGCACTTTTGTCCATGACCAAGAGCCTCGCCGTTCTCGAACCGAAAAGTATGATCAGGTAGGCTACGATCTAAAGGACATTCTACTAGAGACCATCACCTGGACGGAAAAGTACCGCGGACATGCCACTGCCATCTCAACCCTACAGCACGGGGCTCAGGAGTTAAGTCAAAGCGTGGAGGGCTGCGGGGGTTGACTGCCCAAGTTGACTGTGCAACTGGGGCCGCCAGCAGGGTCAAGCTCTTTGTAGCCCAGACATCGCATGGCAGCTGCCCAAATTCGCAAAACGTCCCATGCGGGTCGCCGAAGGCCTCTCTGTTTGAGCTCTGAGACATTGGCAAGAACACATCCCCCGGCTTGAACCGGGTATCATCTCAGGACTATGGGAACATGGCGAAAGCTTTATGACTTTGGGGCTCAGTGCATCTGCTTCTTCTGAGAGAAACTCCCGAAAAGGCCATGGGTCTGAAGCCTCCGCCCACAGGCAGGTCTTCCTCTAGTCTTGGAGGCAGCAAATTTACCTATGTTTCGGAATGCTTCTAGTCACTGAAGTGCAAAAGCAGCTTACAATTGTAAACATGCCCACACCGAATTTCGGCAAGAGCTTAATCAAAAAAGCCCCAAAAGCCGGCAGCATCAATTATGACCTGAATCCTGAATCCTAAACTTACGCCTCAACCCTTTGCCCTCCGCCCGCACAACGTGGAGCCCTTCGTCGGCGTGAAACGGCGGTCTTGACCGGGCTGCCGGTCCCGGAAACGGACATGGTCCGGCTGGAGGGGTTGAGGGTTTGGGGGTTAGGGGCTTAGGGTTTAGGGGTTTAGGGGTTTAGGGGTTTAGGGTGCGCTTCGGGGTTGAGGGTTTGCGTTTGGGGCTTCCGGGTGGGGGTGGAGGGGAAATGTCACTCTTGAACAGTGTCCGCAACTGCTCTTTTAGCTCCAAGAGCGCCATTGCCCGTGTGCTGAGAGCTGGGAGGAAGCGGAGGCAAACCCCACCCTGCGAGCACTACAGAGGATGCCCGCTAAACCTCGAGGGTTTCGGCTCGCAGGGCGACTTGGGCAGTCTTGAGCCTTTAGATGGGTGGTTGTCAAAAGTAGGGTCCCTTTTGGGTACCCAAAAATCACAGGTGCCGTATTATAATAGGGACCCAAACAGGGACCCTAATTTTGACAACCACCCAAATTTTTGGGGGGCGGGTGCTTCGGGTCCAGACCGGGTGCACGGGAAACCCTTGGCAGCCCGGAGCTTCAGGCAAAAGTGATGACCTTGGCACAGAGAGATGAGGGCTAAATAGGAAGGAGTTTAGAGCGCAGTTTAGGGTAACAATAGTCATAATAGTAATAATAGTAATAGTGGTAATAATAGTAATGCTAGCAATAATAATCATAATAATCATAGTAATAGTTTGGGACTCTTCATAACATGGTTGAGCACGCTGACGACTCCGGGCACTCCCATGGTGAAGCGAGGTGATCAACATCTCAGCGAACATGCTTCCGGCAGGGGAAGGCAGGGGAGAGTAAGGGAGTTTGGAACTGCAGTAAACTTCTTCTGGCATGTACCGTCCAGGTCGTCATGAGCACCCACAACGGTAGCAGCAACAACAGCAGCAACGGCGGTAACAGCAACCGCACCAGCAGCTGCAGTAGCAGCGTGGTAACAACGGCAACTACAAGAAACGTGCCTGTAGAAATAGTCCAACCCACTGGCTGAATTTGCTTTCCAAACATGTAGGAAGCCAGGTGAAAAACAAGGTTCCGTGTAGACAGGAAATGCCCGGCTCGACCGCGCATTAGTTAGCGCATAAGTCACTGAAGCCGCGCCGTATGACAGGCGAAGCAGGAAGCCCCCTGGAAGACTCAAAAACAGCACAGGGAGCCGGACGTAAGCCGGCATGGCGGCACCCGACTGTTGGATCTTGGCAGCCGCGGCTTCGTGCTCCAGGGGTAAGGGTTTAGGATTTGGAGCTTAGGGCTTAACTTACACTGAAACGGCTTGAGGCTTCTAGGGCTCCAATTCGGTTCCAGGGCTCCAATTCGTTCTGCTCATGCACGGCTTCCTGGCAGCGTTCCTGCCGATCCCAAATCTGAAGACCTGAAGCGTCCGAGTGCCGGGCCACCATGACCTCGGGGCTCGCCAAGCAGTCCACTGAGCTGTTGTAGCGATGCCTGGGTGCATTGAGCTGGATTTCAGGCTTCTTGGACATTGGGGCTTATGGCTTGATGTACTATAGGGGCCTGAATCATTAGAAAAGGGTTTCGGGGCCCCTTATACTATGAATATATTTTGGAACCCCCAGAATAGTAGAGTCCCCCATATTATGGTGAAGAGCTACGGCTTTTGAGTCTGCATCCAGGGGCGCTGCATTCTGGATTGAAGAATGAGGGCGGCGAAATTGGCTCTACGGCGATGCACTACAGCGCAGCATGCTGCCCAAACTGAATCTCCGTGGCGAAACCACTTCTGAAGTGAACAGACCGCAGACTGTCTTTACACCATCACCACGAACCCTAACCTACCGCTGCATTCAGACCATCCAGGCCCCCCGGCGGCGGCTTGTGCCTGAAGGGGAGGACGCCCTGCACTGGCGTTTGCTGGCGCTTCGGGTGCTTTCTGGGGATGTTGGGGGTAGAAGCGTCAAGCTCATGATCGTGACGGAAACGAAGACGCACAGGAGGGGGGGGAGTTGGGTTCCAAAATACCACAAGTCCACACGAGCCCCACACCCTATCCCCCAAACCCCTAAACCTCGTGGCGCCTTGTGCGCCGGGTCACCAAGGCAGGAGATGCCCATGATGAGTAGGCACATGAGCATCCTCTCAGGCGGGGTTAAGGTTTAGGGTTTTGGGGTTTACGGTCTAGTGTTTAGGGGGCTGTGTCTTAAGGGTATGTTCCAGCAGTCTACGGCACTTCTATGATGCACCGAGAAGGATATGAGGGCGGTTCCTTAGGGTTGTATGGGGTTTAAGGCTCCTGGGACTGTCCGGGGCCTGGGCCTTCGTCATTGTTTTTCGACTGGCGACATTTGCGACTTAAAACGCCATCTCCCCGTAGGATAGTTTCGGCATTAGAGCTTGCGAAGCAGAAGTATGATAGCAACCGCAGGTATACACCCGACATTCAAACTCATCGAGAGCCCCCCCCCCAACCCGAACACCCCGACAGCCATCCAAAAGCCCACTTCCTCAACGCCAACAGCTGGTGCGAGGGGCACAGGCTCCGATCCTCCGCGTGCCATCGGCGTTGGGGGCACCGCAGAAGCCCCCGTCGGCCACGTACTTGGCGTCCCGGGCCTTGGCCGTTTCGAACGAAGGGTTCGGAGGCCTCAAAGGCTCTCATGCGTAGTATGGCAAGCAATACCCCATGACAGTCTCTTTATCCCAGTACATGCTGCGAAACCTGAAATGCCCTCCGGAACTGTAAGCGTCGACCCCGTTGGTATGCGATATCTGAGCTCTGTGCGAAGTATGTCCCAGATCCCCACAGCGTTGTGCTGCGAGTTCCTGCCGCCAGAGTTGAGAAAAGGAGTCCAGCGGATGAGGAGGAGGAGGAGGAGGAGGAGGGTCACGACGACTGTTGTGGTCATGGTGCTGCGGGCATCTGGCTAATATGGTGGTGATCCCTTGAAAGCACCGGGCGGTCCAGAAGCCAAGGGCTGGAAACCACACACCTGGGCTCAGACTCTTTTTGGTCCGGAGCAGCTTGGGGCTTTCGTGCTTACGGAGCTGGAGGCATGCTTGGGGCAGCAAAATCGTTCCTGCGCATCACCTGCACATCTGCAGTCGTCCATGGTCGTCAATGCCAGGGCACCGGGTTGTTCACGATCGACCTCGGAGGGAGACGACGGATTCGGACTCTCTCTCTCTCGGACAGATCCAGGCGAGGTATCCGTTTCCGGAGGGCAGTAAACGACATGAAAGGCAAAGCAGCTGGATTTCGAGCCTTCCCTTGGGAAGGGATTATGCTTCGAACACTGAACTTCCAAGTCAACGAAGCACCTGCCGTGGGTCGGGATGTTCAGACGTCTTACTTGGCTATTGGGCTATCAGGAGAATGGCTTCCAGCAGCAGCAGCAGCAGCAGCAGCAGCAGCAGAGGTGCCAGCGGCGGTGGCAGTGGCGGTGGCAGTGGAGCAGCAGCAGTGATAGCAATGGTTGTAGTCGTAGTTGTAGCTGTTGTGGTTGTTGGAGGTGGAGTATTTGGAAGAAAGTTCGTTGCTTGTGTAGTGTTGCTGTTGTTGGTGGTGTGGTTCATGCTTTTGTTTTCGTTGCTCTTGTCGTCAGTTTGGACTCGTGGAAACGATGACATCAACAGAACTACACATCCTACCATCTCCTAACAAAAAAGGACAAGAACCTGCCTCTGGGTCCCCTTGCTCCAAGGCCTCGTTGTTGCAACCGTGAAAGGCCCAACACCTGGGCACGCAGAAGACTTCAGAATCAAAGCTTCAGGGTTCTACCACTACCACCAAGTTAATACTACGACTCCGGTTCCTCCTGCTCCTGCTACTGCTACTGCGAATACCGCGACAACTGCAAATATTCCACCATCACTACCACTACTGACTACTGCTGCTTTGTTTCTTCTCCACCTTCGCTGTAGTGATCGACCTAATTTGTTGTTCAATCCTGCCAACACACAAATGTACTCTCTGATATCGAATCTCTAATCAGCAGCCTCAGATCCCAACCTTCTCAACGCATCTCAGACTTTGGGACTTCTTCCCACAAAGCTGGGGCTCCGGCGTGTGGGTGCCGGGCTCGAACTCAACGCCCTGGTCTTCCAAAGACCTCTCGGCTGTTGCACTGAACAGCGGCCGGAACAGAGAATACAAAAAAAGGCCATCTGCGCAGAAGAATGTCAACTCTTTCCCCCGCCCCCCCCCCGGGAACTACAACCAGCTATGATCGTCCCTTAAGGCCCCTCAGAGTAGTCCCTTAAGGCCCGCACCGCAGGAGCGACTTGTAGTAGGGCTTCCAGGAGGCATCGCCCTGTGGCCCGTTCTCCACGCGCTGGATCTGAGCAGCGCAGGGGCGAGGTCACAAGGGGCCTGAACCATCCTTCGTTCCTACAAACATACACAAACATGTACGTGTATGTGGGCATATATACATACATATATATATATATATATATATATATACATAAATACACACAGACAGACAGAGAGAGAGAGAGAGATAGAGAAAGCCAGAGACGGGGATGGATGGGTAGACAGGTACATAATCGACAGATAGACAGACAGATAGATAGACTGACTGACTGACAGACAGAGGGATAGAGAGATGTAAGGTCGCTTTGTAGACAGATAGACAGGCCAGATAAGTTAGATAGCGTATTCAGATGGGATGGATAGATAGACAGACAGAC
Organism: Symbiodinium sp. CCMP2592; assembly: GCA_905221615.1. NCBI lineage: Eukaryota > Dinophyceae > Suessiales > Symbiodiniaceae > Symbiodinium > Symbiodinium sp. CCMP2592. The sequence goes on from CAJNDT010000447.1 coordinate 950,307, forward strand.
CGAGAGATAGGCAAATAGAAAGATAGACCGCTAGATAGATAGCTGGATCGATAGATGGATACATAGGTATCTAGATAGATAGGTGCGGTGCATGTATACTTACTCACCAACGATGGCTATGGGTTTACTCCTGCAACATATCTAGATGTGTGCACATGCACTACAGGCGCTATACATGCGCATGTATTACGTGTACGTGCATGTGCGCCTGTGTCCGTACACACGCGCGCGCGTGACATACCCCAGGGTTCCAGGCCCGTAAAGCTCGCACAGGTGCCCAGGTCTCTGGAGGCGAGAGGATGTAGGCCTGGCTCGGGCTATGGGCTTTTGGGGCTCGGGGGTCTGAGGTAGTTTTATGAGGGTCCGGCGCATGCCAGTATTCAACTGCAAGTCAGCATCAACCATACCGCTTCAACCCCTGAGTGTGTTCATCCTGCAGGTCGATATGACGTCGAAAGCAGCTACCATGGGCATGGGGGCAGAGATGCAACCTTTTCACCAAGTCCCCTGACCCGCATCGAGCCCCGAGTTCGATTCGGCATTCTCGGGCGCGGTAGTCATTGAACTCCGACAAGAGGTTTTGATATTCGACGGGGTGCCGAAGCTGTGCAGGACTTGTTGTCAAGCTGATGCTGTGCAAGACTCCGAAGCACAGGGCTGTGTACGGCCTCATACGCCGTTTATGTGTAAATCCTCCGCAACGAGTACCCACCGGCCTGCTGCTCTATCGGCAACGCCTGGCTGAGCGATCACAAAACATCTTGGCACCGTGCGCGCAGGGGCGAAACTCACAGTCACAGCCCTTGCAAAAAGACTCGAAAAAGAGATGCAATCCCCAAACCCTTAGAACCGTGATGACAGAGGTCGGGTGCCTTAAAAGCGGCATTGACCATCCTGTACTCCTCCGTTCCCATGGGCACATCGTGCAGATGCTTTCCACTCTGATGGCCATTTGTAGACCATAGCCGCATGATCTGCTCGGGGCTGTAGCCTGGTCCATTCAGGGGTATTCCGACACGGCTACAGCCTGCCAATTGCAGGCTATCTTCTCGCATGGAACTTGTACGGACGATGCAAAAACAAACAAAAAAACAAACGATAAAAACAAACAAGCCAGTAAATACGCACAACAATAGACAACCCAATTGAATAAACAAATAAACAAAACAAACAAAAGCAAACAAACACACCCACACACACACACGCGCACTCACATCACACATTTACATAGATATAAAAGAGCACATACAGTTGTGTCTTTGCTTCTGCTATTTGTTCAAGTAGTTCACTACTGAGCGACCTATGTATCTACATGGATAGCTACGTAGACATTTGGTTCATGTGAGTATGATGTGAGTGTTATTTGTCTCTGTGTGTGTCTGTCTACTTATGTGTTCGTGTCTGTGTATCGCAAGTGTCTATACTTACGTAGTTATTCTACATACATAGACAAGTTCTCATAGTTGCATATCATAGGTACATAAAGAAATACATGACATGCACAACCTAACGCATGTAACCTACATGACCAACATGACAACACGTCCTAAAGTATATCACATACATAATTCGTGCATGCAGGTGTGTGTGTGTGTGTATACATCTGAGTGTCTACATATCCATGCATCTAGATACCGAAGTGTACCCACACCTACGCACCTACAGTCCCCTACCTAGTTGTGTGTACATGTACCAACTTGCACAACTATATCTCTACATATCATGTTTCCTATTATTTGTCTGACTAGATATCTGCATGGTAAATTACAGGTACATATGTACGTGGTACATAGGCATGACATGCATACTTATATGCAATATACATATCTATCTGTAATATACTTAAATATATGTGAAAAAAATATGCACACACACCCGTGTATACATTTTGGAACACACCCGTGTATGTACTGATATGTGTACACCTGAGTGAACAGATGTGTCTACATATATGTACATATGCATCAGTACTTGTGTGTGTATCTACGGTATCTATCTATCCATCCATCCATCTATCCTCTCTTTGTACATGCATACAAAAAGAAGAACGTCTGTGTAGTGCCATATATATATACATATATGGGTAGTTGTCATCAAAATTATGGTCCCTTGTTGGGTGCCCTAAATATTCGGTGCCATATTATATGGAGGACTCAAAAAAGGACCATAATTTTGACAACCACCCATATAATACGTATATACACATGTCTATTCCTAGACCAGGTGGCCACGTGCCTAGCCACAGCTCGGCATTGTTTCTCTCTCGAGAGAGCCTCGCAGGGCGAGTTACACGGTCTGCATCAATTACGTGCGATGTTGGGATTCGGGCTAACATGCGGATGGTGGTGACGGTGACGAGAACGAAAGAAGGATGATAAGACTGGATAGAACCGTCAGCAGCGCCAGCATGATCTTGACCGTCGCGACGAAAATCATGATGGCGAGCGCCGCTGCGACCGTGGTCATGGTCATGATACAGGTCATCATCATCTTCTTCTTCATCTTCAGGTGCTTGTATTATATTTAATGTGAGGTCGACTGCTGCTGGGAAAACGACAACGTCGTCGATGACGATGACAACGCTTCCTCGAAACCTTTCCTCAATACACCTCCTCCTGCAATTCTACTGCATCGTAGAAGGTGAAATTAGGCTCGCTAAGGTTTGGCTGATGTACCCTGCGATCTGTAAGTACACTATGCGACGTTCGGCTTTGCTCGGTGAAGCCTGCAGTCATACTCGGAAAATTCCAAGACGACGTGAACATCATGCTTTTGAACATTTCTGACTCGTGTGAACATGCACTGCAGTGCTTCGTCGTGCTTTCACTGTAACTCGGTGACATATAGTAGCGCTCGGTAGAAAGAAGGAACTGCGCAACTAAACACAGATACACATACATAAGGCTTCATGCAGAACCCAATCATATAGTAGGTGGCTTGCTTGTGATATTGCTGGCAAATCCGCTACTACGTTACATTACTTAACTTTACATCCTTTCAATAACCCTGTCAACAGCACCCCGAAGGAATAGGTGCTATTAGGGACTCCCACATGCAATCATAACATCGAACAGCCATGGCTGCAACAACTCGCAGAATGACGACTGCTAAAATTGGATCGCATGGTGACGCAGCAATCTAACTGGTACTAAACAAACCCTAAGCCCTAAGCCCAAAAAACGAAACTTAATTGTAAAGTTGCAGCTAAGGGTTGCTCCTGGCGCTGTTGGCCGCGTCTTGCTGCTGTTGCGTTTGCAGACCCGGACTCCCGAAAGCACCCCACAACAGCTACATCTACAATGCATTTAAGAAGGAAACGCCAGGCCCATAAACAAAGTTATGCGAACTTCACCCCGCAAATGAACGGCCTGGACACAAGTGATCGAGCTATCCATTGCGCCTCTCTTTCCAGGTCCGATGAAAGTGCATTTCTGGACCCTCCTTGCCTCGGATGTGGCAGCAAAACGATGGTGAGTACCAAGAACTGAACTCGTGGTGGTGATAGAAGTAGCCAGTAGCAGTGCTAGAAGGAGGAGGTGCTAGTACTGCAAGTGCAGCAGTCGCGGGGGAAGCGGGGCAGGTTTAAGGCTGGGGCATCGAACTCGAAGCCAGGGACTTGACGGCACAAGACCAGGTGCGTCGCCTGAACCTGTCATCCTCCCACGCCACGGCCACTCCCGACCCTACCCGCTGCAGCTCTTGCTCTCACCACTATGGCGACTTTTCAACGAGCCCTCAACCCTGAACCTTTTATCTTGTACACAAAACCCTAAACCTCGAACCTGATAAACCTTATAACCCTTAAACCCTGAACCCCGAACCCCAAACCCCGAACCCTAAACTCTAAGCCCTGAACCCTGAACCCTAAGCCCCGAACCCTGAACCCTAGCCTTAAGGCCCTGAACCCGAAAACCATCCATCGGAGCGGCAGAGGGTCGCATCGATGAGCCGAGGGAGGACGTCGTGGTGGAGCAGAGACTCCTGGCTTCGGACGCTTAGGGTTTAGGGTTTAGGGTTTAGGGTTTAGGGATTAGGGCTTTTTTGTGGGGATTTAAGCTTTAGGGCTGTTTTTGTTGTGGAGCTTAGGCTTAGGGTGCAGGGTTTAGGGCTTAGGGCTTTGGGTTTAGGGTTTAAGGTTCAAGCTTCCGGATGTAAACCCAAAGCCATTTCGGATCCGGGCACGGTTCACCTCATATCAACAAACATCCCCAAGACCCTTACCAGGAACATGTTCTCCTGCATTTGCCCCAAAAATTTTGGAGAAAAAAACATATGGCTGCTCGAATAACGCCGGAACGCCGGTGTCTGATCTGGTGGACTTGGGATCTGAATAACCCTTAAAGCAACTTCAAGAAAGCCGCTTATCAAAATCGACTTCTAACTCAAGTTTTTAAAGTTCTTGTATATCCGAACATGTTTCACATTACTGATTGTCAGAACTCTTATTTCCACCTGCGCACGCACTACAGTACTCAGAGGAGGCTCCTGGTTGTGGGTGTCGCCTTGCCGCGAGATCTGTCCTGGCCATGGAAACTTGAAACCCTCAACAAAACTTGACACCTAGACCACGCAACTCGAGATTGCAGAAGATCTTTCGCCGTGGTCTTTTGTCCTGACACCCGGGAGTGTTTTTCTGCATCTTGAGCCCTCGGTTCAGGAAATCGCTGGTGAGTCCCAGAAGAGGATGCGTGGTGTCATTCCCTGTCCGAAACGCCACACCCCACAGTCCTGAGGGCAGCCGCCCGCTGTCTGCGGTCCAGTACAAAAACGTCTTGTTCTGCCCTCCGGTGTGCATCAAAGCCTCCGGGTGTTCGCTTGGCTAAGGGGCACTGGGATCTTTGGAAATTCCAGCTGGTCTTGGGACTTTGTGCAACTTGGGGCAATTTGGGGTCCTGCGTGTCGGTCCGCAATCCCTCAAGCCCGAAAGACCCTTTGAAGCTGGCAGCTCTTGAAGAACCACCCACTACCCCAAGTAGCCCTCAGAGCATTGCAGGATCTTAGTGCCCTCAACCCGACAGCCGCGGATGTTCGGCTTCTTTCAGTGCTTCCAGTTCCCTTTCACTCCAGGGTCTCGGGGTTGCGAGACTTACAGACTGCACAAGGTTCCCCAAGGCTCTGTATAAAGGTGTCATAGGCTTTCTGCAAGGGCGTGAAATAGAGTTCAAAACACCAGGGATCCGAGACCTCGAGATCCGGCCGCTGCACCGGGTAGACCTCTCAGATTCTCAGGGCTCACAGGGGCTTGGGGGTAGGATGCAGTAGTCTTAAGGCTGCTGGGCTTTGGGTTTGGGGCTCAAGGCTTTGGGTTTAGGGTATAGGAAGAGGCTTTCGGCCTTCAAACCCTGAATGGAAGGTGTTTGCGGGCGGGGTCTCGGGTCGGAGGCTTCAACCTGCCGGGTTTCCTGCAGAATGTTTTGTAAATGATGAAGCTGCAACATGCCGGTATCCAATATCATCGCAAGTGTCTTTTTTCCGAGTGATGGCTGATCGCGGACATCGATTGTTTCGCAAGAGTGTGCGCCTCGACGTCTGCAAAGATATCGTGAGCATCCTAACCACGTCGCGGAAACAAACTCATCAGGTTCTATGGAATCCAAGTCCCATGTCCCAAAATGGGCATCCATCCTGTGGCTTGCGTGTATCGGTGTCTCTGCAGAATGCTGCTATTCTCAGAGACTGATCCCAAAAAAGCTTTGGATGAAACCGAGAGCCACCGACGAGCCAGCAAGTACCTTCACCATCATCGATGTTAGCATCCCTTTGTTTACGACCATGCCGGTGCCGTACATGACAAATCCCATTCCCTGACCATTGTTCTCCTGCTGCATATATACTTCAGTCATTCGAATGTGCTTGTCGTCATCAGCTCCACTCACTGCCCTCAGTGTGTTCAGTCTGATGCGTAGCTCATCACAGGCGTCCGACACTGCTGTTAACGGGAACAAACAGGCAACAGCAGGCAGCTCGAATGCCACTGCCTCCACAAGAATCGCTTGTATCGTCCCATATTCCATTTGGGAAATGGCGCTGCCGCTGAATAGCTTCAGAGCGAACAGCACGTAGCTCACCCAACTGCACACAACAAAAACAGCTGCAGGCATGCCGATAGTTGCTAAGCAGGGCAGAACGTCAATAACGAGCTTGACGATGTAGGCGTGAAGCGTTTTCATCTTCTGGGTGTCAATTCGGCCCTCATGGCTTGGAGTAGCTTCAGTCCCAGTTTGCTTATGCACAGAAAGTACTTTGTCCAGCGCGGCCTCCACATGTAACCGCACCATGCGAGCCTGCAGCGACGCATCCAGCATGAACCGGAAGAAGAGCATCTTCAGCAAGAAGTCGTTCAGCACATTTATGACAAAGGCTGAATCTTCAAGTGCCAACCTCTTCAAATTTGATAACTCAACGAGGAAGCCAGCGAGGCGCGGTATCGCAATCATTATATTAGCCAGAACAATACCATATGCGACCATCGTCTTGAAAAGCTGCTCGTTGAGAACTGAGGCCAGCTTGATGTTGACCTTCGTGGGGCATTTGGCACCTGGCCTTGCAAGCGGACTGGCTGCCGTCTGCTTAAGGCCGTGAAACACACAACCGCAGCTAACTGCTTGGAGCAGTGACTCCATCAGTGTCACGATCACAAACTTGGGCACTATTTGCACCAACGGTAATGTGAAAAAGGCAGAGGCGAAAAACTTGCCTGTGAAGTAGAGGAGTGACAGCTGCACCGCGAAACACTTGTCCATGACCATTGTGAACCTGATGTCTTGCATCTTCTGAGCTGGCTCCATGCTTAGCTGCAGTTCCTCTTCCACCTGCTCCAGTGGTATGGCGCTGTTGTGTCGCACCCAAGAAGCAACGCTGCTTGTCGCGCCTGCCTCGGAAGCAGCCTCAGAACCTCCTGCTTGTGAGACTGGTGACAGCGCTGTGTGGCACCACAGCTGGTGCAAAGCAAGGGGCAGCGCGTACAGTGCTAGAACGAGTGCCACGAGAGCAGGGGCAAATCCTGAAGCAACTCTTGCATAGTCAGCGTACCGACTTCTTGGTGGCTCGACGCTAATCGTATAGGCCCCTGAATGATTCAGCAGTTTGGCCCATAATGGAGCAATTGAAAAAGAAGCCAGATTACTTACATCCGTGGGGCCAATTTTCATCAGATGGGACCCCTCGAGCGGTTTAAGCGCGCATGAGCAGTTGACGTATTGGATGATCGTACCCCCATGTGCCCGGTCGCCCAACGTAATACGCGATGTGTCTTCAGGTCGCAGCGTGACCGTCGCCAGCATGGGTGAGAGCTGACTGTCGATTCTGCTTTCGTTGTTGGTTGGGCTGGACGTGCTTGTAGAATTCTGCGAAGTTGCGTCCACTTCTTGCCGGATGGCTTGTACGGTGAAAACAAGATGCCCCACGATCCAAACCGTGAAGACCTTGGGTGCGAGCATTGAGCAAACTAACTATCTCCGCAGGGACTTTGCCCTGAGCTACAGAAAACCTGCAACAAGCATGACAACGCTGCGGCCATGGCCATGAAATCTTTCGCAACCTATACTCCAGTAGCATTGCATTTTTCAGGAATCGGGCCGGTCAGGCAGCGTACCACCGGATCCGGTCACAGACGCGGAAGATTGAAATTGCGGAGGGACACAACGCACTGCCCCACCAACGTTCTACTCTACAAAGTTTGTTTCTTTTTCGCTGACCTTTCCATTGACATCCCAACTTAATCAACATAGAGCTTCAAAACCTTGCTTGGCCCTCTGAATGTTGTGGGGCGGAGTCGCATGCCTCTTGGAGACCAACATCAGCGTTCCACGTGTCCCCGGCTTCTGATCGACAATTAGCTTGTTTGATGAGTTCATTTGCATTGGGATTCTGGGTATAGTCTCCGACCTCGTCGTTGGAGCCCACGGCCACAACAACGTTGGCCTCCTGACGCGGATGGCCCAGGCTCGAACCCCAAACCCCCAAACCTCCCCAAACTCCCCAAACCTCCCCAAACTCCCCAAACTCCCTCAACTCTCAGGGACCTCTTACTAGTCACAGGATCTCTCCTCCGGGATCTGGCGGCACGTCGGATGCCTCGGGAACAGTGAGATTCGGGGCTTCGCAGTGGACCCCCGCATGACCCGAGGGGAAGTGAACACGAAACCCAAAAACCGCCCACGAGGCCGAATGGTATAATTACCAAGGGAAATAACAAAAAATAGTACCACACAATAAGGGCTAGTATAGTATAACAGTATCGGGATTGTAAGGGGGTAAGCGATGGTGTAATTATACAGGCAATGGTGTAGCTATACAGGCAGGGACGATATGTGATTCAGAACCCTAACCCCTTAACCCCTAAAACCCCAAAACCCAAGCCCTAAGCAAAGAAGAAAAAAAAAAACAACGGCCCCAACGCTAAACTAGCGGACTCTCTCGGCCCCCCGGCGCGTTGATCAGCACCGTGGGCCTGGCCCGATGTCTTCATCGCACGGCTCTCTCGGGACCGAGAAGGTTCATGTGGGAGTTGCTGAAAATTAGGGGTACCTTATTTTGGGGTCCCTATAATTAGGATCCTACTATTTGGGGTACCATATTAGAGTCCCCTATTTTCGGAAGCTCCCATGTTACAGTGCAGCGTTACTGGAGCGATTAGCATGAGGGAGGCCATGATGGTTCGTACTAACATACAGTTGCTGTGAAGCCTAGAAGAGGGGTTGCTATGAGGGTTCCCGTAAGAGATCTTGGCAGGGCGCGACTGCAAGGATCCCCATTCAAGAACTCTTCAAGGTCCCAGGGCTCAAAGCGCTTGCACCTGAAGTCTGCCCAGGGAACACTATCCAAAACAACTGAAGCCGAAGAAAATCTGCCGCTTACAGGCGGAGCAACATCCGACCGACCCGGTGGCTCAGCAGCTTAAGGTCTAGAGTTTAGGGTTTAGGGTTTAGGCTCAGGCTCAGCAGCTTAAGCAAAGCCAAGGGCCCGGGCCCTCTCCAGTAGCCTCTGCGCCAGAGGCCGACTATGTACACGCCGCCTACCCAACGAGGGCAAGGCGAGGGCACAAAAGGAACGCCAGCATAGCGAGAGGAATCTCATGGGCACAGCATGTTGGACGCTTTCGAATCCCTTCGGCGGTGAGTGGTGAGTGTCAGGGCAATCACTTACCATTTCCTCGTAGGGGCACTGTTCGGCACCTTCCGACCTCCTGACTTTCCCTTACCTCCCGAGCCCCAACATGCTCAAGCTCCCTATTTTGAAGTCCAGGTCCGGGAAGGCTCTAGGCTTTAGGTCATAGGTCACCCCGCCTTTCGATGCTCCCATAATAACATGGGGTCGAAACCTTGGCACGCCATGCGTCCGTTTGGGCGTCTCGGTGCATGGGCTCAGGGACTGTGCACCTAAGGCTGTTCTGGCTTTGCTGCCAGAACAAAGCTAAGCGGAAAAGCAGCCTGAAAATTTCTGGCATGGCAAACGCGAACGCCACAGCCAAACCTTCAACATTCCGAACAAGGCTGACCTTCTGTACTGCCCCAGTTGTTCCTGTTGTTCCTATCGTCCCTCTTGTTCTTGCTCTTCTTGCGGGGCCCTGCCACGTTCCCGTGCTCCCCGACCCCACTTCCGGGGTTCGCACGCGTCCATCTCCGACTTGAGGCGGTCTGAGCGGGAGCCCCAGATCCCAAGACTTGAAAAGACTTCAGGGATACTCATATAGGTTTCGGGCTTCCTTTCGCACAGGCCTCTATTCGTCGACGTGAAAAAACCAAATCTTGGTGCAGCACATGACATGATGTTGCCGCCGGTGCGCCTCACCGTCTCAACCCTCCAGCCTGATCCCTGGACTTCAAACCCTGAAGCCTCAACTTTAGCAGCACTCCTCCCCAAGTCCCAACACGAAAGCCCTTGAGGAAGCAGCCCGTGAAGGAAGCCTCGTCCCCAAACCCTCAGCCATGCAAGCCTAGGTAAGGCTCCACGGGGAAGTTCGGCAGCTCGGGGTTCGGGATGTTGAAGCACCAGCCGATCTGACATTTAGGGTTTAGGCTTTAGGGACCTTAGGGCTTTGGTTTTGGGACATTAGGGACTTTAGGGACTTTAGGGGTTTGTGTTAAGGGTCTATGAACGATGATAGCGCTTTTGGAGACGAGAGTTTTGCATCGAATCTGACACCTCCTGGTCAACGGGGCTAGTGCCGCGTGTGTTGTGGTCTACCAAAGTCTCCTCGTCGGTCCCTGAAACCTGTCGTGGAGGGCTGTTTTGGACCATGAGGCCTATGCTCCCAGATTGCGTGCCATATTGGCCTAACTTGGATGACAGAAGCACTTACAACAAACTGCCTGATGTAAGCAAGGCAGAAGGAGGACCCATCCGAGCATCCTAATTACCATCTTCATCAAGACGTTGGGGCTCTGAGCTTGCACCTATTGGAAGGCTGCCACGCACGCACGTGCGCACACGCCATCACGCGCGCGCAGATGCATACATACATACATCTATATATATATATATATATATATATATATATATATATATATATATATGCTTATTATATACATATATATATATATATATACATATACACATATTGTATGTACACCCGCCGGACAAGGACGGCATGAATCAGACTGGGCATATTCTGGGCTCTATGCCCGGCAAGCACTTTCGAAGGAAGAACTTAACAGATTGAAGACAGGCACGGATTGGTTCAGTGGCCCAGCTTGCAAACTACACGGAACCCACCGTTTGGGATTGCCGGCATCTACAAACTAGGAATCATTGAAACCTACCTAGTACCATCCAAAATGTGAATGAGCACTTCCTGCCGCCAACAGCGCGACGTCAAGACAAAAGGCCAAGCCAAACCAAGTGTGGCAGTTGAGGACGTTTCGCTGAAGCCCGAAACCTTCAAGTGTCAAGGCTTCAAGATCGGCTGATGCGCCTGATAGCCAGCCGACTCAACCATGCGGCTTTGCCGTGGGTTGAGCCTCGAGGCATCTGAGGTGCATCCTACTACTAGTATCTAAGATCTGAGAATGGGTGCCCTCCCTGTGTTCTGAAACTCCCATCTTCAGCTTGGGCCTTCCCAGGTTTCCTGCATGTCATGCACTCCGGGGTCGAGGTTTCTTTTGTTGGCCCTTCTCCCTCTGATTCAAGCGGCGTATGTATAAGTTGTGCTTTACATGGGGTTTTTTGGCTCGGGGTTTTAAGATTTAAGAGGGTTTAGGTGTTTAGACTGCTTCTGCAAGCGGCGTCTGCGTGCTCCCGGCTTGGGGCGCCGACTGGTTGCCGAAGCCGGGGCCGATGATGAAGACGCGCGTAGTCTGAGGGCTGAGGAGATCGAACCCTTGCAAACGCCCCACAAAACGAGCACTATACAACATGCATGCTGCTGCATGACGTAAACCGACATAAACAAGCGTTTTGTGTTAGAACCCCTCTTTTCCGTCTGCTTTCTCTAGCTCAGGGTTTAAGGTTTAAGTTTAGGGTGTAGGGCCTAGGGTTTAGGTGTAGGTCTTACAGGTCCTTGAGGAATCTACCAGAGTTTCATAGTGTTTTGGCTGGCGGAGTTCAAGCAGGCTGTTTAGTTTTGGACCCCTGTC
>CAJNDT010000447.1:961982-994482 GCA_905221615.1 Symbiodinium sp. CCMP2592
GCCCCTACCTCTACTACCAGTACAACCACTGCCACCACCACCACCACCACCACCACCACCACCACCGCCACAACACCACCACCGCCGGCCCCACCGCCATCGCCATACACCGCCCACCGCAACCCCCACCCTATGGGCCCTTCTGCCGCCCCTGTTGTGCAGGGCCCGACTTGGGAGAGGATATTATTGCCTCAAAGCACACATTAGTGTCTTCGGACGCACTCTTGGGCCACGGCATGTTGAAGAAGCCATTGTTACGGCCCGGTGTCAAAGCCGCCGAAATGCCGGAGGCCTCATGCATGCGGCGTCCCCTACCACACTCGGATTAGGATCTCACAACTCTTCAACAACCCAGGCCTTGATAAACTCGGGCTTCACGCCGGCAATTTCCTTCCCGCGGTGTGAATATCATACACGACCAGTTTATAGAAGCAGGAGCCATGCGTCGTTTTGCTGCACTGCACAGTTGTAACAAAGCATATGTAGCAAAGCCGACATGTCCGAACTCTCGGACTTCTTAGCATGTGAATGCCTATCTAAGCCTATCTGCCTGTCCATCCATAGGTGCGAATTTAATGACACTGGGGAACAGCCGCCCTAGCTATCCACATGGTTTGCGGCACCTCCGGTGTACAGCCGCTGAGGCACAGCACCAGCAAAGCACAAAGGCCTGGCAAGATACCGCAGGACGTCTACGTAAATCTGTTGATCCTCTGCCAGCTGGACAATTTCACCGAGCCTTTGGATATCAGGGCATCTGAGTCTCCCTGGAAGCTAACGGTGCCGTCCTGGCAGTAGACTCGGGCGCCAGAATGAACTCTTCGAGCATGGCATGACTTTCCGCATCCCCGGCCTCCTCCAGCTGGGCACTCACCTGCAGAGGGGGCACAACTTCGCGCAAGCTCCTGTCCGTCTATCTTGCACGAAGCAGCGCGGAGCATGGCATGCGCAAAACACGGGTGCATTCCCTCAGGTGTTGCATGACGCTTACAACGATGCCGAAAGTTACTTCAACTGCTCCCTCCTCGTGCTTGCTGTCACCACTATCACAGAAAGACCATGATGAGATGGTCGGCTAAGGCCCCAGGCGTGCACCGTGCTCAAGCAGCCAGGGACCTGCACTTTGGAGAGGCGAGGGGATGGCATTCTTGCCGCAGGCTGTTACGAGGATCTCGGAGCCGAAACCCCGAAGCCGACACCCGAAAATCCAGTCTCTCATCGAGTTCTCAACGCCTTGTTTTCTGGAAGCTTCAGCTCCGCTGGCATTGCCGGCAGCCTGCATGATGCTTCGAGACTGACCACTACTGCTACCACTACTAATACCACTACCACTAGTTAGTACTACTAGTACTACTACTGTCGCTGTTGCTGGTGATGTTGCTGATGTTGCTGTCGCTACAACCACTACAACTACCGCAACGACCACGCTTACGACTCTACGTACGACTACGATACCATTACCACCCCCGCTGAAGTTCTCACTTCTATCACGATGCCTCATCCTCCTGGCGTTCCCACCTCCCTCATCGGCGGCGATACCATGGCAAAGAACAATCTCATCGAAGGGAACCCTTGCACCAACAAACTGTTTATGGCCCCACTTGTCACAGTCAGGCACCACGATGATGAGACTGACAAGTTCAAACGGAAATACCTTACTTGCATAGCAAAATCCGACAGCAAGCAAACCTTAATGATCTTAAATGACTAAGAAGTAACAATAACAAAAGCCTTACTCTAGCCTCTAGATGACAGAGCCACTACCACTAGCAACGACAGGAGCAACTATCGTAGCAGGACAACTCAGAGTGGGTGTCCACATGTTCGCTAACAGCAGCAACATCGGCAGACGACGAGGAGACTCTGACGTGGATCGTGAGAGAAGCCCTGCTGCAATCCGCAGCCGAAAGCATCTCTTCAGGCTCAGTAATTTAGTACCGTGAATAGCTGCGAATGGCACAAAGAATTCATACGTGTACTGACAGCCGAGGTTTGCACTTCGCAGCCAAAGCCATAAGCTGCTGGTATCCTGGGCTGGGGAGTCGAAGGCTGCTTAAAACCACCCCAACTCCAAGACTTTGGCTATCCTCGAGTTGGCTGGAATCAGCGTTTCGACTGCTGCCGCCCTTTGCATTTTTCCCCTTGCCGGGATGCTCATGCGGTCGTTTGGAAGGCCGGCTAAAGCCGAAGCCATGCCCGCAAGCTTGGGCGGCAGTCCTATGCTGCAGAGGAAGGACATCAAGGGCAAGGGTGTGTTCGGGCCGCAGGATGGTTCAGTGGCTTCAGGTTCAGGGCCGCGGCATGGGGCTGTTCAGCAACCCTGTTGGAGGATGCACCTCCAAATGCCTTCAGCTCCTTATGATGCTGCTACTGCATCATGTATGCCAGAAGCCTGCGAGGCATGGATTCACCAACCCTCAATCACCTGGACAGGTTCTGGATTAGGAGTTCATGCTACCTGAGCGGAATTCACTAGTCACTAGTCAGCGCAGTAAGAACCCCAACCCGAGGCAAATCTCCCAAGGCAGCTCCAGGAGGATACCCCGAGACTCTTCGGGCTTCATAATGACGGACACAAGTCTATGAAAGGCAACAATTGCGAGGATGATGATGACAAGAGTAGTAGTGCTGCAGGTAGCACTAACCAACTCGACAAACTTCAGAGACTTTAGTGGTGCTTGAAATCCCTGGCCCAGCATCCGTAGTCGCCGGGCTTCAGCGCCCGCAACGGTCCGGCCCCACGCCGTCGAACCTCTCATCGAAAGCAGGGCTGAGGGCATTAGGTTTTGGGTTCAAGGCGCCCCTAAGAACGATAGAAATCGCACCAGCACTGATTGCGATCCGTGGCATTCGCAAAAGGTAGAGCACTCTTAGTCTAAGTCTAAACTCATCGGGGACATGGGAAGCAGGCGATAAGAGTCCAAGAACAACCGTACTGGCTGCAAGCTGCAATGCCGACCAAGTAACTATGGTAGTAACTGCAACTAGCATTAAGACAACACAAGAGTCCCCGGGAGTAGCACGCAAACGAAATTAAAAACCATCACGGCTGAAGTTACAGTTACGTCTGAGCTGCAACTGCACGACGCAGCCCATCGCGACACCGACTCAGGCCAAGTCGAGTAAAACTTGCCAGCATGCTCAGGTGCGTTAAAGTTCAAGTTCTTGTGACAACGACTCCGAAATAGCAACTCGCAAATTGGAGCCACTGTAAAAGATCTGCCACGCAGCCTGCTGGTGCACCCATGCCAAGCACAGGGCGCTAGCACCTGACCAAAAGATATGCATCACATTCTTTCTTCGACTTTGTACTGGCGAAAGCGGAATACTCTTGCTGTCACTAAGCCGTGACAGTGCTAGCAGCGGTCGCAGTCCTCGACACTGTCGCTGTCCCAATCGCACTGTTGCTCGTAGCAAATAAAGCAATAGCGGCGTAGTAGGAATAGAAGCCGTGGCATTAGCAATAGTAGTAGCAGCAGCCGCAGTAGCAGCAGTGGCAGTAGCAGCAGTAGCCGTATATGCAAGATGCAGATGTAGATGTAGACGTAGATGTAGACATAGTTGTAGAAGAAGAAGACGTCGTCGCCGTAGTATTAGTAGCAGACGCCGCAGTAGTAGTAGTAGTAGTAGTAGTAGTAGTAGTAGTAGTAGTAGCACTAGCAGTAGGAGTAGCAGTAGTAGTAGTAGTAGTAGTAGCACTAGTAGTAGCAGTAGCAGTAGTAGTAGTAGTCGTCGTCGTCGTAGTAGTAGTAGTAGTAGTAGCAGCAGCAGCAGCAGTACTAGTAGTAGCAGTAGTAGCAGTAGTTGTAGTAGTAGCAGTAGTAGCAGCAGTAATAGCACTAGTCATCGTCAGTGGTAGTGGTCATTGACCGCGTCTACAGCACAGAGAAACGAGGCCTGCGCCCGGGCGCACGCCTGAGGCCCAGCTAGTCTCAGGCCGCCTTTCCAAGGACTGGTATATTTTCAGAGAGGGAAACGAGTTCCTGCTATATACTGTAGATGCTTGCGATTCCCGTTTTCGTTCGCGCGCAAGCATGATGTAAAATGTACTTAGTCTTCGAAGAGAAAACGCGGCTGGTATATAGTTCGGGTCTAGGCGGCAACCGGGTTTCCTCCTCCCGAGATTTTGGGTTTCACATGATGACATGCATATGTGTACATATGTATATATGCACTTAGGCAGACAGATAGACAGATAGATTGCTAGATAGGTAGAACGAGAAAGAGATAGATATCCCTATGTCCATGTGCAGACATATAGATATACATTGAACCTCTGCGGCACAACTTGCCGTGGACTGCACAGCTGAGCTTGCCATCATCAAGGGCATGTACTCCTGTATGTAACTTACTGAAGACATCCAGATCGGTGCAGTTCCCGTGCAGCTGAAGGCAGCGCGTGCTCAAAATGCGAAAGAAAGCTGCCTAGGCTGAAATCGCCCCCCCAAAGCAAAGAGCAACAGCAACAGTTTGAGAAGATCATACGAAAGCCCTGCCTCGAAGCTCGGGAAGCTCGGCTGAGTGTCGACGCAGGTGGTGCTTTGGGCGTTGCTGATACCGATAGCATGGCAGGAGACAAAGCAGAGATTGTGGCGGGAGGTGGGTGTAGATGCGTGAGTGCCAGCTTTTCACACTACAAGCAGCGGACGAAGGTGCATTTCATCCGGGAATCGAGCTAAGAGCGTTGTTCAGGCATCGCTTGGCTGGGCCGGTCCTTGCTTGGCTGATGGTTGCGGATATGGCCCATCCAAGGCACATTGACCAGGGAAATCTCTGCTCCCTTGTCGCAAAACAGCTTCGATTGCGGGGGCGGTACATTGGCTTGATGGATCAAGACGAAACGTCACGCAACTGGCATGCTACCAGCCTTTTTCACAGCGCTTGCAGGCGCTTCGAGTTTATCGTGGAGGTTTGCAGAGGGAACTGAAGGATCATGCCATGCAATGCAGTAGCAATACATGAATACATGCACCGCTTTGGCCGGAGTTCCCCCCTCAATCCTCAGGGCAGGTCTGCCGCCCCTTTGCCTCGCCTAAGGATGCGTGGCACAAAGGCTGTGAGCTCCCACATCGCGATTTCTGTCCAAGGCGTATGTGAAGCATTTGTCATGGAACTACTGCCGTACTCTAGTCCAAAAAGTAACTTGTAGAGTCGTGGTAGTGACAGGAACAGGAGCAATCGTGGTGATGTTATGCAACACTGTTCGTCGCATCCCCAAGAATTGCAACGACAAGAACCAGAAACCGGCAAAACAACGCCGGCATACATACCCTGCATTGACAACGTCTGTAGCAACATGCCATGCTACTGCTATTGTACACCATACACAACCATCGCACAGCACATTGTATTGCAATGTTCGACGGTTGTAGTGCTTGCAGTACGCTTGCTGCTTCCGGGAGCACAGTCTGACATGTCTGAGCCTGCACCGCACAACTAGGGCAGTGATAGCGAAATCCGAGTGCCACGGTTGACTGGCCTACACCATGCTGGATTCTGCCAGATTTCTGCCATCACAGCTGCTTGTCAGACAACGAGACGCAAGTCTCGACTCGAAAGGTGGCTTGAGCCTCGAGGCTACGATCAGTACTACCATCTCTGAGGTCTTGTGCGCACTTCGTGACCCCAAGCGAGAAGATACTATCAACTGAAGTTCTATTCTATTCCACTTGCAGGTGATCAGTTGGTCTGTTGCGTTCGGAGCAGTGTTAGTCTCCGCTAGGCCATGGCCGCGGCGGCCGCAGCCTGGCGGCTTCGAGCTTTACAAAAGGACCTGGAGCGAGCTCAATTGAAGCGCTTTGGCAATGCCGCGGGTCCTGGTGCACCAGGCAAGGCAGAAGATTTCTCTCTTGCTGGTTGAGAGCCTGCGCTGGGTTCGGCAAAATGAGACATGAACATCTGAAGACCACTTTTCTATTCAGCTGGTTCCAGTATTTAGCATGAGATGCTCAAGGTCCATCAGGCTTACCTGGCCAATCCTGGATAGTTACTAAACTTTCCAACAGCGCAGTGATTTTGACTGCCCGCCGGAAGCTTGATCGTAGTGATGTTCTTTGAGTCAACAAATGCAGCTGAGACTTCGAGTTTCTTCATCTCGGCTCGAAATGGGGCCCACCACAGAATCGGAAGACACCTACCTCGTCTGCTCCCATTAAACGCATGACAGTCCTCTCCATCGCATGTAACCTCGGAGCGATCAGAACATCGCTGTGCTCCACCGCTTGGACAAAAGCCATCCCCTATTGTTCTACCAGGCTCTACCAGTCAGCGTCGCCCAACGTTCTGACCCGCTGTACCCTGCCAGCGAAGTACTTTGAAGTAACCGTCCAGCCCTCAGACCCATTCCTGATCAAACCTCCGCAGACCGCGGACTGTGGTCACTGCAGATCCGGGATGTCTTGAAGGTGGGAAAACCGTGTCCGTGAAGGCACAGGGACTAAAAAAAACAGATCCGGGTGATCCGCCTGACCAGACATCGCCACCCGAGTTTCGCACATCTCATCACTTGTTTGCCTGCAGTGGAAACAGAATGAAACAGCTGCAGCAGCCAGGCAGAGTTGCTTTCAGTTCAGCTCCGGCCTTGGACATCTCCGCACCGACAAAACCGAAGATGTCCTCTTTGGCACTGTCCTGACTGCGCTCCTTCCCTTCAACTGCTAACTGCTACATCTTCTGACATCCCAAACCTTCTTCGCCCGCTTTAGGAGGAAACAGGAGCGTAAAAAACTGGTAGTTTCCTGCTTGCCCACGAGCATCCATGGGCAAATCATATAATGTCCACCCAGCCTCCATCCGTTCCCCAGATCATCCATGAGGAAAAGCCATGATAATTAACGTCCACCCAGACCGCATCCGTTTCCACGGAGCATCCATGGGCCAAAACTATGATCACGTCCAACCAGACCTCATTCATCCCTCAGAGCATCCAAGGGCCAAAGCCATGATTTCGTGCGCCCAGACCTCATCCGTTGCCCTCTGCACCCAGGGGCCAAAACCATGATAACGTCCACCCAGACATCATCTGTCCCCCCCCAGCATCCAGGGCCCAAAACAATGATAACGTTCACCCAGACCTCATCCTTCCCCCAAACCATCCATGGGTCAACCATGATAACGTCCACCTAAGCCACATTCGCTCACCAGCTCACCCATGGGTCAACCATGATTTCAACCACCGTGACCTCCTCCTTTCCCCAGAGCATCCATGGGTCAACTATGATAGCGTCCACACAGACCTCGTCCTTTCCTCAGAGCATCCATTCGCCAACTGTGACAACGGCAACCCAGACCACTGGAGCTGAAAAACCCTACACAAACTGATGACGGCAGAGGTCCCAAGACTCCCTTCCCTCGTCGTCCCATGCGAGGCCAATCCAGATCTCTTTAGAGACCGAGAAACCTCGTTGAGTTCGTGTGGAGGTACCAACTACCGCTTACGCAAGACTTCATTGAGTTTATGGCTGATATTTCCTAGTTCGTTGTGCTGTTCTGATGTCCAGATTTTTAGCCCAAATATCAGCGTATGTTTACAAAACAAAGGTTTTTGTGGGTGTTTAGACACTACTCTATGCTCTCCCATTTCTCTGGTTGTCAGCCTAGCCACCGAGCTCCGAACACGAAGTGCACAAAACCCGGACGAAAAGCACTTCGCATGCATTTAGTCTCCCGGTTTTTTGTGCGCCTGTGACCCTTTAGGAGCCCGCATCAAGCGAGAAGCTGCAAACGTCAAAACTAGACGGCGTTCCCCTCCCGAACAAGCCTGCCTCTCCGGCTGCCAAGCTCCGAGACTTTTCGTCCGGAAGCCCAGTAGCATGTGTGAAAACGACTCTCGGGACCGAACCTTCCCAACTCCAGCGAAAGCGCCCACCAAGCCATGCCCAGAACCCTCCAGCCCCATGCGTAGTTCCTTGCTTTGGTTGCCTGGTTCGTGATGAGATTTGATGAGTGATCTTGATGATAGGATCTAATCACAAAATACATCAATCCCAGGAAGTTTCTGTGTTGAAGGCTAAAAGTCTTAAAGCAATTTTGTACCCCTACCGGCCGTACCTCTTGCCAGCAGGATATTCCGTTCTGAAACCCAGGGCGATTTTCTATTTACCCTCTTCACGTTACAGTAGAATCCCACGCTGCTTCTCCTTGGGGAGCGTGGCTCCGGCGCCGAGGGTGCCGGCTTTCGCTCCTCCGATTTGGCGGCACTGAGACGCTTTCGGCAGCACCCACAAGGCACACGCCATTCCTGACTTGTCTCTGCTCAGGGTTGTTGAAAGCCAAAACAACACCCCCGTGCGGTTGAGTTGATGGCCTGGCGCAGCAGGCGCTGCCGGCGTAGCTGCTGGCGCAGATGCCGGAGCCTCAGCCAGAAGCCGTGTGGTGTTTCGCTAGGACTTTCGGCTTGGCGCCCTTGCTACACCATGGAGTCCTAGTGCCATCTTTGGAGCCCTCTGCAAATCTTCCAGTCTTTGACTTCTCATCTCAGCCCCCGGACCGGTGCAGCGTCAAGGGCAAGCCCCGCAAGCAGGCCTGCAACGCACACCGTGTGCATCTGCATCAACAGCCGAAATTTGAACAAGAGGCCGGAAGTTCAAGAACTGTAGCCTCGATTCGGGACTCTCCTGTCGAGGGTCCTAATTGCAAGACTCAACACTTCAGAGAACTACAACTCCCCAGCCTCCGCTGGGTGCGCTGGGAGCACTCAGGAGCGGATCCAGCGTGTCCTCGCACATTCACACTTAGAGCCCACAAGAATATGTGTCTGTGTGCGTATGTACAAATAGGCTCATCATATACATATACATATGCACATGTACATAGATACACAGATACATACATACATAATTACAGTCATACATAGCGAGTACACCAGCTGTCCTGAAAAGAAACGTAAGCATGACTTGAGGATGTGTTGCTTCAATGGAAGAGGTTCCGCACTCCCGCAAGCTGACAACCTATTCTGAAATTGACACGGCCTGTTTCTTCTCCACCGACTGGAATCTCTGAACCCTGTGAAGTGGGTCTGTAAGCGCCCGGCCACAAGCCCTGCAGAGGCGGGCTGCGACGGCGCAGAACTGCTGACAAGATCAGGTGTTCCGGTCGAACTTTTGTTTAGCAGCTGCAACCAGTTACGGCTACCTGCTGGGCAGTTGGGAACGATCCAAACTCTCTGAATTGATGCTTGGACCCATGCCAAACAAGCACGCCACAAAAGGCCTCTGCTCGCCGCCGAGGAGATCTGCAGACCTTGCTTACAGACAGGGGGTTGGTGTCCCGGTCTATGGTTTATGCACTCCGTTCCCTGCTTAGTGTTGCGTGGGCTGGGGATGCCGGCAGGATGTCAACCAGTGCCTTGTAGAACTGCTGTCAATCTTCTCTCTTGAAGCTGGGAGCTGTCTACCTCGTGTCATGCACTGCCAGTACGCCCTGTGGAAGTTGTCGATAATCTTGCAACCTTCTTCTGAAATCCCATCAGCTTGGTCGGATGCGGTGCGGCAGCTTGCACAGCTCCACCGCCACCCAGGAGGTCCACCTGGACTAACAAACAGCTGGGTGAACTAGTGACCAGCTGGTGTAGAGCAGACTAACCCGAGCAGGGAAAGCCGAGCGCATGCAAATCTCTGTCTACAAAGGGGGCCTCCGTATCTGATACAGTTCCACAAGACCCAATGCACGCAACACCCAAATGACCTCACTGTCGGGTCGGCTTCGACTATGGCACCTTGAGGCTCGACCATAAAAGCAATTGCCGAACAATCTACCAGCACTGTTCTGCACCTTAAACTCTAAACATGGGAACGACGGCCGGTTCCCACATGACATCAAGGCCAACCGTCAATCTAGCTGCACGAGTAGTACCTGTCGACTAAGCAAGCAAGACCAATCCATGTCGGCACCATGATATCAGAACCGCAGAAACCTGAGTGTCATCAAGTATGTGCGACTTGCCACTGACCACACGTTGACCACCCACACACGTCACACAGTTATACACGCACGCACACTTGATTTGTTCGGATGTGTCAAGTTGAAGGAAGTTGTCGCACCTCGGCGGCCGGGGCGGAAGTGGTGGCTTCGCCACCCAGCAGGTCGGCCTCCTAGGGCTTCTTAGATTTCTGGCTGCCTGGGATGTCTTCGTGGCTTTGCTTGAGGGGTCTTTGGGGATTCAGGGATCGAGACGCAAGACGGAAGATACTGTAGCTGCACTGCCAAATCGCGATCAAGTCGTATCTTGTATTCTTGCATGCTAATACAACCTCGCATCGAATTTCGTCTCAACTTCTGCTCTGTGCTGTCTGTCTCACTGAAACCCTCCTCAAACTGCTTGCTACTCCCATGAATACCCGAATACCCCTCCACGGAATCGATGAAGGGTGCAGGTTGAATGAGGGAACGGGATCGGAGACCGGGGGCGAATTGGGGGATCAGACTCGCAGACCAGCCGCTCGATTCAATCAGGCACCTCCAGCAGAGCCGAGACGAGACCCGACCCGACCTGACTCGACCCCAACCCACCCAACCCCACAGGGATCCCACCGCAAGACCCGACGAACCCGACCCACCCCTCGCACCCACCCGACCAACCCGCCTGCCAACTGACAGACCCGACCGACCGACCGACCCGACAAGACCCCACCCCACCCGACCAACCCACCCAACCCCACCCAATCAACCCGATACCAAGCCCGACCCTCTACCCCGAGCAACCCAAGCAGCCAGGCAACCCCACCACTTGGCGAACCGACCCAACCCACTGCACGACGACGTACCCGCATGGCAGAACGCTGTGGGCACGCTCTTGAGGTGCAGTCACATCACCACCTCCACACCGCGGAAGGTGCAATGTAGTCGCAGTCGTAGTAGTAGTCGTCGTCGTGGTGGTCGTCGTCGTCGTAGTCGTAGTCGTAAGTAGTAGTAGTAGTAGTAGTAGTAGTAGTAGTAGTAGTAGTAGTAGTAGTAGTAGTAGTAGTAGTAGTAGTAGTAGTTAGTAGTAGTAGTAGTAGTAGTAGTAGTAGTAGTAGTAGTAGTAGTAGTAGTAGTAGTAGTAGTAGTAGTAGTAGTAGTAGTAGTAGTAGTAGTAGTAGTAGTAGTAGTAGTAGTAGTAGTAGTAGTAGTAGTAGTAGTAGTAGTAGTAGTAGTAGTAGTAGTAGTAGTAGTAGTAGTAGTAGTAGTAGTAGTAGTAGTAGTAGTAGTAGTAGTAGTAGTAGTAGTAGTAGTAGTAGTAGTAGTAGTAGTAGTAGTAGTAGTAGTAGTAGTAGTAGTAGTAGTAGTAGTAGTAGTAGTAGTAGTAGTAGTAGTAGTAGTAGTAGTAGTAGTAGTAGTAGTAGTAGTAGTAGTAGTAGTGTAGTAGTAGTAGGTAGTAGTAGTAGTAGTAGTAGTAGTAGTAGTAGTAGTAGTAGTAGTAGTTAGTAGTAGTAGTAGTAGTAGTAGTAGTAGTAGTAGTTAGTAGTAAGTAGTAGTAGTAGTAGTTTAGTAGTTAGTAGTAGTAGTAGTAGTAAGTAGTAGTAGTAGTAGTAGTAGTAGTAGTAGTAGTAGTAGTAGTAGTAGTAGTACTAGTAGTAGTAGTAGTAGTTAGTAGTAGTAGTAGTAGTAGAAGTAGTAGTAGAAGTAGTAGTAGCAGTAGCAGTAGTAGCAGCAGCAGCAGCAGTAGTAGTAGTAGTGGAAGTAGTAGTAATAGTAGTAGTAGCAGCAGTAGTAGTAGCAGTAGCCGTAGCAGCAGTAGTAGTAGTAGTTGTAGTAGTGGTAGTAGTAGTAGTAGTAGTAGTACTAGTACTAGTACTAGTACTAGTACTAGTACTAGTACTACGGTGGATGGAGGAAATCTTGCACCACCTACACATCTTGTTTCGAATACACATCCAAGCAACAACCCCGCGCCCCCTTCTTAACATTGACGACAGACCTCTTGGGGCGGTGCAAGATTTATGTCATTGGAACGATTTTGTAAATCCCCGTGTTCATAGCAATGTTAAGAAGGAGGCGCGGGGTGAAGCTAACTAACATATCTTAAAAGTGGTGCAAGATTTCCTCCATCCACAGTCCCCAGAGCGGGGTCTAGCTTTGGCCTGCTCGTGGCTTTCCTACATGGCTTGCAGATACTTCCAGTCAGGGCAACGTTGCATAGAAGTCACAGTCAACGTTCAGTTAACGTTCAGTCAACGTTACAGTCAACGTTCCAGTTAACGTTGCGAAAATGCTGGCAGGGGCAGCATTTTGGAGTTTTCAAGCATAAAAAGCAAGAAATACATGTATTTCTTGCTTTTTATGCTTGAAAACTCCAAAATGCTGCCCCTGCCAGCATTTTCGCAACGTTAACTGGAACGTTGACTGTAACGTTGACTGAACGTTAACTGAACGTTGACTGTACGTTAACTGCAAATTCCTACCAAATGTAGCAAAGTTGTGGAATTCTTGCGATTTTAGAATGACCTGGCTGCTGCGCAAGATGCACTGTCAGGGCTGCATGGCTCCATTAGCGAAGACAGCGACATGGACGCTGCTATACTATACGGCGATTCAGATTTTGCTGCAATGGCATTTCATGGCAAGCCACACAAGTACGTCACGCACCATGTCACGACCCTCTAGAAACGTCATATCACGAGCCTCTAGAAACGTCATTACTCGAGTCGTCCCCAGAGCGGGGTCTAGCTTTGGCCTGCTCGTGGCTTTCCTACATGGCTTGCAGATACTTCCAGTCAGGGCAACGTTGCATAGAAGTCACAGTCAACGTTCAGTTAACGTTCAGTCAACGTTACAGTCAACGTTCCAGTTAACGTTGCGAAAATGCTGGCAGGGGCAGCATTTTGGAGTTTTCAAGCATAAAAAGCAAGAAATACATGTATTTCTTGCTTTTTATGCTTGAAAACTCCAAAATGCTGCCCCTGCCAGCATTTTCGCAACGTTAACTGGAACGTTGACTGTAACGTTGACTGAACGTTAACTGAACGTTGACTGTACGTAACTGCAAATTCCTACCAAATGTAGCAAAGTTGTGGAATTCTTGCGATTTTAGAATGACCTGGCTGCTGCGCAAGATGCACTGTCAGGGCTGCATGGCTCCATTAGCGAAGACAACGACATGGACGCTGCTATACGGCGATTCAGATTTTGCTGCAATGGCATTTCATGGCAAGCCACACAAGTACGTCACGCACCATGTCACGACCCTCTAGAAACGTCATATCACGAGCCTCTAGAAACGTCATTACTCGAGTCGTCCCCAGAGCGGGGTCTAGCTTTGGCCTGCTCGTGGCTTTCCTACATGGCTTGCAGATACTTCCAGTCAGGGCAACGTTGCATAGAAGTCACAGTCAACGTTCAGTTAACGTTCAGTCAACGTTACAGTCAACGTTCCAGTTAACGTTGCGAAAATGCTGGCAGGGGCAGCATTTTGGAGTTTTCAAGCATAAAAAGCAAGAAATACATGTATTTCTTGCTTTTTATGCTTGAAAACTCCAAAATGCTGCCCCTGCCAGCATTTTCGCAACGTTAACTGGAACGTTGACTGTAACGTTGACTGAACGTTAACTGAACGTTGACTGTACGTTAACTGCAAATTCCTACCAAATGTAGCAAAGTTGTGGAATTCTTGCGATTTTAGAATGACCTGGCTGCTGCGCAAGATGCACTGTCAGGGCTGCATGGCTCCATTAGCGAAGACAGCGACATGGACGCTGCTATACGGCGATTCAGATTTTGCTGCAATGGCATTTCATGGCAAGCCACACAAGTACGTCACGCACCATGTCACGACCCTCTAGAAACGTCATATCACGAGCCTCTAGAAACGTCATTACTCGAGTCGTCCCCAGAGCGGGGTCTAGCTTTGGCCTGCTCGTGGCTTTCCTACATGGCTTGCAGATACTTCCAGTCAGGGCAACGTTGCATAGAAGTCACAGTCAACGTTCAGTTAACGTTCAGTCAACGTTACAGTCAACGTTCCAGTTAACGTTGCGAAAATGCTGGCAGGGGCAGCATTTTGGAGTTTTCAAGCATAAAAAGCAAGAAATACATGTATTTCTTGCTTTTTATGCTTGAAAACTCCAAAATGCTGCCCCTGCCAGCATTTTCGCAACGTTAACTGGAACGTTGACTGTAACGTTGACTGAACGTTAACTGAACGTTGACTGTACGTTAACTGCAAATTCCTACCAAATGTAGCAAAGTTGTGGAATTCTTGCGATTTTAGAATGACCTGGCTGCTGCGCAAGATGCACTGTCAGGGCTGCATGGCTCCATTAGCGAAGACAGCGACATGGACGCTGCTATACTATACGGCGATTCAGATTTTGCTGCAATGGCATTTCATGGCAAGCCACACAAGTACGTCACGCACCATGTCACGACCCTCTAGAAACGTCATATCACGAGCCTCTAGAAACGTCATTACTCGAGTCGTCCCCAGAGCGGGGTCTAGCTTTGGCCTGCTCGTGGCTTTCCTACATGGCTTGCAGATACTTCCAGTCAGGGCAACGTTGCATAGAAGTCACAGTCAACGTTCAGTTAACGTTCAGTCAACGTTACAGTCAACGTTCCAGTTAACGTTGCGAAAATGCTGGCAGGGGCAGCATTTTGGAGTTTTCAAGCATAAAAAGCAAGAAATACATGTATTTCTTGCTTTTTATGCTTGAAAACTCCAAAATGCTGCCCCTGCCAGCATTTTCGCAACGTTAACTGGAACGTTGACTGTAACGTTGACTGAACGTTAACTGAACGTTGACTGTACGTTAACTGCAAATTCCTACCAAATGTAGCAAAGTTGTGGAATTCTTGCGATTTTAGAATGACCTGGCTGCTGCGCAAGATGCACTGTCAGGGCTGCATGGCTCCATTAGCGAAGACAGCGACATGGACGCTGCTATACGGCGATTCAGATTTTGCTGCAATGGCATTTCATGGCAAGCCACACAAGTACGTCACGCACCATGTCACGACCCTCTAGAAACGTCATATCACGAGCCTCTAGAAACGTCATTACTCGAGTCGTCCCCAGAGCGGGGTCTAGCTTTGGCCTGCTCGTGGCTTTCCTACATGGCTTGCAGATACTTCCAGTCAGGGCAACGTTGCATAGAAGTCACAGTCAACGTTCAGTTAACGTTCAGTCAACGTTACAGTCAACGTTCCAGTTAACGTTGCGAAAATGCTGGCAGGGGCAGCATTTTGGAGTTTTCAAGCATAAAAAGCAAGAAATACATGTATTTCTTGCTTTTTATGCTTGAAAACTCCAAAATGCTGCCCCTGCCAGCATTTTCGCAACGTTAACTGGAACGTTGACTGTAACGTTGACTGAACGTTAACTGAACGTTGACTGTACGTTAACTGCAAATTCCTACCAAATGTAGCAAAGTTGTGGAATTCTTGCGATTTTAGAATGACCTGGCTGCTGCGCAAGATGCACTGTCAGGGCTGCATGGCTCCATTAGCGAAGACAACGACATGGACGCTGCTATACGGCGATTCAGATTTTGCTGCAATGGCATTTCATGGCCAGCCACACAAGTACGTCATGCACCATGTCACGACCCTCTAGCAACGTCATATCACGAGCCTCTAGAAACGTCATTACTCGAGTCGTAGTAGTAGTAGTAGTAGTAGTAGTAGTAGTAGTAGTGGTAGTGGTAGTGGTAGTGGTAGTGGTAGTGGTAGTGGTAGTGGTAGTGGTAGTGGTAGTGGTAGTGGTAATTGTAGTAGTAGGTCACTAGCACTAGCAGTAGCAGGAGCAATAGTAGTGGTGGTAGTAGTAGTAGTAGCAGTAGTAGTAGTAGGTCACTAGCACAAGCACTAGCAGTAGCAGGAGCAGTAGTAGTGGTGGTGGTGGTGGTAGTAGTAGTAGTAGTAGAGCAGTAGTAGTCGTCGTCGTGGTGGCATAATTCGGTTTATCATTGAAAGCGCGCTTCTTGCCATGAGTTTAAATCTAGTGGCACTCCTCGACCTGTTGCTTCAGTTTCTGCTTGGCACATGGACAGGTCACTGACTAAACCCGTCCGATCGCCTGAGAGTCCCGGTTGCCGATTGGACCCTTCCGGTTTCTGATTCCACCCGACCCGGTCTCGGATTCGGCCCTCCTCGGTCTCGAGTTCTGGGCGACCCGATTCCGGAGACTGAGTCTCTGATACCGCTCTGCTGGTCTCTGACTCGATCTCTCTGGTCTCTGATTGGCGATTTTGGTTTCTGAACCGTAGTTATTCCCCCGGGGAGATATCACACGATTACGCTGTGTCCTGTAGTTGAGGCCTCGACGCGCACCCAGAGCCGTATACAAGGGAGACGGAAGAACCACACTCGAGGCGGTACATTGAAGGTGTGGAATAGGCGACAGCAGCAGCACTTGGCTGAAGCTGGAAATGGAGTGAGCCATCAATTCACTTGCAGGCGAAAGACTTTAGGTATGCTGTACGGACGCCTGTGCAAAGAACGGGACGATGGGAGACCACAGAGAAGGAGCCAGAGGCCCTGCGACACACTAACCCACCTACAGGTTCAGGACAAAGCACTCCCCCCCCCTGGAATCCATGTTGGTGCCTCAGACTACCCTCACTAAACAACCTACGGTGACAGCAAACACGGCCTGCCTGTGCCGCCTTGGTGCCGCCGCCGAGGAAGCCCAGACGCTGAAGCGCTGGGAGAGCTCCGTCCTGGCTCGTAGGTCCACATCAAGGATCGGGGGCCTTAGTAGTGAGGTTGAAGATCTGTTCTTTTTGAGTACATTGGTATGTGTGGAGAGTGGTGTTTGTCGAACACCTGGTTTGAGATCATGCCATGTCATGCTGTTGCAGTTGAAGTACCGCAACACATTACATAAAGAAACAGAGAGCATGCAACTAACGGCACTACATGATGCAGCGGCTTATGCACTAGGTTCGCAAACAACAACAGATCTCATGTTCTGTTGCCGGCCAGAAATGCCCGAAAGTGTCCTTGTGTTTGGCGCTGCTTCTCAGGGACATGAACTCCTCGGAAACGCCCTTCTTGATCTCCTAGCCGGTCGCTTACGTCTTGGTGTTTTGCGAGAGAGTGCTGCGACAGGGAAGCACTACGTTGCAATCCTCAGAACGTCGGCAGCTGAGGTGTGGCGCAGCCGATTATGCAGCTAAGCAACAAAATCAATCACCATGCAGCTGTCAGAAACGCATCATCGAGTTGAGGGGCACATGATGCTCTGGCTTAGCTGTCATTCAATACACGACCGGGGTCTCACATAAACCCACAACAAGCGCACCTCTACAGCCGTTTTGGCAAAGTCAGATGTGTCACTGGAGTGGATCGCGTCCTTGGCTTGTCGGTGTGTTGCTTCGGCTGGAAGGTATCCCAAGGCGAAACGTGGCGGAATTCAGTGGGATCCGTAGCATGAAACACTGGGTAGCTCGCCTAGCTACCTTCATCTGTCGGCTAAGGAACAGCACAACTTCCGGAAAGATCAGGCGTTGGGTTGGGAACAGCGTGAAAGCGATGACGGGACAGGGAGGCGGATCATCGCTATTCGAAGTAGCAGATGCGCCCGCGCGTGACTCAGGGTGACTGTCACACGGCAGGAAAAGTGTTTCATGCGGCTGCATTGAAAACCACCAGAATAATCGCTTTCACAATCAACTTTCATCCGAAACCACAGATTGCACCTGCTCCACAGAACCATCCTCAACCGAGTATCTGAAGGCATCCACTCCTTCCTGAACGCGCCCACAGTACTGCCCTGCCCCAGTGCAGAACATTCTTGGAAAGCTACCAGCGAAAGTATCACATCTGGGCTCCCAAGCTGTAAGAGCCAGAAGCCGTGCTAACGCAGCGTCGGCCTAGTTCAGGAAAGGGCGGCACATTATGCTCTTACGTTGCCGCTTGCTGCTGGACGCTGCAGGCCGGCTGATTCTAGGCTTGGCGTAATTCCTCACAGCCCTGCCGTGCATTTTTTTTAATTAAACATATGCGTAGCTGGCCTCTGCCGGATCGCCGCCATCTAAGCCTCAACACAGCCACATCCGAGGTTACCTTCCTGTCTAATCTCGACTCTTTAGAGCACACATTTGTTTCCTTCGCTCTGTGTGGCTTCGTCCCTCTCTCTCTCTCTCTCTCTCTCTCTCTCTTCTTGAGACAGAAGGCGGTCGAGCGCCCCGGCCCCACCCGCGCGAGTTCGCGCTCTGGGGTGGATCGACGGTGAGACTCAGTTGGGCTGAAGGATTCCAGTCACCGGTTTTCCAACCCCATCCAACTATCCTAGTACCCCCAGCTCGCTTCGAAGGCTAAGACTGGCTAAGATTGTAATATCACTCTCGACGGTGCTGGCGCCCTGTCTCTCAGCCTCTCTCGCTCTCTCTCTCTCTCTCTCCCTCCCTCTCTGGCTGTCTCTTCCCCATCCATTTTAGCAAAGGCCTCAAAAGTTCGAAGCGAGACGGACGTCTGTTCGCGTGCTCTCCAACTGGGAGCCTCATGCATAATAAGAGCCTTGAAGCCTGTAAGTTGGCCTCCACCATACAAAGCCATTACGCATAACGAGCCGCTTTGCCCTGTCGTCTGGCACACTGCCCAGCCAATTTACCTTGCCCTTCCTTCCGTCCGACCGTCCTTCCTTCCCTGTGCAGAAGCAAACTTGTCATGTTTGTGCTCGCAAGTTTACCTGCATGTATGTAGACACATAGTTACTTATACATTAAATAGACACGTATACACACAGCCACGCATACGCATAGATGTGCCTTATGCATCATGATCACAAACCACCAACTGCAGCGAGAAGGCCTAAGTACAGCCTCCGCGATCGCTCACAAACCTGGCAGCAGCGTCCGTTTGCGGTCTGTGGATTTAACTGGAGATTCGGTGGCTGGATTCCTGGGGCAGTCAGCATGGCGTACTCCTGATCTCATCTCCTCGCTTGATCTCCTAGCATCTGAAATATCGCAGTAGTGTCAGTCAGCCCTTCACGATTCTGCGCGCGGTCTCTGGCACCCATCGGGAAATGTGACGGCGGCACCATCTCTGCCAACTGCTTCGCAGTTGTCTTGGCATGGCTACACTGCGATACCTGCGCACAGCAGTTTGATGAGGCGTGACAAGGGTGCGAGGAAACACTTCGTTTGACCAACAGAATGAGGACTTCGTGAAGCTATCTTGCGAACGGCCCACCAGGCGCTTGGCTGCATCTGCTCCAACAAGGACGTCACCCTTGGCAATTCGCTCGACGAAGCCTGCAGGAGCAACACAACCACACGGGTGCAGTCTTGCTTGCACCACATCTTGTCAGGCAGGGACGACGCCCATGGCCAAAAGTACTGACATCACTGTCAACTCAGAATCCATCGAAGTGTAGTCAGCCAATGCAGTGGCTCTTCGAATGTTGTACTTGCGGCTGGGTGGTTGGTGGTTCTGGCGCTGCTGCCGCTGCTGGTGCTGGAGCTGGTGTTGCTGCTACGGTGACGGTGGTGGTGAGTCTGAGCAGTGGGTTCAGTTTTCAGACAAGTAGACACACGGAAGTAGCAGGCCTTTGGCACCGGATGCAGAAGAGCCACTGCTGCCTGAGCCTCCGTGCCAACGTCTGCTACGGAAGGCGGCTTCTTGAAGTACGTGAACCAGGCCCAAAGTCTGCATGGATACGGACTTTAAAAATGCTCTTTTCTGGCGAGCCTGCGCCAGCCCCCGGCGCAGGACCGCTGTAGCCACCTGGACCCCAGCCTTGATGGCAACAAAAGTCGTCACCAAACTCTGACAAAGACCTGATAACCTTAGATCGAAGGATGATCATACGAGTCTACATCGACATAATTCAGACAGCAGGAGTAACGATGTTTGCAAGCACGCGCACACCTGGTTGCCGGATGAGCTGAGAAACAGGACCTCCGCCCTTTATCCCCTTCGTCCCCAGGTGCCTCTCAGATACTGTGCGGCTATACAGCCCCTCACGGCGGGGCCTCCCTGCAAGCCACCTACACTCAAACTGAAGAAGCTATCGTCAAAGCCCATCCGCACAAATCCCGTCTCATCAGCACTCCTTGGCCTAGAACCATGACACTGCAACGCTGAAGACATCCCCGAACGCGACTGCCTCAAGCCTGGGCCTAGACCCAGTGAAGTCTGAAGCCAGAAAGCCTGTGCTAGGACCCTGGCGCCCGGCAGCCCCGGCTGCAGCAGCTCCTTGCTGGAAGCCGGCTGGGAAACCCGGCCCTGCTCCTGGTATTGAGGGAGGGAACAAGACCTTCTGGTTCTGGTTGTTGTGGGTCATAAAGCAAGCAAAGTTAGGGTTTGCAGATCCTGATCTAGTCTGGGGCCGAGGGGTTGTCTGGGGTTTAAGGTTGGAGTGCCCGACGAGCTTTGCGACCGAAAAGAGCTCGGACTGGTAGTTCGGATGGGTTAAGAAGAGCCACTACGAAAAGAATCGACAACTATCACGAACAGTCCAAATTCGAACACCAGCCAGACTGCGGCGTCGTAACACCATCACTGCCACAACAGCACCAGCTCTTCAGATTCATTTCTTTCTATGCATGTTCGAGGTTTCATCGCTCTCCGGCCTGAATGAGCGATCAGGAGGTAAAATCAAAACTTGGAACTTTGACAAGTATGAAGCCTTCTCAGCAGCGGCTGTTCTGAACTTCCAGTTCTATCCAGCATTGCTGCTGCCACGCACTTTGTTCTCAGTTGCCCCGACGCGAGTTGCAGGGTCGCTGCAGGTTCAAGACTTGCTTCAGTAGCCTGAGCAAGCCTTCTGCTATTACCTATTCTGTCAAGGTAAGGTTTTCCAAGGCAAACATGCCACATCAGTATGAGCGACTGAGAGGGGTGTGCTGCCGAAGTCGCTCTGGTACTTTCCTGCACCAGCTTGCAGCAATAAGCGCACAATGTCCACATGTCGGCCTCACACAGGGGTGTCCTGCGGTAAAAATCAGCGGAATCTGTGTCTGCAATGGCCTGCAGAAGCAAGCGAATCACTTCCGTGTGAACGCTGTGGGCTGCTTCCCAAAGCGGTGTTCTTCCATACATGTCAGGCTCATCGATGCCTTCAGCAGTGGCATGCAGCAGCAATTGCACAACGTACACACGAGCGTGCAAAGATGCCACCCAAAGCGGCGTTCTTCTATAGTGGTCGCTGTACGAATTCCACGTGGCCGTCTTGAGATGCCAGCCGCAGAGGTGTCCTGCCGTGCCGATCGCTCTTATCCTTGTCTGCACCAGCCTCCAGAAGCAACCGCATGATGCGACTCTGGCCGTGCTGCACGGAAGTCGTGAAGCCACAAAAGGGACTGTTCGGGCCCCAAGGTCGCTGCAGCATGTCTTTCCACATCGTCATCCAAACCCCCAGCACCTGCAATGGTAAGCTCCGGTTGCTGGTCTACGGAGATGTCAGCGAAAGGAAGTGAGACCAACTGTACATGGATCGGCGAGTCCAGAATGACGTCGTCTGCCAAAGCAGCGCCATCCAACAGAAGCCTCTGCCTGAATCGCACAAGCAGTGCTACTGCTGTTTCAAACCTTCCAGACATGGAGCATCCAAACACAAATCCACACACTGATCTAGAATGCACCAGCAACAATCACAAGAAGCACAATTCCGATCAAAAGGCGGGACTGACAGCTTCTGTTGAAGAGACGGTCTGGGCAGGCTGCGTCCAACAGAGTTGACACGCTTCCACGCGGCAATCAATGATCTGTTCACTACCTGATGACTTGAGCTGGAAAGCTGTGCTAAGCTTTGCAGACATCAACTTCATCAACCCGTGATCCCGTGCATCGCAACCCGTGCTGTTCTGTCCTGGCACAAATGGCGGTCGATGGGAAGGGCCCGCCGGGGCCGGTGAGTAAGGGGCGATGACCGGCCCACCTGCACCGCGGAAGATCTAGATCAGAAACTCAGATGCACGCGAACGACTGGTCTCCGCCACGTTTCGCGGTAGAAAGAACGCGGCGATTGTCGGAAGAGTCCGCAGATGTTCAGCAATGCAGCGGCAAGCATCTACCCGTGTTCCTTCAACCATGCATGTATAATGCTCGTGGGAATCATATTTCTTACCATTTCTTTTTTTTAAGCACGCGAGACTTCCAAGAATGCGCAGGGCATCTTTGCGAGGTCACACTGGATCGGAAAAGGTCAATCAACTTCATCGTGATGAGGATTGAAAGAGAACTGAAGAATGATTTGAAGGAATCGAGTCCAGTCTGTGAAGCGTCGAACAACCGTTGCCGATCGTCTGCGGTGGGTACCGGGAAGTGTGATCCAAACCATGTGGACTGAGATGCAAGACTTCGTGGCACCACTCACTAGGTTCACTAGATATGCCAGATATGCCAAAGCACACATCTCTTTCACCAGGGGACGGAGGCCTGGCACTTGCATTGGCTGATTGAAGCTCGTGGGAGGTGGCGCCTGGGTCTGCTGCGCCACTCGGATATGCTCTGAATTGCGATATGTCTGCAGTGCATAGATGGCATAGAACGCGAGAGCCCACTGGTGTACCCACTTCTCGAGAATCCCGCTACCTCTGCAGATGCTATGTGCTATGTAGTTATCCTGGCCAACGGCAAGCTTGCGACAGAAAAATCAGAAAGGCATTAAGACTTCAGCATCCCACCTCAACTATGCGATCTCAGAGTAATCCCACAGTCGAAACTCCTAGGTCCAAAACACACCGTCCGACGAAGGCCAGCAAAACACACCCAGCGTCAAGCCGTGGGGCCGCTCTCGAGCCGGCAGGCGGCTGGTACGGCCTTGACTCTGAACAACCCCGCATCGTCAGCGACCCTTGCATCCAATCCTACTCCTATTCCACCCCGACAACATCCACGAGAAAACACAGATACACTCAGAAAACGAGAGGTTTCAAAGCTCCAGGACCCCAGGACGAGCTTGCGTTAGCCCGAGTTTGAAGCATCCTGGAGTCGAGCTGGAACCGAAGCGCAAAAGTCCCAGGCTGGATGTTCTTCGGAACACGCGGGTCGTTGACGGCCCGGCCTGTGAAGTTCGGAAATCAACGTGGGTCTTTATGAAGCACTGCGTTATTATCGCCAAATGTGGATGTATGCAAACATTTGCACTTGTTGGAGACCATCTAACACATTCATCAGTATGCTACGGGCGGCTGAATTTTGACGGGGCTTGCGGCCTCCCTGCTGTGCTGCAAGCTGGGCCATGGCCTGCGGGTCTGCTTCCTGCGGCTACGAAATCGGCAGGGCCTTTCGGGTGGGAGGCAAAACACCTTAAGGCTGCAAGGGTTCTCCACGTAAACACTTGGTAATGGACAGTCATGGTGCTACACAGTACGAACTGGACATGAACCTGAGTTGCTAAATCTGCACGTGTTCCTGCACATATGCAATTTACTGCACACATCTTGCACAGTGCTCAAAGGAATCTCACTAATGCATATGCCGGAGAAGTAAGTTCCAGACATTTGTTCAGGCTGTGGAGGTGCATGTGTGTGTGTGGGTGTGTACCTTTTATAAGATTATGCAGGCGACTGAACTGTTATCGAGGCAAATGACAGCGGATTCAGTTTCCAAGAAGCAGGGGGCCTAATTGAAAGGGAGCCAATGAAGACGCCCAGCTAGTGAACGTAAGCACGGATGGACGCATCCTTTTGCACAAGCAAGTCTTGCAGTTTTGCAGTTGTGTTTGTGCAAATCCTGCAGTTCTGCAGCCAAGTACTTAGTCGTCATTCTTCTGAGTATGGATGTGATGATTCTGAATACATCCAAAAGATCCAACAAAGCACTGCTGCATACACCCAGAGTGAGCTTCGCTGAATGCAACTTGAGGACCCTGGATTCCGAGACGAGTTCTTCTGAATACACCCAAGAAAAAGACCGACGACGGACGTTCAAATCCAAGCTGAAATCCTGTATTGGGCGAGATTTACTCTGCGACGCCTTTTTTTGAATACACCAATTGCTGAAATGTGAATACACCCAGCTGCTAGCGGTTCATTCTGAATCCACCCAACTGACACTTCAATTTTGAATTTTCCCTTCCTTGGAGGCCTACCGTAGCTGCAACTGATGCGGGGGCGTCGTGGCTGCGAGTCGAGACCAGGCCCCTCGACTGCGCCCGCACGACAGTAGCTTGATTTTCCATTTCAACTGTACTGCAAAATCGTCGTCT
Source organism: Symbiodinium sp. CCMP2592 (assembly GCA_905221615.1). Taxonomy (NCBI): domain Eukaryota; class Dinophyceae; order Suessiales; family Symbiodiniaceae; genus Symbiodinium; species Symbiodinium sp. CCMP2592. The sequence goes on from CAJNDT010000447.1 coordinate 986,056, forward strand.
TCGTCGTTTCCATCGACGTCGTGTAGCTACACATTACTTTTCCAGCTAACGTGGACGTTTCAGATCCAGTTGTCGTCCTGCAAACCTGAATACGCCAAAAAAGCAGCTTTTCCACGACGTGCTGCATTGTGAATACACCCAAAAGCAGCTCGACCGAGAGTCTGGGCGCCAGCTTCGTTTCATTAGGACGTAGTTCACCAGTTGTAAGGACAATGTCTGTGTTCATTCTCGCATGTTCTTTCACACTTGCACACGTGCATCATGCTTGTAGAGTTGGTTCTCGGCTGATGTGCAGCCATGGTGCCGACATTCAATGTTCATTTTACGAGAGCATTCGCAGGCCGCTTCGATTCTCTTTCGACATGCAGTTTCCAGGGGACATCGACGTCAGCCTTCACAGCCTCTGGGTTTGACGGATACTGCATCTAGACGCCCTCGACGACATTCTAGGAGCAGACGAAGACGACGAGATGCCCGGATCAGGCATCGCTCTTCATCTCCTTCTGCAGAGCTTTCGAGAAAGTGGATGCACTCCTATCCTCCGACAGCGTGGATCGGAGCTCACTTTCAGAGTGCGTCGGCATCTGGTGCTGTTCTTGCTTTGACTGATTTGAGTGTACCACCTGGAGATGTCAGTGCGGATCCACCCAGCATCCACATAAGGAGCAATGCCTCCCAACTGTCACAACACAGCAGCCGCCACTAATACCGCCAAGACCAGGAACACCTCCACAACCAGACACCACGTGTTGCACCCCACCACCTCCACCTTTTCCACCACAACCGCCTGCTGGTCTGACAACATCCGCACAGCTTGTCAGCTCCAAAGCTCCACGTCGAGACCTCGCAGGATTTTTGCAGAGAGTTGCACAGAACAGAGTTCCACTGCCATAGTCATTAACAACAACAACAACACCAGCAGCAGCAGCAGCAACAACAACAATCCTTTTGAGTCGTTGGATGCAGTACACCCAAGCTGAATTTCAGAGTTTGCGCGCTGATTTTCATCATCGACGGGAAGAAGCTGGAGCCACTATACAACCATCACAACTGGACTCGTTACGTGTTCAGGTTGGCCCAACAGCAGTCTGCGCTTTCACAGCAAATCACGGAGAGAACCAACGCAGCTACAGACCTGTTTCGCCAAGTCCACGTGCTTCGCAACCTTTGAACCAAGCTATGCAGGATGTTCTTCGGCATGTTGACAGCTCTGTTCAGCTGCCCGCCACACAACTGGCAGCCACTTAGACACCCTGCTTGGTTCGATGTGTGCTTTGGTGACTGGCGGACTCTAACCTAACAACCGACAACGACCGGGTAGGTGTGTGTGTGTGTGTGTGTGTGGTAGGCTACTGAAGTGTTATCGAAGTTAGCCTCTAGCCAGTGACAGTTTCCAAAAAGCAGGAGGCTCTGGGAGCCTCACTGGGACCAGAGCCAAGAAGACGCCCAGTTAGCTCGTGAAGCAAGGATGGACACACCCTGTGTACTCGCGATTTTGATTCCGAAGAGAGCGAAGAGGTAAGGCAAGTCTTGCAATTTTGCAGTTGTGTTTGTGTAAGAGAGTGGGTGGGTGGGTGGGTGGGGTTTTACGGGGGCAGGAGGGGGATGTGGACATCAGTCTTTTCAGCTTGTGTCTGAACGTGTCTGAACAGCGCCTGTCGGGATGCTCTTGGCTCTAGAACGATCGAGCGGTTGATCATATTGCAAAGGTTTTAGAGTCGAGGCTTGCAAGTCTTCGGGGGATTGCAAAGCTATCGCGATGGACAGGTTCGGAGTTTATATGCATGTATCGTGCCCATGGAATACTGAAATCCCATGCGGCCCCCTGTCCTCGGGCATTACCCAGACCGCGTTTATGCCTCCAGTCGGAGAGGCCTTCACAAGTCGTGCGGAACTTAGCATGAGCGGGATGCTGGGAAGCTGGGATTCGATGTACTCTACTTCCTGGCTCGGACAGGGACTGCTTCCGGACAGCTAAGAGCTGAGCCTGGGAGATGCCATAGGCAGCACCATTTGGGCCATAGGCCAAGGCTTTCGTAGCATCCTGTACACTGAAACGATGCAAACCTAAGGACAGAAGGATGGCTGGATGGCACGGTAGATTCCCCGGTAGATAGATCTAACAGAGGTACGCCAAGCATCTGAACTATCAAATCTGCCAGCCCGGATTTCCCTGTAGAACCATCAACATTTTGGGTTTGACTGGACCGGAAAATTGGGATGACGGTTGACTCGCCCTCACTCGAGTCGTCAAGTTCGGAGGTCTCGCACAAGTTTGTATCAGCACTGTGCGTTTGCATGTAGGGCCTTGTGCACCTGGCCCTTCAACAAGGCCGGAAATCAGCTGGAGGTCCAGCGGCCACAATTGTCAGGCAAACGGTGATGGAGCTAGGGACTGGCTTTGTGAACTTTGAGCGATTCGGTCGGGCGACCTCGGCTTTCTCACTCTCCTCCTCTGCTGGGGGCTCGCCCCGAATCCATCCGATGATGCCTCATGGACAGCGTCACGGTTTCAAAGGGTGCTATCCGCTTTGAGAAGCTGGCAGCCGACGTATCCTGGCCTGACACACCGTCGATGAGAATGTCGCCTGTGCACACGCGAGATTCAGATTTTCAAGCAGCTTCCTTGTTACGTATGCTCCCTAGCTCTAGACAACAGCATCACTTGGGCCCAACAACTCCCAGAGCCCTGCATCCGATGTATATTCATATATTCAAAGTCCATATGCTCAAACGAGCTCCAGGATTCGGCTTCAGCGTCAAGACGCCGCCAGCCAATTGTGTTCGCAGCACTACATTTCATAGCTCTTCCGTGTTTGGCCCCTGTGTGGATTTCGCCTGCATCGGCCACAGCATCTTTGACCGCACCCACGGCGCCCTTTTCCTTGAAGTCCTGCACAGCACGGGCCCGCAGACTCAAACTCGACAAGTGTCTCAGCTTTGTTCGAGTCATGTTCAGCACTGGTAATCCTCATGCTGTAGACGCGCCACGGATTCAGCTTGCAGGACTGAGCACCAAGAATGATAATACGAGACTAGGTCATGATCTGATGGTGACAAGCAATTGCGCTTGTGAAATGTGAACACAGCTGGCCTCCACAGTTAGCATCACCTCTTCGCCAACCTCAGACTATCCGATGTTCTTCTACTTTCAGGATCCTTGCCAGGTGTTTCGTGAGAGTCTGCAATCGCCAAGCCACCTAAGCCGCGTAAGAAAGCTTAAAGTGTGCGAGGCCTGGTTCCGAAAAAGATAAGGGTTTGTGACGACAGCAGGGCTCCTCTATAGCAGCGTCTCAAATCCAGCGCTCCTGAACTGTGAGACCTCGCAATCCTAAGCTACAAATTCCAGGTTTTCATAGTTCCACCAAGCTGGATCCCGAACTTGTTTCCTGGTCCTAATCCTATTAAACCTGTCATGGTTTCGGACCTGACGCCTGCAACCGTGGGCAAGCAGTGCAGTAGCTCGCGACCCCATGCCAGTGAGACTGATCAGCCTTACCGGGACGCAACAAACAACTACAGGTCTCGTCCAGGGTGCCATGTCGCCCAAGCGCCCGAGGGCTTTTTTGGCCACCGTGGCTCCAGTCTCGTCCTGGCATCGCGCGTTTGTGCGCCATAACTAGGCACTGTCTTGACCGACCCCGCCCCCCAAGCCTCGAAACCAAAACCCCCGATCACTCTGAGATAAGTACCTAAGACCTAAGCCCTAAAACCCTTCTGTTTGAAGACTCTTCATGTGACACTTCCCGCCACCCCCAGCAATCCACCAGCCTGAGGCCGGCTAAACATGACTTGTCTCCGGCCTCCTTTTATCGTCTAGACAGCTGGGTTTGACAACTAGCAGCGGCAAAATGAAACAACAATCGCCAGGCGTTTTTTTGTTGGAGCATTATGATGACTAATAGGCACAAGAAAACTCGCATTAAAGATTGTCACAGTGCCACATTAATGATGAAGAGCGCCCTGCTGCAGCATGATTACGACCCTACGAACTAGCATGCAATAGACTGCAACGACGGCGGTGCACCTCCAGCGGCGGTGGGTTGACATTGCCGAACCCTTGAATTCGCTGGGCTAGCATTGCCTCGGTCTTCAGGCCGGCAGTGCCACATTTGCACGAACACACCGTGAGCAACTTCGTGCTAATCCTTGAATGAGTCAATGCATTCTACTCACCGCAAACGAAGCAGTGCTCCTGTGCACAAGTCTTGGTGGTGCTCAGAGCTTGAGAGGTGTATAAATATATGTTTCTATGTATGCACAATTATGCACATTTGCTTGTTTATCCATTCATTCATTTATTGTATCGACTTGTATCCGTATTCCTCAAGCACTGACGCTATGGGGTTCGACGTTGGAAGTAAAGGGAATATTGATCGAGGTTCACGTGCGGCGCGTCCAGAACGAAGGCTCCCCGCATCCTGTTAGCTGTTTACAGCAAATGCTGCGAATCTTGACACCGCGACCACTCCCATCGTGGTGCTGTGCATACTTTTCGCTGACGTCCTGTTGTTTGTCAAGATTCATTGTAAATAATACGACATGGACCATGTTTTTCATCTCGAAAACGTAGAATCACGGCAGTACTTGGGAGAAATGTCCACTATGGTGCGCTGGATCTGGCAAGCTAGAAAGCTGGTGCTTCCGAAACACGCCAGCACCTGGGGTAAAACACCTTCGCGCCCTCCTCGAGCCACCGGTATTTGGTGTGCGATCTCGACTGTGTGGCTCCGAATGCGTCACTTCTTTGGCAGTGTCATCCTAGGCTCTTGGTTCTCCTGAGAGTCTTTTGGGGTCTCCTGTGGTCTCGTCGTGTTGTGGTGGTCTTTTGGTGGTTTGGTGATTGTGGTCTCTTGGTGTTTCTTGGCGGCACCCCGGTGGTCGTTGCTGGTCTTTTGGTGGTCTCGTGAGTCTCTCGGTGGTCTCCTGGTGGTTTCTTGGTGTCTCCTGTCTGGTCGCTGTCGTCCTCGTCGTCGTGATCTTCTGATCATTCCGGTGTTGTCTGGATGGTGTCCTGGTGGTCTCTTGGCGTCTCCTCGTAGTCTCCTGGTAGTCTCTTAATCATTTCCCAGCAGTCTCTTGGTGTTATTTGATGGTTTTTGGTGGTCTGTTGGTGGCCTCAGTCTCATCCCTGGAAGGATGCCTGAGCTTTTGATGCGCGGTAGGAGGACCTCAGGGCCTCCAAGTCAAACTGGTGTGCTCGAGTAGAAATGTATGAATGCTTCCCGCAGGCTCCTCAGCTCTGGGGCCTCCAATTTCAAATACAACTGAGGTACAAATGTAGCGCGCGTAGTGCTTCCAAAAAGCTTCACATATGCTGGGACAACACAGATGGCATCGGTAGTGATGACCGTATGGAAAGGGAAAGACACAGATGGCAACTAGTTGCAACCTGTATCCGCGAATCGCCGGCCCGGCGGTCGTGGTTGAACTTCCTGGTCATAATTGCATGCTTCAGGTCCGGTCTTTCAAGCTTAGGGATCTCAGCTAGCATAATGGTACATCCATATATGCGTATGTATGTATGTATGTCTGTCCGCAATATTATGACCAAACACACATACACACGTGTAGTGTACACGAACAGATGCCACCGGCTGGGTGTGAGCCCTGAAATTCAGCTCGAAGCGGGACGCTCTGACAACTGGGTACTGCCAGCAACAGCATGTCCCATTTTTGTGAACCCCTGGGAGCCATGCCAACAATCCCAGCACTTGAAACCAGAACTTGATTGCAGTTCCTTCAGAGAAACCCCAGCAGCCACCAACTTGGACTCCGCGGACTCAGCCTGGATTGTTAATCTCCAAGAGTATTCAGCATTCGTCGAACCCGCGCAAGCCGAAATGCACAGCCATATCGTATATTGGTTTGCATACCATCTGTGAATCTCGACTACCCTCATCAAGCCAATCATCTCTTCAATGGTTGATGACATGCTGTGCACACTCAGATGGCGGCCCTGTCTGGTTGACCCGCCGCCATTACTGTCTCCTGCCGATCAATTTAAGCGACCGTCTGGCTGTCGCAAAGATCTTGATGGCCGATGCCATTCAGAGGAGAGTCTGAAGGTGGTAGCGGGCGTACCGATTGCTGTGTGCGCAAACCTCGCTTTGCCTATCCCTGTGCACGCTTGTCTGAGGGCCTGGAGACGTCAGTCTCGGCAGTGACGAGACATTGACGCCCGAGCCGTCTTGAGACAACAGCTGCGAGAAAGCAGTGCAGCCCTGAACATACCTGGGGTCAGATTGGCCTTGAGATCAGCACGTGGCAGTCTTGGAATGAGGATGAACAAAGTGCTCAGATGTGCTCAGCGGGCTAAGCCGCTTTGGAGTCAAGGACACTCGCTACATGCTCGCACGACCCGGCCTAGAACACTCCCACTGGTATTGTCAGTGTTGTCTGCATGTTTCGGCGGTCTTCTTGGACGAGCCGCTGAAGCCGGTTCCGGGCAAAAAGAACATGCTTCGCCATGGCAGACTGGTTTCTGCCAGCAAAAGTTCCCGGCTGTAACCGGGAGCAGTCTTTGGCTCCCAGTGTTCACACGCTTCTCCAGCATCTTGTCACTGTGGGAGCGTGCTTGCAACAGAGTTGTCAAAAGGATGAATGCATCGAATTACTGCGAACCCGGAGACATCGCTTGTACACCGGGCTCATGCTCGACCTCTCCTTGTGCCAGGCTCCGCATCGACACGCAGCTGCCGCGCAGCCGATCCAGCAGCTGCAGCGGCTTCCAAAGGGCCAGGCCACGGCGGCCACAGTGGCCACGGCAAGGCCTGGTGAGAGCTCCACCGCAGCGTCGACGCGACCGACGCTCGAGGTTGCAGGTCCACGAACTCGAAGGAACATCATCTCCGCGTGATGCCTGGACCTCGGCGCACAAAATTTTGGCTTGTCGCTCGTTGCTCCTTGTTTTGGCTGCTGACGGTTCTTCTTGATGGTGCTGATTCGGGATGTAGCCTACTTTACCCTGTAGCTCACTATCACTTGCATCAACTTCTAACCCGCAAACCTCGAATCCTTCTGAGCCGCTGGAACTCGGCATGCCCGGCTTCTGCACCGCTCCGTGGATCTCTGGCCGGCAGTTGCAGCTTCTGGCACGAGAATGGCAAACTGCAGTAGTAAATAGTAAACAGTTAACAGAATCTCTGCGAATTCAGAACCTTCGGGTTGATCCTACCACCGTTATTTGGAGGTCCTCCGAACGATCTAGAAGTTTGTTGTGTTTCAACGTCGAAGACTCTGTACCTGGCATAGGAGTTGTTCATAGCTGTTCTTCTGCAACACACACACACACACACACACGCCGGCGCACGCACATCGGCAGAGGACGTGCGGAAGTGAACGAATGCATGCATGATATGAGATGGTATGATGTGACATGACATGACGTGACATGACATGATTCGTATGATATACGCATACCAGTATGTCAGCATAACTGATCAAACTTGTACATACGTGTGGCTGTAAGACGCTGAATGGTTGCAGGCTTCGGAACCCCTTCCTGAATTCCTCAGCTTCCTTGCATCTCAGAGAACCGCAGAGCGTAAACGAAACACCAAAGCCCGCGGCGACTTCCAGAGCCTAGGGCCCACCTCGACCACGGGGGCACTTCGCCGGGCGCGGTATGACCAGGTAAAAGCAGCTTTCAGCAGCCCAGCTGCCTCCATCTCAAACCACGGTAGCACCTGTTCGCATATGCGTACGTCGGGGGTGAAGTCTTTCGCTGTATCATGAAGCTAAGGAGAGGAGTGCACCCACGTCGAGCCTCCAGTCCGCTGTGGGCTCGAGGCCTGGATAGCCATGGCTTCGAGACACCTCCACAAGGCTCGCAACACAAGCAATCACGCTGTGACATGCTGTGACGCAGCGTTTGATCTGCCAGAGACTCGACACGACAGCGTAGACTTGCGACCCAACTCACTCTTCCCTATCCGGACCGCCTCACGGGACGAGAAGATGCTGGAATGTCACCAGCAGCGACAGAGCAGCAGCCTGCCAAACGAATTTGGTACAGAGTCGCAAAAGAAACGTTTAGAGCCCGTGCTCAGCCGCCTCGAATTGTCGAAACTAGCTCTTTGAGGTGAGGGGCAACGCAGTTGGCCGTAGCCAAAGTTGTGAGGGACCGTGGATCCTTCATGAGAAGACCGTGAGACCCTCAATACCCTCCAGGAGACTGAGTCAGAATGAAGATCCACATTCAAGTCGGTGGTGCCTGATGACCATTATGCTGATGGCGGCCACAAGCCGAGCCTTGACCGCGGCCTGATTGGCGATGGCCGCGATGTCGACCCCGGCGAAGGGGTTGGACCTGAGCTTCTTCTTCTCAGCCTGATGGATGCGTGAAGTCAGGTCCTTGCGACTTGCACACGCTAGACAGAGGAATGATCAAGCCTTCAGAAGCTGATTTGCAATGCCAATTCGAAT